>JAYKAV010002662.1:2129787-2283651 GCA_035582835.1 Phoebastria nigripes | reverse complement strand
TTTTTGAAACCCAAGTTTTTAACAAAGTAGTTAATTTTTTCCACCTTTTTATGGACTTAAAACGTTCCATACTTGAATGCTTCCTTTGAAATTTTTTTTTTGAAAAGACTAATTCTGTGTTTGCTGAAAAAAAAAAAGAATAATATAATTTAATAAGAAGTCCTAGCATTTGGGGAAAATTGTGGAAGAAAAAAAAAAAGAATTTCAATTTGAAACTATTTTACATGTCAGATATTTTGGAGTTAATTGGCTTTTGTATCTTGTTCATCTGCAGTGGATCTACCAAAATAGCCTAGATGATTGCTCTGCTCCATCTGGTTATTATCTTGCTTCTTGTAATATCCTTGTGCCACGCTGTTGTGGCCGGTCGCGGCTGAGAAAAAGCTTGCTGGAGATTCCCGAAGATCTGCTCTGTTATACATTACCAACTTGTCAGGGACTCGCTTGACAAATTGAAAATTAGCCAAATGCTTTTCCAAGCCAAAAGTAGCCTGAGATGATGTCTATGCATCATACCAAAGAGCTCTTCTTAGTTCCTTAAGGTGACTGACTCCAAATACTCCTCAGATTATTAATAGTGCCCTAATAAACCTGGAGAGCGATCCTATAAATTTCTACACGTTCGGGGGTCAAGCAGTGAAGTCAATATTAATTAATAGTCAAATGCAGTGTTTTATTTCATGTAATCAGCCTCCTGACAGGCTGAGCAGTCTTGGAGGTTAGTTACGCTCGAAGAGTGGGAGTGATGCCAGAGCATCCCATGCTCCGTTGTTATAAAATAGCAAATAATCTCGAGCTGTTGCATGTAATAGCTGCAGATTTAATACATTGCCTGAAATGCTCCCTGCCCTTTTATAAGAGATCATAGGAGCGATGTTCTGGTGGTTCCTCCTTGCCTTCTCCACCAACTCTTGGTGCAGGGGCGTTGCAAAGCAACAGAAGAAGTTGGCTTTATCATGAGGGCAGGAGATGGGTGCAAAGACCCTGGTGTTGGGGCGACCTAGGGTGGTTGGTAGCTTCAGTGGCTTCATGGTGGCAGCTCCAAGGCAGAAGGTTGCAGGGAGAAAGGAAGGACACGTGGAGAAGCTCCACGCTCATAGCACAGATGGAAAAGGAGAGAGGCTGCAGAGAGAGGCAAGAGGATGCCCCTGAGGATGGCCCTGATGTCAGCTCTAGTATAAACTAAATGACTTCAAAGTTGTTTAATGTGCACTACTGAGAATATTTAAAGAATTAACATTCTTTTCTGAGGGGGAGTTGTGTTTGTGTACCTGGACTGTCAGATTACTGTGCTCAAAAGCAAATCCATTTATTTGAAGGAGCGATTTATAGATTATTCTGCCTTTCAGTAGCCGATCTGCAGCTCCTGGAAATTCCTCATAAACTCTTCTCCTTTGCCTGGCCGGCAGTTGGCATCTCACTGGGATTTGGCTGTGGTTTGGAGACACCCTTGGTGGACAAGGGTGGGCGATACCTAAAACTCATTGCAGGACGTTTGATAATCTAAAGCCCATCTTGTCCAGAAGTTCTGCCTTCACTCATTTTCACGCTAGCTTGAAACTCTAACGCGCCCCAAGTGCCACCCTTCACCCCCAAAAAGGGCTGAGCGGGAAGAAAGGGAAAAAAAAAAAAAAAAAAAGAGTATTTTCCAGGCAGATGCACAGATTCCTCTTAGCTGAGGATATTTGACAGTGCCAAGATGGATGCTTCAACCAGGTATTTGTATTTTCTCTCCAATCCATTATTAGAGTGAATTAGGATACCTTTTGGCTACCATCTCTTCTCCAAGCGGCAGGCTTCTCATAAGTTATTTATGTGGGATATGTCACCTTATTAATTATATTCCTATATAACCTTACGGGGCTGAGGCAAAGCGTTCCCCAGCATGAGGAGGATTCACGTGTGATGGAGCCGGGCTGGATCCACRGTGCTTGTCTCCAAACCTGCGCCATACTTCATTCTTGGGGAAGAAAAATWAAAAAAATTGCAGAGATTTGTGGCCAGTTAACCCAGGCAATACTTCATTTTTGTCGAAGAAAAAAAGAGATTTGTGGCCAGTGAAAGGTATACTATTGAATTTTTAAAATACCACGTACATACACGTGCACGCATAAATACAATATGTGAATATAAAATAAACATACATTCACTGCCAGTACTACTGATGGTACATTTGTGTTTTAAGTCRATTTAAATACATTTCGCCTGCCGTCCTGTTGTAGCTGGAGTTGCCATTTCCAGTGTCCTCAGTGAAGTCCCTCACCATAGGGCAGCCGGGTGGTGGCCCTGCAGGGTAGAGCCGAGCGTGTTGATGTTTCCAAAGCAAAACTTCTCTCTCTTTTAATTTTTTTCCTTTGTTAAAGCTGATCAATTCATTCAAAGAACATGAAATTTTGATTGAAGTCTTCCTGTGTCCCAGTTTTGGCCCCCATTCAGTAGAGTGCATCTTGCGATTCTAGTTTAGACCCATCGTATATTTGTATATATTGTCCTAATGTCATGTTTAAGGCCGTTGCTGAAAGATATGGTCTAAAGCCATTGTGTGAATGCTCTCTGAATCAGGGTCTTTAATAACATTAACCAGATGTTAGGCAGCCTATTTTGGGGGGGTCGTATGTAGATGGAGGGTAAGAGTGCCAGCTCTTTCTATCATGCTCTGCTTTTGTAGTGCTTAAGGACACAGTTGTTCATCATCCACATTTGTATATCCAGATGCAGATGAAAATAAATGTTCCTGGTTTTAACAATTTTTCAACAAAATTGTTTAAATCCTTTCTCAAAGCTTGGGGTTTCTTTCCGTGAGCTATTCCTATGCCAAGAAGTTTCCTAAGGGAGACATTAGGCGATAGCGTTACGTGTCTGCCCGCTCTGCTCCTGCTCAGCCTTTTGATGGTGGTGCCATCTCGATGGATGAAGTTTTCAAAGGCGACGTGTGTTTTTGCAGCTATCCCAAGAAAAGGCTGCTGGGTTGAAAGAGTTGTGCTTCTGCCATCTTCTTGGCCAGGYGTTTTCTCCCATCGGGACTGTTTGGGATTTTGGGGTGCAAACCCCAGCTGCCAGATGGAGCTGCAGAAGGGATTGCCCCATGGGTCAGCCCTCCAGCGACCTGTTCAGCGAACGTCTGGCCGATGGGGCATCCCAGTGCTGGTGCAATACTGCATACTTTTACAGTTGCTGCCTTTTTCCGCTTTTTTTTTTAATAGTGTTTTGACTTCATCTCTGGCTGTAATGGATTTTGTGCAGTTGAGGAGATACACTGAGAAGCTCCACTTGAAGGTACCTCGTTGACAGCCTCTCCTCCACTGCAGGAGTGCTTTCTCTTTCTGGCCATGCGTGGTTTTTAGCCGTAGCGGCTGAGTTTCGAGTGCATATTGTTGAGCATGTCGCAAGGCTTTTCGGTCGGCAAAGCGCATGTGTATGCAGCACCGAATTATGGTGGGTTTTCTTTTAATGCCAGCAACATCAAAACAATTTAGCTAGATCCCTTCTTTCTACATTGGTACAAAAGCAGGATAAATAACCGGAGATTGATTAATTTGGGAGATAGGATTTTTGGGGGAGTTTTTTTCTTCTAATCCATGGGGCCGAAAATTGGTCTTGGCTTCAGAGGGGATGAAGATGTGTTCCTGTGGTGTGGATTTAGATTTAGCTGCAATCTGGTATGTCTTCTCCTAATGAGAAAGCTGGCTGCTTCCTCTCCCCCATAGCATTTCTTGCTCCATTTCTTGTCTTGTTTTGTTTAAGTGTGCACCTTCCATAAAGCCCAGCAGCTTGAGCATCTTTTAGTCTCAGTTTAAACACATGCTTTCGCACTGCCTCGGATAGGGGAGGATTTAAGTCCTGAACTGCCACTTTCTACATTGCCTGTTCCCTGAGAATCTGTCTAAAAAATTAACATGAACCTCCAGCTTTTTTCAGATGTGCTTGTAACGTGAGTAAATAAACAGCTCAGTGTTTTCCTAAAGGACAAAATATATTCCATAATTATACCCAATAACTCTCATTGTGCAGACAGAGGTATTTTGGACGAGACCATCCAACTAGCTGGTATTTTTTTCACTGATACCTCTGTGCCTAAACTTGAGCTTTTATTGCCGTAGCTACATCAGCCAGGGATCAGGCAGCCACAATGATGGGGGAAGCGCCACATCAGATGTTTAAATAGCTGCTTTTTGAACTAATTCCTCTGTCGTGGGATAGGTCTGAGTGGATGGAGGCTGATTAATGCCTGCTGTTGAGTTTGGGCATTCATGCCTGAACTCCAAGTATCATTTTTGTGATGGGGGAGGCAAAAAAGCAGCTGCGTGAGCTGGTTTAACTGGAGAAGTGTTGGTGGTGTGTGGAAGTAAGGGGCATGGTGGCCAGGAGACCGGGGTGCCCGCCTCAGCTGCGATTTGTTCTCCAGGATGGGAAAGAAGTTGTAGACCACAGCCATTAAAAAAAAAAAACAAAACTTAAGCATCTCAATATCTTGGCAGGTCTGAGCCTTAGAGCTGGTTTTCCAAAGGGTATTGGACCCCTTGAGTGATTGTTGGGTTTAGGTGATATCTGCCCAGCCACGTCCAAGTTTGCAAGCAGGTGATGGAGTTTGGTCCTCCGTCTTCATGCTTGTTTTTGTACCGAGTGCTAAGAGGCTTTGGGTGAGATGCTGAGACACCCTTTCTCACCCTCCTGTATTTGCAGGGGAGCTTGAGTGCACGTGCAGAGACAGGATTTAATGCGAATGCATCCTCCGTCAAAATCTGTATTAAATGGAAACAGGGCTCGTTGGACTCCCCTAATCTCTGGTTTGTGTGGCTGAGCAATGGAGAGAGTCTTGGCCTACTTTGAAGCGAGAGAAAGGGAATGTGTAAGGGGAAGCAGGAGCTAGAGTTGCTAGGGAAACACGAGCGGGGATGCTTGCATGGCTCTCATCTGATCCCTGCTGCAGCAGCTCCGCGGTGCAGGTTCCCTTTCATACAAGTGTCATGTAGCCTCCTGGGTGAATTCACGGCCACGAAAATCTGCTTAAATTGTCCACTCTGGGAGCATTTCTCTCCTGAGGCTCAAGGGGCAGCAGTGGTGCCCAGCAGGACTCCAAGGAGATGGGGGACACGCGGTCAGCCCCTGGGCTGCTCCGGGGATGCGMTGCCCATCGGCATCGCGGCCGGTCCCCGAGGGTTGCACTGAGGAATGAGGCAAATAGGGATTTTCTCCTTCTGGGATCACTTTTGGGGAATTGCCAGCTCTCCCTCGCTAGGAGGAAACACAGCAGGTTCGGTGGTTTCTCCACTCGTGCCCGTATTGCGGGACATGAGGATGATGCTGGACCCATCTGGGTTGTCCCCATTTTCATTGCTCTTACAATTGTCATTCCTGTTTGTCCCTCTGGACTACGAGTCCCAGAGTACTTTGCTATGTGAATAATTTGTGCCAGGCTGTATACCTAGTGCTTAGCACACCCGTACCAGGAAAGATGACTTTCATCGAATTTATGATTATGCAGGTATTTCCTTTCCTGCAAATGTTTTATTTATTGCAATGGTTATTGATAGCTGCACTTACCAATTCTGTTGAGGCAAAACAACCTTCTACGACTGCTTTTTTTTTTTTTTTTTTTTTTTTTNTTTTTTTTTTTTTTTTTTTTTTTTGTTGCATGTGATAAAAATCAACCCTGGCAAAAATTTGAATATCTGGATTCCTCTTGGCTTCCCCCCCCCTTGTAAGATTTAATAATATCTTGTAAGTGTTTTCATCAGCTGCTCCTGTGTTCTTTAATTGAGCACAGATGAATGAATGGTTTTTGTATGACTGGGGTTTTTTTCATGTTTAAGCAGCGATCTGTTCAGTGAGCACTTTTGGGGGATGGATGCGGGACTGTTTGTAGTGTGATTATTTTCTTAAGTTTAGGATTAAACAGTTGAGGAGGAAAATAATTGAAGCTTTCCTGTGCTGGCTGGTTCCTTGGGAAGCAGCCTGTACCGTGCAGGAATTGGAAGCAGCTGGCTTTGCTTTATAATTAATCAAGGCAGCGATTATCTTGTGATAATCTTGCCCCCTTCATCTCCTATTGCATAAGTAAACACAACTTCAGCTTGTATAAATTAAGTTTTTGCCTTCCACCTGTTGCTACCAGAGGTGAAAATTCAGGCATGCCGTGATGAGCTGCCCCTCCAGCAGCCCTGCCCAGCTCGCCATCCCCATCGCCCCGGGACGGTGCAAGAAGGGGCTGAGCCGGGCTGGCTCTGCCAAGAGCAGTGATGGAGCCYGCTGCCAGCTCCCGCTGGCCGCGAGTGAGCTGTCCCCGACTCGGTCAAGCGGGGACCACGTTTCACAGCCAAACAGCCGCACGAGGAGAAGGCGTATGTGGGTGCTGCGGGACTTCAGCTGCGTTCCACTAACTGGGTTTTTTTTTTTTTTTTTGAAATGAAGCATTTCTGGCCAGAGGCTGCTGCTTTGAGCTTCAAACAGAAGAAAGGGACCAATTAAAAAAATGAAAGGCACCTGCTAAGGGGTGAACGTGGGGCTTGGGCTGTGGTGCCGCGGAGTCATCATCTCGAGTTCGGTAGGGTGGCGCTGGGTGAGATGAGCTCAGATTAGCTGAACTCGTGTCCTTAAGAACCTTGGTTACATCTGAACTCGCAATGGACTTGAGAGGCGGTTGGCACGCACACGGCCGGCTTTGGGGCAAAGCCTCAAATCCCTTTTGGCCAGCTCGCCTGAGTGCTGCCGGGGGGTCAGCATTGCCACTTCTGCAAATCCCAGCACCCCAGGCTGGGCTTTGCCTTTCCGTGCTGCTTTCAGGTCCTGTTTAAAAGGAAGGAGAAAGCATGTCTGAATAGCAGACTCTGCATTCGTCTCTGATTTTATTCCTTACCATTCCCCTGCCATATCTTCCCGCTGGGAAGGTGAAATCATGAGCTGGAAGGATCCGGCTCCTTGCTTGTCAGCGGTGCCGGCGTGGCCCGTTTGCTCGCCCAGAGGCGGGGGACGCTCAGTGCCAGCTCCTGGTTAAAATGCATTTGGTTTCTAAATTAAGACGGGGATTCTGCAGAAACACTTGGCATAGGTGAGTTGGAAAAAGGTTTTAAGGGTAAGCAGGTTATTTATACCCTGCCTTGCGTGTCCAGCTTGTGTTTGTGCTGCTAAGTCGTTTATGTTTATTTTCTGGAGAAAGACCTCTGCCATAAATACTCCTCTAACCATCAGTCAGCAGCAAGCACAGGGTGGCCATAGGGCACAGTGTCCAGCTTGGATGGAGGAGTCTGCCTGGGGAGGGGGGTTTAAATGGGATACGGCCCCTTCCCAAGGATCGTATCCTGCACCGCATGGCAACTAAGAGGGAGCAGTGGGCTGGGTGGTGCGGAGACGAGYGGTCCTGCCCTGAGTTAGAGGTTAGGGCATCCACATGCACACGCATACGGGTGTCCCCAGCCTCCTTGGGCAACTTAATTTTAGACACTGGAAAGCTTTTCAGGCTCCTTGGGCTGGGAGCAATCACAGGTTCATGCATATGAAATTTTTTTAGCAGGGATTGGTGTGTTTATATGAGCTCTGCTACGCTACGGCAATGATCCCACTTGTGAAGTCCCTGGAAAGTACTGTTTAATATACATTTTCCTCCTTGGCACATAGGTACGAACTGGCCATTGGGCACTCAGACTAGTAAAAGGGGTTTGGAGGTGCCTCTTGGTTCAGAGGTGGAGGGAAGAGGGTTTGGCAGGAGCTGAAACCTGCGGGGTATTAAAGAAAATCCCCGTTTTCCCACAAAATGTCTGCAGGGACATTTATCCTCACATTTGTCTCACGGACTCTTTGGTAGGAAAGAGTTAAACGTCTTCTCACATGTGGTGATCGCCACAGCCTTGAGGAGGTTTCTCTTCTTCAAGAAATAAACGTAGCGCGTGTTCAGCTAAAAATATTGCAGGAGGAATCCTTCCTTGGCCACAGCCCCGATACGGGAGAGCAGCTGTGAGTCGTGGGGATTTTGTTTGTTTTTAAACTTTATCTGTCTTCAAAGTGATGCTGTGGCAGTCGTGGGGCATTAGAGGAACCAAAGTCCCTGTTGACCTTCTTTTGCATCCGAGGGTGGACGTGGGCTAGGACTTCTTGGCAGCTATTTGCAACGTGGGTTGGAGAAGACTGTTGGTTTTGTTTGCAGTTACCTGCAAAAGTGGAAAACCTGGAGGTTACTGGGATGAGTTGCACTTGGGTGGCTGCAGGATGGAGCATCTTTGAGGTTGCTCGTCAGCGTGACGATCTGCTGCTGCGCAGAGGTGGAGGGCGAGGAGAGGTGTCTTAGCTTAACTTTTCGTGGGAATCAATCCATGAAACAGAACCTTCCTCATCGAGGAAGGCACCTGGTTCGCTGTGTTAACAGGTAAAATGGATATTGACCCCGTGAATCGACTGTCTTCCTCTAACCGTGYGTGCCTTTGATCCGTTCACTGCTTTCGAAAAGTCAAACCACTCCCTTGTGTCTCTCAGTGGGTTGAGATTTCTTATATTTGGCTTAACCTTCTACTTTAGGGCCTTTTACCCCTGCAGGTAATTTCAGCTTAGTGTTTCCGTTCTTAAACCCATAGTGTGGGGTTATTGCTGCCTCGATAGATTTGCGGTGTGGGATGGAACTCCCTTGCTGGCTGTATTAACACCGCAGGTGGATGCTGCTGCTCATCATCATGAAGGTGCTGGGAAGCTGCACTCAGGGGCTGGAATGCCCTGTGCTAGCTGCTCCCACCCCAGACAGATCATTTTAAATTGTGCCTTACTTTGCATTGTAAAAGTAATCCTCCCCTCCTTTTTTTTTTTTTTTTTTTTTTTTTTTCATTGCTGGCCAGTCATTCCCCCACCACCCCAAATCCCAATTGAGACCTGATGCTGAGGGGCAGATGAGGCAGTGAATGTATTCAGCCTGATGATTTCCACATGAGCAGGGCTCTGTGCCGGTGAAAGAGGGGAACTCATTGCAGAAACCTCCCAAGAACAAAGCTTTGGAGAAAGGATCAACCTTATTAGCACATTTAAGGAGAAAGGGGGTTTGTCACTGTATCAGTTTATGCTTCAGCACATTAGCGTTGTAAATCTCTTTGTGGAAGGATTGATTAAAAAACTATATTTACTTTCCCCCCCTAAAAACCAAAAAGAAAAAATTAAATCCCCAGCACACTAGTTTGCTGTAAATCTTTTAAACAAAGTTTATGGGGTTTGATGGTTTGAAGCCTCCTGTAGTTAAAATGACTTTTTTTTTTTCAAGCGATCTTTTGGTTTCCCAAGTATTCTTCTGGCCTTTTCACTTGAAAAGGAAAGGCAAACTTTCATGAATTGAGCAGGGGCACTCTTTGAATGTAGCAAGGGTCAGTGCTTCTCCAGGCTATTCTTCCCATTGTTTGAAGAATACACTGAGGATGGTAGGAGCAGATGTCCTGCTTCTATCCGGGCTTATTCTGCCCCTAGTACGGATATGAGCTGCCTTTGCATTAATTCCTCCGATGGTTACTGCAGTTTAGTCTATGTTACCTAATGTATTGAGGCTGTTCATAAGCATAGGACGAGGCTCTTCTGATAAAGACTTGGTGCTTGACATTGACACCATCCCCTGTAAAAACAACAACAGCAACAAAAAGATGAAAAATATCTGTAGAAGGAAAAATCAGTGGAAATCTTTTGGTTCTGTGATTTATGTTGCGGGATGTGTACCCTGCACTTGTGACCCCTCGTAGAGGTGTATCTGCCATACAGTCCTGCCGCGGCTGGGATCGGCAAACTTAGCCAGCTGTGTTAGTGATGGAGGGTGAACTGATGCAACGTCCAGCCATTGATTGCTGAATATGAGATGTTGTTTGTAATAGTGCCTGCCGCTGGGATTTAATTCCAGAAAAAAAAAAAAAAAAAAAAAAATGCGGAAGGTGAAGGAGATTGCATTTAAAATAAGTGTATGTGAATGATTTATCTGTATTTCATAATATACAGAAAGATTAGCCATGCTTTGAGCACTAGACTACTAATGGCTTTTGTTTGGCCAGTGACTCTCAATTTAACTATGCTAGAAATGAAATGGAGAATGGGTGCTCATGGTCACGAATGTTTTAATGTTAACAAAAAAAAAAAAGTGTGTTTTTGTTAGGGTAGAGGTTAAGCAGTCTGGCTTTGGAGCAGAGATGCTGCATTAATTAAAGGCAGCCAGAAACCTGGCAGATTTTTTGCTTTTGAGGGGAAATCTTGCAAACAGGGGCTTGCTTCTGATTATTCAAATTGACATGAAAATCTCTGCCTTGTGTTAGTTACAGACGGGGCATCCTCGGTTGGGCTCTGTTCTGTCACGGAAATACTGTTATGTCACTGCATGTTACTAGCTGGGTTCCCGCTCTTACGGTATCTTTTAAGGTAGGTTTTGTCTCGTGGGCACACATCATTGCAACCACTGCTTCAAGGACAGGATCTCTTTCACGAGGACCGTATCTCTTTCACCTTCTGAATCTCTCATCCTCTTGAAACAGAGCAATTGTTCGGTGGAGAATGTAAAGTACATCCTCATCCCTACCCGCCACTAATGACGGAGGCGGTTTTGGTTGGAAAAAAAAATATAAAATACATATAATTACTCATCTATTCAGCTCCCTTTCTATCCCATTCTCTTACCTTGTTCACGCATGTGTGTAGGATGCGATTTAGCCAGGGGAGAGGGCAGAGCTGGGCTCAGGTCTGTGCGACACGAGGCAGCCCTGGGAAATCCCGCTTGTGTGAGYGATGGCTCCAAAGAAGCAGGTCGTGGTCTGCTTGTAGTGGGCAAGGAACAATCTTTACCCCATGAAATGCCCACGTGGAAAATCTGTGACACGTGTCCCTTTTCCCCAGAGGGGGATATACTGGGAATAAATCCCGGTCTGCTCTGCTGGAGCTGCCTTTGCCGCAGCCCCCTCCTAATTCAGCCTTGTCTGGAGGAAATTACTGGTTTGCACCTGATTCATTATCAAAAAATATCCACTCGCGATGAGGCTGGATTAACCATAGCATTTTACAAGGCCAGCTGGGAGAAATGCTTCATGATTAAGTGAAGCTAGTTTCTACCCGAGCCATGTGCTTTACTCTCCAAAATGTCTCATTTTTGGAGGGCAGGATGCGTATTTCTCACTTTCTTTCTGACAAGTACATTTTAAAAACAGGGCTAAACTGCAAGCAGTCAAACTTACTCTATCCCCTGGTCAAACAGAGTTGGAGAGATGCTATCTTCAGCAGGATTTATGATGCATTTGTGTGCTTGGAAGATGCTATGTGATACCCAGCCATAGGTTGACTGTTCAGGGAAGCAGTCGGATGACAAAAGGAGTCACCCAGCAGAAGCTTAGTGCGATGGGCTTGAGATGTTGTAGACGTTAAGGTCGTTGAAGAGGACTGTGATGCACTAATTTAACCTTCTACGTAGCACGGACAGAGGAACTTTATCTTCTGATACCCGTGGCCTGTCTTTTTTTGTACTGGGTACTCTTCAGGATTAAAATCYGTTCCAAGATAAGAGTCTACTTAAGCCTCTAAGATTGCTTAGCAGTCAGTAGAGCTGGAAACAGCACGGTCGKCTGAGGAGCAAAATGATACTGGGTATATCAGTTCCAAATCCTGCAGGGATACCCATGATGTGGCAGAGGCTGTTGCTACTGACAGAAAGCTCTGCCGAAGGAATGGGACCAAGAAATCTGACTGTAATGAAACCTAATATCCACGCTGGTGTTTGAGTTGAAAACCATCTGCTTGGGCTCTCCTGCTAGTCCAGCATGAGAAGTTTGTGTGCTTCCAAGAGGAACTGTGGAGAAGTTGTGTCCTTCATCTGTAAGTGGAAGATGGAAATAAGAATCGGGAGATAGAAATCTTCCATCCTAGGATAATGAGATGAGAGAATATAGCATCGGGAGAAAATACCTGGAAGGCACATCTGGCCGATGCAGATGACTCCTCTGAAAAAAAATTTGTCAATCCTTAATCTCCTACTGAGGATGCCCCGAGTTTGGGATTCCTGTTGTGCCCCAGAAAACATCTTGCGGATTCATCGGGCTTCCCTGTGCATTGAAATGCCTGAGAAAGAGTCGCTTGCTTTCTAGCACTGCTGCAGTGTGCTCTGTTCTTGCCATCCCTTAGGCGGACAGTTTGCAAGGCAGGATTTCCCAAAAGCGCTTGGTATTGACTCAGCCCGACTTCCAGAAGCCAAGGGAAACATCTGCTGAGGCACTTGGAAACCCCTCCTGGAGTTGCTCAGGTCTGTGGGGACTCCCGCATGTGCTTTGATCTTGCTGTCTGCTGCTCTTTGAAACAAAGATTTTGTGGAGAGCAGATAGTYGGGATTCCTGAAGACTTTGAACTTCTGTTCTGCAGCAGCTCTCAGTACATCTTGCCTTTATGGTGACGATCCCCCATCCAATGCAACTTTGGCGCTGTCTTTGGTGTATGCCGGGAAGACAGGGAGGGCATCCCTGGAGCTGCGAGTGGGGTTTTCGGTATGGACAAACTCAGGGCAGTGGCTTTCTGGTTTGTAAACTCTCCTATTTGATGAGCAAGGAGACACCCTGCAGAAGGGGATGAGACAGGAATTTGGGGGAAGTTGGATGCAGCCAGCAAGTCTTGGCACCAAAACACTGGGTGCGGTGGGGAAGATGTCCTCGTCCGAGTGCTGTGTTCTTTGAGTCCTCGAGTGACTTTGAGTCTCTGCGGGGAAGGTGGGTTTCTCTGTCCTTCATCAGTGAAATTGCATCCACGTGAGGCTTTTCTCCAGTGGCACAAACCTGCCTTGCGCTGTTGCCAACAGCTCCTTGGATGCTGCGTTGCGAAGAGCTCTTTGGACTGCTGTTGTAATGCTCTCGCTCGACATACCCCCTGTTTGCCTACCCGGTTTAAAGTGTTACTAGTTCCTGAATACAGAGACTATTTGCAGGAACTCATTAGCTTCCCTGCTCTTGAACACTACAGCTTTTAAGAATTGGCTGCTAAAGATGTGGTCAGATACACTATTGAAATTAAAATGCAATATGAATTGAATGTGAAATAGCTGCTCCTAAATGGCTGCGTGCATGTAGATATTCCTAATCTGGAGTGGAGATTAATTTTTAATCTGTTACATTTCATTGCAATATATCCATGAGGCTAAATTGAAACAAAACAATATTATTCCAGGATAAACATGCTCGCCCGTGGGTATTCAGGAGGAACGGGAGCCTGAACAGCTCTGCTGGAACAGCTCCGTCTGTGCACAAGCCGCAAACCGATTGATTGCAGGCAGCAATCGTCTGCTGCGATTTTAAGAGGGAACCCATGATGTGGAAAATCCTTTGCAGCTGATATGTCAGTCATACCTGAGGATCAGCCAGGAGGGAGGGATAACAGCACATTTGCTTCCCAGTCGAGGGCGAGCAGCTTGCAAAAACTTGAGTAAAGCTGGAAATAAGCTGCTGGGACTTAATGGGGAATTGCAGTGCAGCGTACAAGCAGTTATAATAAGAAGAATAAGAAGTAAAAACACTTGAAAAAAAGAAATGGAGCCGGTGCTCCTGATCTTGATCAGTGTCTTAAAAGCAGTAAGATTGATCAAAATTTCTTGCAAACCACCATTTTCTGGGGCATTCGCATGAGGCTTGCTCTAAGTTAGCTGGCTCTGCAGGAGGCATCTCTACGGGAGCCGTTTGCACCGAAGATCGTGCGAGGGGATGGGAAAACTTTCAAGGTGGTTCTGGGAACTCATTAGGCTAAAAAAAAAWAWAAATCTATGGTGGGTATAAGTGGTCACTGTATTTTCCCCTTTTAACATGACYGAGCCGGGCTCCCCCACCCCTCCATCACCCTCCCCTCTCTCGGTGCTCACCTACATGTGTGGCTCCAGACATGCCAAACCAGAAATGCTCTTCCCTCACCCCTTCGGCCAGATTTTGGGGTAGGGAGAGAAGTTCCTGGCTCACAGGGGTTGAGATGCATTCGGGATGCCTTCACTCCGGCAGAGGTTTCCACACCGGGCTGCCTCCTCATCCTCTCCCTGCCTGCGTGGCTGGCATTGTGCCGGTGGTCCCAGGTGGGTTGGTTGGCCCCGGTGTCCCCGCAGCCAGCGCGGTTGTTGCTGGGCAGGGCGGAGGGATGACAGGCGCTGGTGGCACCCGGGGTGTGCGGGTGTGCGGCCACGAGGCTCCTCTGGCCACCGCGCTCCCCCGGGTCTGCTGGTTGGAAGCAGTGCAGGATGCCACATTTTCCTTGATAGAGTTAAATAATGCTTTTTTCTTTCATTTTTTTCCTTTTATTTTCTTTTTTTTTCTTCTCTTTTCATGGGGGATTGTGATGCTTTTCTGCTTCAGCTATTTATACATCTGGACAACCCTGCCCGCTAGCGCCGGTTCCTATTTTAGCGCAGCCCAGCTCCTTCCTTTTGAGGTTGCCCTCACCTGGTTTATTTTGTGATAAGACGAGCCCATCTTTGCTCTGGCTTCACCTTCAGGGCTGTGAGTTATCCGAGTTAAGAGCTATGGTTTATTTCTCTTAGTCGTATGGAGATGCTCAAAGCTCTGGTGCTAAACAGCATCAATCCAAGGACCAGCTGCCTGGGGTCGTGGGTACCTGTGGGAATTGGGTGAAACATCTCTTTGCTTTTTGGGCTTTTGTATAAATTGGTTTTGCAAATTGGAAGAAGCTCTAAAAATTTCTGTCCCTGTTTTGTTGCTTAAAAACCCACAAACCTGTCGCTTCAAAAGGGTGAAGAAAACAGGTACAGGGCTGCAGCTGAGATTGCGGGTGGGGGTAGCAAAGCAGCAAAATGCTGTGGGATCCTGGACTGTCGAGAGTTGGCACACCCCTGTGGCATCTTCTTGTCAYAGAGAAACATTTGATTTCATCTTAGCAAAACCCGCCCGGTGGTTTGTGCTGAGATGGCGGCGGTGGCATATCAGGTATATTCCTTGTATTTGATACTGTGCTGTTTCACCTCCGGTAGATCGGATGCTTTTCATCTAGCCCCAACATCATCTGTGCTAAAATGGTTGATGATTAATGTGATTTTTTTCCCCTAAATTCAGGGAAATCTCAGCAGAAGGTTGGAGCAGAGCAGGAAGCAGCAGCAAACGCCATCTCTCCCCCGTGGGGAAAGATCCCCCTCCTTCCCTATTAGAAAATCAACAATAATGAAATAATTCCTTTAWACTCATAGCTGGTCAGAAATAACTTGCCCATCTCAGGAGTCTCCTTATGTGTTTGCTGAAAATCTTTTTCAGGATGCAGGGCTTACTTTTTTCTAGTTCAAGAAAATTGCATCCTCGCTGGGAGCGATGCTGTAATAGCGTGTTGATGAGAAAGCGATCCGGGTGCTTTGGTTGCCTCTTGTATTAAACCTTACAGGGGGTTTACCTGCTGGAATCAAGAGGATTTAAAATGAAAGCAGAGATGTTCAAATGAAGGTAGTGCACTGAGTCTGATGGTGATGGGAAACGGCTGTAAAAAATTAGGGAGGGTAGCCTGAAATCTCAGGCAGTCAGAAAGCAAATGAAAAGTAAAGATAAAAAGTTCCTCAGAGGTGTTTGCTTAAAAAAAAAAAAAAAAATTAAAATAAAAATCTTGTGGAAGCAGTTTGGTGCTAATGCGCACCCAAAAGATTTGGCAATTCAAAGAAAGAAAATGCTAGAAAAAAGAAATTAAAATTCCTTATATCGTTTGAAAGGCAGGAGAGTGCTGCCTTAGAAGAAGCGCCATTGGCACGTGTGGTATGTTCTGAAATTGCTTGGGAGAGAATATTGAACTGGGGAGGGAATGGAGGGAGAGACTAATTATATATAATCTTAAAATGAATTAGGTGATATAAATGTAATGAAAGCAAATCCTGTTCCTGGAGAGACTTTTCGGTTTGCATTTTGATATCCTAGGGCAATGGCATGTTGCTCTCTGACAGACAACCATTTGAATTGGAAATATGTGAATAATTGGGAAGTGGAACCTCTTTGAATTTGTTACTTTCCCCTCTAGCATTTGAAGGACTAATTATAGGAAGAGCTGCAGAATGCCCTACGCGGGCATGCATGCAGCCAATTTTGTACTTCGCCGGTTGCATGAGTCACTGCACTGCATCCTGTGCTCTTTGATATGTGTCCTTGCTTAAAAAATTATATATTTATTTTATAGATGGCGAGATAAGCATGTTATACTCCATGTCACTGAGCCCTCGCTAAAGAATACCTATGGTAAAAAACCATGCGCAGCAGCTCTGTGGTCGAGGCTGGGGATGGGCTGGGACGTGCAGGTGGTTGGGTAGGAATAAACGCACACGTGGCCGATGGGAAAAGTGAGTGGCTGGAAAGCTTAAGCGTCTTGGCAAGGCTTGTGCTGCCTGCTCGATTGAGAGGCATCGCCCTATTTTAAGATGATCTTAAAATGGGTCCGAGGATCCTCCTGTCTGCAGTTCCCTGCTTACCAGCAGCCGGAGGCTGACCCTGCGCTCGGCGGGAGGGACCATCTCCCCGTGCCCAATGTGGCCGCTGCCAGTCCCCCGGACGGCACGAGCAAAATCGATCTGACCGACCCAAGCTCTCCAAGGAGGAGAGAGGGTTAATCAGCTGTGTGGCTGGTCCGAGGCACTTGGTCACATTTATCATCTCTGCCTGTGCTCAGCCCCAGGATGGTGGGTTTGAAGGGGGGTTAGGGCCAGCATCGGCGCGGGAGACGCTGAATGTGTGAATAAAAATACTTCTCAGTCTGGAAAAAAACAGTATTTTGCTACTTGGAAGAGCTCACAAATCCTACATAATAATAATAATAATACTGTATAAATGTATGAATGTCTTAAAAATATATGAAGTCCTCCTCTCCCACTGAAGGTAACATTCATGATGGGAGCAAAACCACCGCTGGGTTGGGCTGTGCGGGGGGGGAGGAGAGAGGGGCACTTCTAGCGAGGTGATGGATATAAAGCCACAAGCCTGCGTGCGAGATCTGTAGTTCCCAAGCTGTGCTCAGCAGACCCGTTACAGTGTCTTACATTAAGCTTTTGTTGTTTAGGTAACACGGAAGGTTTGGGATCTTCTGACATCGATGAGTCAAATATTCCTAGTGGCTTGTCCCTGACCCGACGTATAACCTTGGGCTTGGAGCTGTGCCTCCTCCTCCGGCTCTCCCCACCTGTGATAACGACATTTGCTGCTGTTTGTAAAGCAGCGCTGGCATGGAGAGCTGCAAAGGAAACCGGGATGCTTCGCCGGGCTAGGATGCGGGAGGCTCCGCTCACGGTTTCGGCCGCGTGAGGTTGCTCAAGACGCGGTGCATCCTTTGTCTCGCCTTCTTTAGGCAATATCCTCTTTGGGAAGAGACTAGCGCAGTGAGGACCAGATGTATGTTAAGCCCTTGGGGCCATATTGAAATGCAAATGGAAATGAAATAGTGTATTACTTCCAAGAGGAGTAATGGTGGTATAAAGATGAAAACGCTGTGTTGGTAGACTGTGCATCAAAAGGGGATAGCTGGGTATCAGCCCTGACAGTGCTTTATCCTGTTGGGAAACCTGCATGCAATGCAATGTTGTATTTGGGGTTTTGAGGTCATTGTTACACAGATTATTTAAGCCTGGATGCATTTTTAGCTGGACTTTGTCTAAAGAATAAACATAGCCAGGGCTGTTTTCCAGTCATCAGCTAAACAGCCAGATCGAGGGCTTGAGTCAGCGATCCTTGCAAAATGTTACTGGCTGTCTTCAAAAAAATTTCCTAACACTTTTTGCTTTTGAAAATGTAATTGTGCATAAAGCGATGCATGTTATTTTTACTTCACAAACGATTCTGATGCCTGGACCTTGTGTATGTGTGTGTCTTGGCTCTGCTTCTCACTTGTGTGTACGGTGCTCTGCTTCCTACGTGCATCCATGTATGCCTGAGATGGCAAGGTAAGATGGGACTAGTCCTCTTCCAAGAATAAAAGAGCTTAATTATCTCCTCCTGAAAAAACAGTTCTGCCCTTGCTTTTGATTCAATCTGTAGAACTGCTTTTCAGTAGAATCACYGGTATCATTCAGATTTTGCTGTGAAATAGCTAATCCCCATTAGTTATCCCATGCTAGAAATGCACCTTTTATGGCAAGGAAGACAATATGTTGATTCATTGCTGTGCCGAGATCAAAGGTGGTTGTGGGACGCCAGCTTGGACTGAGCACTATGGTGACTTCTCCTCTCCGCTTAGATTTTTCAAACTGTAGTGGCTTGTGGATAGTTAATTTGAGACATTTTAAACATTTTTTGTCCCCTCAAGAATCAGGCAGCTTTTCAAGATAGCTTAGGCTGGCTACCCTGCATGAAAACCTTTACTCCCTTTGAAAATCTTGGCCCACATCTTCTTCCAGAATACAGCCAGGCAGGCACGGCGGCTGCCTCTGCTTCAGTGTAAAGGTCACTTATGATGTGTTGTTAATGAATAATTACTACTGCATGCTTCCCTCTTTAAATGGCAGGGGCATCCTTGCTACATAAAACATTTAAAAGTTGTTAAGATGGAAAATACCAATGAGCAGATGAAAACGCTGTGCAAAATCTCTGCCCATTGGGAAACAGTTGCAAGGGTTGATCTGAAGGGGAGCAGGGATGGGCTCTGGCAGGGAGGAGCTTGTGGAGGCGTTGTGTCCTTCTCCCAGCAGCTGTTGGCTCCAAATGGCACTTCTGGGCTCGGGGCAGTTGTTCGAAGGGATTGGGTTCCTCGAATCCCAACGTGAAAAGAAATGCAGACTGTCTGRATAGGTCAAATGGAAATCAAGAGCGAAGTCGCAGTCAGTAACATACTGCGTTTGGTTTACCAGTAGCTGCTTGGGTCTTGCAAAATTTGAAGTATTTTTGAATGATGTTTTTCAGTTTGAAGACATTTAGTATAGGAAGTGGACAATGGCCAGACTGGGCCAGAACAAAAGCCCACCCAGCCCGGTGGCCTGACCCCATCTATTGCCAAAAGATGCCTGGAGAGGAATGGCAGAACAAGCAAGTGCACGTGGTTCTTCTTAAAACATTATGGGGCATCTTCTGAGAAGGGGTTCCCCACATCGCCTCCCCTTTGCATGAGGAACCGCCTTCTCCAGGTTTGTTTCAAACCTGAATCCCACCAGCTGTGATTGTAGCTTCATCAGCTGTCTCACCCTTCATCGGTTGTCTCACCCTTGCAAAGTAGGGGCCATCTTTGAGATGGAGGAGATCGATCAGCAATATTATTCTCCAGTCTTAATTCAGCATTAAGAAGAGTGCATCTCTTAGTGCTCACCAGCGGTCCCAGGATAGCTAGAATGACAGGTTATGTTTTGCTGGGGTTATTATATTAAAGAAAGTGAATCCTGTACTAGAGTATTTATATTGAATAGCTTGAACTGTGACATGATACCCAGGGGAAATGTGTACGTGTAGTGGTGGGCTGAAACCCTCCTATAGTCTTATCTTTGCTCTGACCTTAAAAAGAAAGATATAAAAGGTGGAGAGTTTCCCGTCCTTGTTGCTGCCTTGCCTGGGGCAGGTGCATTCACCTGCTTGTTGGTGTGGAAGCAGATGGATGGTCCTGCGCTCTCTGAAAAGTTATTGAAAGCTTTGTTTGCTCTTCCCAGATAGCTGCAACACCTTACCAAAGTTCAGGGAAATTGGCTGAAGAGCACTGAGACCCGTGTGTTCAAATCTAGTGGGTAGCTTAGTGGTTTTATTGCTCAACTGGCTGCTGTCTCAGTGAAACTTTTCACGTTGCCTTGGAATTTTTTATTATTTTATTTAGAGAAAAATGGAATTTATTGATGGTATGTCTTCCATTTCTGTTCCTGCTGGTTAACAGGAGTGTACGATAATGTCTCATACTGCAGCTTTTTATTGGAGAGGTGGGAGTAGTTTGCACGCCTGTGTCCCCAGGTATATCTGAGCAGGGGAGGCAATGAGAAGATGTGTTCAGGGTTGCAGTTTGCTCATCTCTGTGTAGCTGCCAGGCCTCTGTGTGTATGTTCCTGTGGGCACCTCCCTCATCTTACAACTCATGCACGTGGAGGTAAACAAGTGATTATTACATCTTGCTGATGAAGCTCTTGAGGAGAAAGGAAAGGGTTTGACTGCAGCCTAAAATGATCATGTTGCAGGTTATGGAGGGAGTATTTGAAAGATTTTTTGCAGGGTGGTTTAAACAAGGACGAATTGATCCTTGGTTGCCCGCTTACTGAAAAGTGGAGGAGAAGGAAGAGAAAGAAATGTAAAGTAACTTCAAGTTTTGAAACGGTTTGCTCTGTCAAGGTCAAGGTCTGACCTACTCTCTGATATCAGGAAAGGTCTCTCCACTGAGTGTTCAGGTTAGTAGAGGGAGGATTTATATAAAACGATTGCTTAGAAATTCAGCTAGATCTTACATAGTGCTTCAGACATTGAGAGTCCTTTTTATCTACAGGGAAACCAAGGCATGGCAAGTCAGGCGGTGACCTGGGGCAGTTAGTGGCCTTGTGGTGGAATCAGGATAGTGACTTTGGCAGCAGAGCAGTGCTGTGCGCTCTGGGTCACAGCTGGTAACACTCAACATGATGAGAATCACCAGGGATCAAACGTCCTCTTGTCACCGCAACAGTTGTGTAATCGAGGCTGACAACCATATACTGTTGTTTTTCTTTCAGAGACCCAACTGTCTCCATTGTAGAATCACAGAATGGTTTGGGTTGGAAGGGACCTTTAAAGATCATTTAGTCAACCCCCCCTGCCATGGGCAGGGACATCTTTCACTAGGTCAGGTTGCTCAAAGCCCCATGCAACCTGACTTTGAACACTTGCAATGATGCGGCATCCACAACTTCTCTGGGCAACCTGTTCCAGTGTCTCACCACCCTCATCATAAAAAATTTCTTCCTTATGTCCAGTCTAAACCTACCTTCTTTCAGTTTAAAACCGTTGCTCCTTGTCCTGTCACTACAGGCCTTGGTAAAAAGCCTCTCTCTGTCTTTCTTGTAAGCCTCCTTTATACATTGAAAGGCTGCAATGAAGTCTCCCCGGAGCTTTCTCTTCTCTTGGGTTCTCATTGCATTTCCAGTGATAAATCCCTCTAAATACTTGTGGTGTCCCTGAAAGTGCCCAGACAAGGGCACCTCCATCTCCTTATTCTCATACATCAGCATCTGAATACGTGGGTGCAGCACCAGAGATGGGGCTTGTGGAGATTCCCACCTATCTGAGGTTAGGAAATTGTCTAGGAGTACAGTACTGAATCTTAGAATATTAACTTTACGTCATTATACGTAATACTGGAGCCTGGTCACCAGGGGAACAGGCATCTAAATAGGAAGTTGAACTGGAAGGGGATGTACCCAGTTTCTGGGATGGAGCTGTTGAGCTCGTGTCATCCAGAAAGCTCGGACACAGATGGAGGATAAGTGCTTCTCCTTCCATGCCATGGGTACGCTGTGGTCCAAAGTGTTTTAGTCTTCCTTATGGCTTGAGAAAACGATAAAACACCAGGAAGGAGAAGACCTGTCCAAGAGCATTTTTATTATTTTATTGCTTTCCGCCTGTGTAACAGGCAGAGTTTCAACTCTCTGGGACAAACTGCTCAGAAACATTTTTATTTCAAAGTGGAATCCGGATGCTGGTGAGTACATGTAATCAAGATGAAAGCTAATAGGTGACTTTATTCCACACACCCCCCCCCCCCCCCCTTACGTAATATTTCTTCAGCATCTCTTTTATAACTTGTCTTTAGAGAATCACTGTAGTTATCCAGCCGTTTCTTCCGTGCCTTTCATTATTGTAACAGAAACAATCACTGGAAATTGCATGATGGTATTGGATTGTGCTACATTCCTTCCTCGGGTCATTTGACGGTAGCTTTTTTCAATAGACCCAAAGGAGAAGGGTACATTTCTGTAAACATGAGACAAGTCCTAGATGTGCTGTAGCCACTTGGGAGAAAACTCCATTGTAAAAGAGGCTTTTAAAATTGCTCGTGTGGGATTTGCCATTAAGAGCGCAAAGACGGGAGAAATGGACTTCTGATTCAGCTGACAACTTGCTTCTCATCCTCCAAAGAATTTTAGGAATGTCTTTACTTCCTTTTGGAGGGCTTAAGGCTAGTGTGTGATTGCAAGGGCTAGAGAGTTGCTTTTCTTCCTGCCTCCCTTCTCTTTCAGACTAGGTTCATAGCCTTCTCATGCTTTGGCTGAAGCTTGTTAACTCTTGATATACCAGAGTACGCTGGGAAAGAGGCTTTTAAAAGTCAGTGGTTTCTTCTTTTGCAAAACTTGAAGGATCTGAAGATCTAGGATGTAATGTAAAAGGTATCACTTGCTTCAAGGAGTTATCAAGTATTTTCATACATACTCCTGTGGGCTGAACTGAGGAAACTCTGGGATGTGGTAATGCATGCTTGTCCTTCATCAGTGTAACACTGACTATAAATTATGCTAGTGCTTGTTTGTGCACTGTACTTTGACTGTATTCTTACTCTTGGAGCTAAGATGCACCAGGGCATCAGAGCATCGGCGATTGCTCATGCGCTGGAGAATGCAGGTCAGACCGGCAGGTAAAATTTGTGCGTTTTATGCTCTAGAACATAGGGAAATATGGAAATTTTGTCATACTGTATTTTGATGAGAATGRTCTTTGCCCAAAAGGACTTAATTACCCATCAAAACATTAAACCCTCAAGCATGCTGTAGGGAGCCATGGGCTTTGCTGCAACTCAGGGCTCTACATAAAGAGCTGGGCAAGCATCCCCCGCATGGTCCTGCAGTGTTTCTTCTTGCTGAAGCCCTAGGTTCCTCTGAAGCAGAAGTTTGGTTTTCTCAGGTGAATAAAGTAGAGACCCCAGTTGGGGTCAACAACAAACGTCCATCATCACACTGGAACTGAGGTTTGAACTTACATGTCTAGTAAGATTTTCTCTCGGCCACTGCCTCCCCTTCAACTGGCTGGCAAGGAGAAGCTCAATGCCTGTAAAGCCACGGAGTAGCAGAAAGGTAATCTTAGAAACCTGATATCTAGATAGAGAGAATCTTCTTCTACTGACAGTTATCAAATGAATTCTTCCCTGAGTTTCCCACTTGCTCATGTAATCTCCTGATTAAGTCAGTCATCTCTATGGTGTATTTGAGTTTTGGGCAATCATGGAGTTTAAAACAGTGATTTTTGAACCCTGTCCCACAGTTTGGAGTGATTGTGCTTTTTTAGTTCCTTTCTTCTTCCATCCTGCTGAGAAAACTGCCCAACTCCAAGCTTTGATTATTGAAGTGGAAGAGGGTGACAAGAAGACAAACAAACATCATTTAGTTCTTGGGGGCACGCTTTCCTGATGCTTGACCTTTTGGACTTCCAACATCTTCTTGTCCATTTACATGCATTACAGTTTTTCCAATTACCAGTGAATCAAATTTGGAATTGTGGTATTTGGAAATGTCAAGCAGAATCAATAGAAAAGCACTTGGGGCCCAATCTTAGTAGACTCAGCACATTTTAGAGCATATTTGAAATGTCCCTGCTGATAAATCTCAGAGGACCACATGTAGACTATGAATTGAGGTGCTGTTGTTTGGGTACTGAAGCTCTCTGTGGCTTGCCAGGTGGGCTGTGGTGTGTTAGACACATCAGTCTCTCCCTGGAGAAGACCTTAGAAATCAGGAGCTCTGAAAGGCATTTCTGCTGGTGGCAGTGGCATGGGAGGATGAGGACGGTGGGATGGAGCACGCACACGTGAAGGAGCTGGGAAAGGTATTGCTATGTGGTTATGGCTGTTCCTTAAATCTCTGCACTCCACAAGGAGATGCCCCCGTATCCTCATCCCTTTGTCTGGAAGGAAATTTCTTTTGTAGGCTTGCTTTGAAAGCTTTTCAAAACTTCACTGTSTGGGGGGGAAATATTTACGAACATACGTGATTTCACTTCCTCCTCCCATGCTCTTTGGAGACCTCATGCTGGCTCCTGAGGAGAACGGGAGAGAACAAATGATTATGTTTTAAATGTCATTTCAGAATTTGCTGTATTAAAATATGCAGTGATTTGTGGCATCTGGTCAAAATCTGCCCTCTATTTGATTTTTAGGAGTGTAGTTGGAAATATCTTAATCTTGTAATTAAACTCTTAATATTTTCCATCACTGAGGCTGCAAAGTTTGGGGGCTGAGACAACCTTCTTGGTAGCTTATTTGCACAGTGCTTAGCCCACGAGGGTCCGTTTTTCATGCCAGAGGGTAGTCATTGCTGTTACAAGCCAAAGAAATGGTCTGCTTAATGCTTTTATAAATGCACACCTCAAATTTAAGGAAGAAAAAAAAAAAAAATCTAAATAAMTATATGCTTGTTTGAAAACGCGTGGTTTGGGGGAAAACACAGCCTCTGCTCTRTGGAAATCCTATATGGAGCAAGGCATTTTCTTGGTGTGGTGGTGGAAAGGAAGTGAGGAGGTGTCTCCTAATGAGCAAGGGCGGATGGAGGAGCGGTTGGCATTCGCCTGCTACGCTTGCGGCAGAGGTCCTGCACGAGGTGACATCCTTGGGGACAGTCACACATGGATAGACAGCATCTCAGCATCTCGGGAGGTTTGGCTGGGTGGTCTGCAGCTTCACGCTTTCTCCTCCGCCCCGCACCGCGTGCAGGCAGGCGGTTGGTGGCGGGGCCCTTTTTGGATACGTAACTTTCTGTTCATCAAGGCTGACTTGATTTTGTTTTTATTCTCTTGGGTGTAGCGAAGGAGTGTGTATCTGTATTTAAAAAAAAAAAAAAAAAAGAAGAAAAGAAAAAGGAATTGGGCCTTTTTTGTGTGTTATTGCTAATCCGGTTTGAGCTCTGCTGTCCAAATTGCCTCATTTGTGACCCAAAGTGCATTTAAACATGAACTGCAGAAGCACCACGGCATTAAATGCTTTTGATTGATCTCCCTGATGGTTTTATTAAAGAACTAAAACCTTTTTTTGGGGAGACAGATACAGTTAGCGATGCGGAGGGAGAAATCTAATTACATTTTGGCTTTGTCCTTAACTGAAATGCTACAAAATAGGATTTTTCTAATGGATAACTAAAATGATCTCTTCTTTAAATAAAATATAGAAATGACCAGCTGAGTTCAAGTCAAAAATGCACTGCTTCCAAAAATTGATTAACTGCTGGCAACGTTTCTGTCCTGCCGCGCACCAGTCCAGCCGGTGACCTGGCCAAACCTCCTTGGATCGCTCTGCCTGGCCAGAGGAATGATTTACTAAACCTTTTCCTGAGTGATCCTCCCCTTCGGGCCAAGAGATTAATCTCATCAGCTCTGTGTGTGTGTGTGCGTACACTCAGTATTTCACTAAATCAAATAACGCTGTCATCTCACTCAGCTCCGTCTTCCCTAAACAGGAATCTGCCTGGTTTTATGGATTTGTAAGGAGCTGGGATGTTGCATGTCCTTCTCCGGATCCTTCTTCTATCCACCCTATTCCACTTAAAATACCAGGGAAATTATTCAGAAGAATTAAACCTTTATTGCATCCTTTCCCCGAGCTGGTAGTAATGACTCTTAAAACATGCTCCCTATATTTTACAAAACAGGTTTTACTAGCAGTTTGGGGGAAGACTGTAATAAAGCTCTAATTCTTTTGAATAATTTCCTTGTTATCTTTTACTGAGTTAAGCCCAAGTTAAAAAAGAGATATATGGGGGGGGGGGATTGCTACACAGATGTCCGTGGAAGCTGTGAAGTGTGAGTCATGGTGTGAATATAGAAGCCCTGAGTTGTCATCCCTGGTGAGCAGGGAGAATGTATTTCTTAATATTAAAGTTCCTTTTTTAATTTTAAAAGAAAATGACTTAAAGCCTCCTGTCCTTTTGAGACTGGTTGTCAATGGCATCATTGCAGGTTACCATGGCAATATATGCTGAGATAATAGATTAACAGCCATTGATTGACTAGAAAACTTAAAGCTCTTTTATTGTAGGATATGCCAAATGTATTGACAGAAAACAAAATTCAAAGTAATATCCTCCCTTGGCGTTACACCGTTGCTGTTCACGGTGCTACATGGGCCTGGTTTTACCTGATCTGACTTAAGAACCAAAACGCTTTGAAATAGTTGATGCTTTAGCAGGTTTTTTAATAAGCCAGGGAACTGCCCCTCCCTGCATCCAGCCGGCTGGAAGGGGCAAGCCCTGGGTATTCGATGGCTCCGTGCCTGGGTGTACACCGGCCACCGGGGTCCCCAAAGCTGGGGTGAAGTTTTGGCTTGAGGAAGGGGGTCATTTCTGTTACGTGGGGCTCCGCCGTTTCAAGGCTTTTGTGAAAGAACAGGGCATACAAGCAACGAGTCTTTAAATCCTCATGTACGGTTACATACTTAACCACAGATGTCATCGCTAGTTTGATGCTTTGCCTAAAAACGTATTTAGGCAGGAATGAAATCACTCCGCTTGGGGAATAAGCGCTGGAGCACCACTTACTAATTGYGGATTCGTTATCGGCTCTGTAGAGATGCAACTGGGTGGTCTCTCTAGAGCAACATTTTCCAAACTTTCCCAGTTGCAAGCCTTCCTCTGGCTTGATTTTGGGATCCAAAATGCTAACAATAACTATTTGAATTTCTTTAATTTGCAGTCCTGCACATAACTTCAGGGCAGGTGTCTGGGAGAGGGAGAGCTGGGGGGCAGCAGCCCTCTTTCCCTGCCTTTCCCTCCCCACCAGTGCCTCCCTGTGTGTTCTACACATGCGTGGATCGTGGTCCCCCCACTGAAGGATGTGCCAAAATTCAGCCCCGGGTTCGGAGGCAGCTGGTTTAGCATCCCTGCAGGCGCTGAGCAATGGGAAGGGGCGGGCGTGAGCTGATGCTGAAGTGGCTGATCCCAGCAGATGCTGCGCTGCAAGGTGAGCGCCCAGCAGCCTCTTATTTCCCAGCTCTGCTCAACCATGCCGTGGTCTGAGAGATAGCTCTTGAAAACAAACCCAAACCTCAAACAAAGGGCCCGACTTTCATAATCACACATGCAAGAATGCATCCGCAGTTGCTTAATTGCTACATGCAATTACCCTCCAAATTAGAGGGCAATTACCCCAATTCAGTGTACAATCTCTGTCATTTTATATTATAAAATTACATGTACAAATAGCTATATAGGGACATAACTAAGTGTTTGCAAATAACTTCAGTTGCATACACAGTTTCATGTATAAAGCCCGGTGGTTTTGACAGTTAGGCAAACAGACTGTCTGGTAAATCACTCAGTGTTTATGCAGACTATTTTGACACATCCCATCTTTTTGTATATACTTTCATTTTAGGTTTTAAAAAGGGGACAGGCAGAGATAAAGAGCTGAGATTTATAGCAGCCTTCAGCCTTGGGGAAGATATTCCCTATGTATCTAATTATGAGTT
Source organism: Phoebastria nigripes (assembly GCA_035582835.1). Lineage (NCBI taxonomy): Eukaryota > Metazoa > Chordata > Aves > Procellariiformes > Diomedeidae > Phoebastria > Phoebastria nigripes. Next base: position 2,256,354 of record JAYKAV010002662.1, on the reverse strand, counting down.
AGGAGCCCAGCAACTGCTAACACCTAGACCCGGAGTTGCTACACTGAATCTTGGCTATAATTTAGCATCTGTTGGATAATGACACAGCCTCAGTGATCTGTCGGCAGCTCCAAATTAGGAGAGCAGAGTTTAGTCTCAGATCAGCAGCAAGGTCCCATACCTCAGCAGGCTGAAGTCCTTCAGTTCAAGAGGACCCTTTTTAATGAGCTCCCTCTGTGCCTTGCAACTCCCAAGTAGAAGAGAGAGGTCTTCCCGTGTCGCCCGGTGTTTCAACTGCTCTTCCCATCATTACGTGCCTTGGATAGGTGCTGGGGGTCTTGCTAGGCAAAATCCTTGTGATGCTTCAGTCATCTGGAGCAGAAAATTGACCCAAGGGAATCGGCGTAATGATAGTTTCTCAGGACTGAGGTCAGAAAGTTGACTTCCACCCCAAAAATGGATGGTGGTGGGTAGCCTCCCTTTCCTTCATGATGTGTTGGGAGTTATTTGGGCTTGGTGGTCTTTTGTGTAAAGGTATTTGTGTGCGGCTTTTTTTTGAGGAAGGCGTTGGGAGAAGCCACCCTGCGTCATCCCCAGAGCACTGGGTGGATGCAGTGGGATGCCAGAAACCCATCTGCTCCTGCAAAGCCTAATTCTTCCTTAGACTTCGATTTCAAACGGGACTTCAGACTTTATTCCTTAAATGACTATTTGTGGATCGTGGTATAAAAATATTTATCGTTTTTGCCTGGCTGCTGACACAAGGCTCTTTTCCATGGAGAGAACTGAGGCTGATAGCAGGCTGCGCTGCTGGGAATGCCATGCTCCTGCCGGACGTGCGTGCTCCTGGTTTGCTTGCTCAGCTTTTTGTGCAAAGCGCTGCCTATGCAGCGAGGCGGTTCTGCCTGCGGTAGTTTCTGCAGACATGGTTAAAACATCTCCCCTGCAAAATGCATACGCGTGGCAGCGGCCAGCAGATCCCACCTGCGTTTGTACCTCTTGCCTGTAYCTAATGGGAGCCCCTGCTGGGTAGAAAACAGCTTTTTTTCCAACTTTTGCTTTGTGGCTGGCTGAGTTGGGTTAGGTGGGAGGGGAATGGGGATCCAGAGAATTAAACCAAGTTCCRACAGCAATCTTCCAGCACTTGCTTAGCAAATGTTTTATATCTCGTTACATGCAAGTCCTGTTGACTTTCTGCCAAAAGCTAAGCATGGCTGTCCTTACCAGGCAATGCCACCACATGAAGGAGGTCAGGAGCTTTCCTACCACCTGCCAATGCTGGCATGAGAGAGACGGCAAGAGCATCGTGGGGAGGGAAGGGCAGGACCGGGGGGGACAGAAGCCCCTTTAATCCATCTCAAGCTATGGTTTGTGACTGCACCCACAGGCTTTTGTTTCAGGAAGAGCTTTTTSTTGCCAAAATTAATACTGTCCCTTCCCTCAGCTGCTCAGGTTTGGTTCAACACCTCCCTGGAGCCAGGTCGTGCTGCTGTGGGTTGAGGGAAGCCCACTCAAGTCCAACCCAACCCAACCCTCCTTGCGGTAATGCATCAGCTGTGTCCGGTGGAAGGAGTCAAGCGCTTCCTGCACCCATTTTGGGGCAATACCCTCTGATTTTTCTTGCAACTTGAAATGAGAAGCAGGACGTGGTTGATCTGTGCCTCTCGCACCTGTGTTGCTCTGCCGAAGTGTCCAGCTCAGTGTTTCTTACAGAGCTTCGGTGGCCTTGGGGGAACRGGCACTTCCATACCCATTGCCCAAGGGGGAAGGAAGAGGCAGGAAAAACTACATGGCTTCCTGGAGATGCAGGAGCAGAGCTCGGATTTCCTCCTCTTAGTCACCACCACCCCACCGTTCTCCCTCAAAGGGACAAAACCCCGTTTCAGTTCCCTCTCCCTCCATTTAGTTGAGAGTTTTAACACAGCGAGTGCAGATAAGGTGGTTAGCTACAAACTTTGGTCTCTGYGTGATCCATTACAGAGCAAGGTGTGAGTGTTTCTTGATGAGCTAAAGCAGCAGGTAAATTAACACCCAGTCCTGGAGCCGTGCCCCTTCCTGCTGAGACCATCTTGGGCACAAACAAAAGGGTTTCTTGCAGTCCTGAGCACCCAGCAGGATGAGGATCCCTACCAAAAGGCTTTTTAAAAAGATCTGAAAGGAGGTAGCAAACACACAGGTTTTTAAAGTGTCTCCTTAATGCAAGCATCCTTAGGAGCTATTTTAAGGAAAACATGCATGTATTTAGTTATCCAAAACTTTATACATGCTTTTATTCAATTCATCTAAACTTTGACAGCAGGGGAAAAACTGCAAAAGGCCTTTTTCCTGGCGCGGTTGCTGTTTGCCGAGTTGGGTTTGCGTGTTTGCAAGCAGATCTTAGTCTTCAGCTGAAACTTGTTCCAGAAAAGACAACTGTCTTGGGGGAAGGGAGCCTGGGCTCAGCACAGGATTTAGCAGACTCCGTTTGCTGGTCCCAGAGCTGATGCAGTTCCTGCTTCACATCTTTTTAACATTCCCTTTTCAAAGCACGGTGGAAACATCAAATCCCACCGCAGCTTTGTGCATTGCATTGGCCCTTGTTGCAGGTGGAGAAAACAGAGGCTACACAATATTGCTCGAGGTTACAGACAGAGGTGGCTGAGCCAGGATTAGATTTTGGAGCTGTTTCCCAGGCAAATGGTTCATTAAACCTTCCTGCTTTCTGGGWGATGGGGTTGGGGAGGGAGAGGAAATTTCCATCTAGAGCGAAAGCGATATTCGGTTTGGGATGATGGAAATGATATTACAAAATGTATTTCAAGGACTGGACCAGAAGGTGACAGTGAGTATTAGCTATCATGTATCAGCTGGAAGCCATGTGAAGTATTAGAATGAAGCTAAGATATTTACTCATTCCTTTATAAATAAAAAGATATCGCCCTCCTCGCACACAAGACAACGCTCCTTCACTTTCCTGCTGATTTAACCAGTATTTAGCAAAAATGCTTAATCTGCCCTAACAAAGCGTGGTGTAAGTATCAAGAGAACAAATATCAAGGCTTTTACAAGGAGTGTCAATATTGACACTGTTCTGTGTTGAGGGATATTGGTAAGTTGTTTTTATTATAGTAAGCAACTTGTCAGAGGAAAACTCAGATGGAGCTTTGCAAGTGCCGATAAAACCTGCCAGGTGCTATTGAAATTGAGCTCTTGTTCCTGTGTGCTTTGAATATAATTTCCAGTTTCAGAAGTCAGCTTTATGACTTTCTCATACCCCTCCTCCCTTTGAGTCTCTCCCACGATGCAGATTAAACATTCTTCCCAAAAAAGAGTTATTGAAGGCTTGAACATGAGTTATTGAACACCTCTTCAACTTGCAAAGAGATCTTCCTAGGCTGATGAGTTTGCTCCGTACCATGAAAATTACCCATCGCTGAGTCCAGGTGTCAGTATCGGGAGCAGGTTGGACACATCACCCCTAGCTTGTGCAGAAACTATGGTTTCCCCTGCAACCTTCTTGCAGTTCCACTTCTGCTCCATGCCAGGTCATCTGCACTCCTTGCTTGATGCCTGTTGGCAGCAGAAGGTTGATTCCCTACAGCAGATCAGGCTACATTCAATAGCTTGAATGCAATCTCTAAAGTGTTCTCCGTGCACTGCAAAATTGGAGGTGAATCCTGCCACCAGGTAACAGCTTGGAGACTTGGCAACTTAAGGAGTTGCAGGCTGTCAAAAGGCAGGTCTGGCTTCCCCCAGCTCACTTGGGACAAGTTGTTTAATCTTGGCGTGTTGGATCTTCAGTTGGGACTAATACTCCCATCTCTGGCTGGGTGTTGTGAGTGTACTTACATCAGGAGTGGATGGGTGTTCAGGTAGGGAAACGATGAAGCTACAGAAGGTATCCTGGGCCTGGAGCTGGTGCCTGTGCCCAGGCTGGGTGTTTTCTCTGCCGGCTGTAAGCCACTCGCTGCTCAGTGTCTTATGAAGGCTGAATTGCATCACCTTGTAGAGACCTTTTAGAAGTAGCTGGTTTGCCACGTTGAGTGGGAATCACCGGCTGGGTTGCATTTAGATTGTCCAGACATGGCCCTGACTGCCTTCATCTCAACACTAAAGGTTGCACGGCCTTTGGAGAAGATAGAGTCATGAAAGCACTGCAAAATTTTCCAGCCAGAAACTTAGTTCTGAGTTTTGCAAAGGTCTGGCTATTCTGGGAGCGCAGTGCTTTCATTTCACCATCCTGCGGGACACATTCATGTTTTCTACCCAGTTGTCAACACATTTTATTGGGATACCTACATTTTCCATGATAGCAATCCATCAAAATAACGGCCAGGTCTGACCTGGCCTTGGGTTGGGTAATGGTTGAGAGAGGTGGCTGCAGGGCATCTCAGGATTTACAAAATCACRAGCTTTATGGTACCTTCCCTGGGTGTCTGCTTACATGTCGTGCGTTTGTTTCATTCTTCTTTTCATTTTAAACTAATCCTCAAAATGCCACAAAGCAGAATATTTCCAAATGAAGAGAGGATTTCTAAGGCTTAGGACAAAACAGGTCACCTGCAGATATCAGCGTTCCCTTACTTGACTGTTTTTAATGGATGTGTCTGTAATCGTGTTTCAGTTCTGTGCTGTGGTGGCCATGTGGGAATTGTTTCACTTGGGGCAGTAGGAACTCCTCGGTCCTTTGGTACAAGGCTCTAATGGGGGAAGGACCCACAGGCTATGGAGACTCCTTGGTTTGTGGTGGCCGAACGTCCATTTGGGGTGGCCAGAGTTGTCCAGGGAATCAAGTTGCTTTTTGCTGAAGGTCTTGCTTGGGTGGAGAGGCAGCGTGAGCCGTGTCATCTGCAGCTAAAAACATGGTATTTATCATATGGAGACTTACCCAAATAAGCCTGAACTGGGATCTAAGTGAGGAATAGGTACTGGTTTGGCCCTCCTCTGCAGGATGAATATTATCTGTTCTCAGTTACGTCCTACCCACGTAAGAAACCATTTATTTTTAGGTGGTGTTTCCCAAAATAGTGGTGGAGAGGGAGGGTAACCCCGTTGTGTGACATCCCAGCAAGCGGCAAGCAGCACCCCAGGAGGYTGCCTTTCCTAAACAGGGTTTCTGTGGTTAGAAAATACTGTTTATGGGTTGCCTTGTACATCCCCCTGTTGGGGTCCTGTGGCTGAAGCACTGGCCAGAGGAGACCTGGGGGGGTCTCAGCTGGGTTCTTGACTTCACCATGAGCTCCTGTTGTGAGCCTAGGCAAACCTGATCTCTCTGTTCCCCACCTCACACCAGCAAAGGAGAATAACCCTCCGCGCCATGCTGAAGCTCACATCGATGCACTACTTAGCTCCCAGGGAGGCAGATGTATGCATCACCTAAAGCAAAGCCACGTGGAGGTGCGTCTCCCGGGATCTGTTTCTGATTTTGCTTGAACGTACTTGGGGTTTGAATTTTGCTTCAGGACCAGGCCATGGGGAGGCTGAGACGAGGGAATGCATTTACTACAACGCCAACTGGGAGTTGGAGAAGACCAACCAGAGCGGCGTGGAGCGCTGCGAGGGGGAGAAGGACAAGCGGCTCCACTGCTATGCCTCCTGGAGAAACAACTCAGGCTCCATCGAGCTGGTAAAGAAAGGCTGCTGGTTAGACGACTTCAACTGTTATGACAGGTAATAGCCTAACTGTTTTTTCTGAATGGGGGTTTAATTGTTCCTCTAAGTGCAAAGGCTTGTGATTTTTGCATCAAGGAAAAGAAAGCAAGTCCAAGTCAGTTGGCCCATTCATCGCCCGTAATTACTTCTGTTGCTAATGCAGCTCTCAGAATTGTCACTTGTCTGCCTTGACTTTCTAAATAGAAGCTGCAAAAGGCGCTTTTAGGGTTTTTTTGTTGTGTGTTTTGTTTTTTTTTTCCTTAGCAAAGCTTTGATAATTCTGGCATGTGTTGAAAAACGTGTCCTGTACCATCAAATGAAGAGCAATATGTTCTTCCAAGAGTATTTGGCGATATAAAGGAAAACTTGGAATCATTTGGAGCTCTCTAGAAAAGCACAGATATCTGGGGGTAGTTAGAAGTTGAGATACTCTGGCGTTGGTGATGTTGCAAAAAGTTTCACTGTTCTTCGGCTGAGTTAAGAGATGGGCCAGGAGAAAGAGTGGGGCAGCAAAAGCAATACGCGTGTTTGTGTGTCGCTGCCCGTAGCGAGCTGAAAAGGAGCGAGGTTTTCTAGTACGAAGGCTCCAGCCTTATTAAATAGCTGGGAAAATAAACTAGTCTCTTCTCATTTCCCTTGATGCAATTCTACAGAGGGGAAAAGAATTACAGCTAAAGAAAATAGCCCTCTGAAGTTTCACAGTTTAAAAGGACAATGCTCAGTAGCTCTGGGCTCAGTGTTTCTGTTAAAAAAACCCCAATGACCAATCAACCAACCCAAACTCAACCCTTTCAGTAAGGATTAACAGAACATAAAATTCAAGGATTTCCCTTGGTATAACACCAATGTAGGTTGATCTCACCTTTGTGCAATTGCCAGCTGCGCATCTTTGTAGCTTCTCATTCCAGAAGTTTTAGGACATCCGGTCCTAAGCCGTGAGGCTTAAGCTGGGACTTGATTTGTCCCATGGCTGGAGAGTTTCCTCCCTTTGGCGCTGTATGCTATCCCTGCTTTTGTGCCCGTTGTCTTAGCTTATCCCGACTGTGAGTCGTTCCTCATCTTCCTTCTATTATTAGCGCTGGGGTTACTTTCCCACCACACCTATTCCCTTGCCAGTTGCGTAGCYAAGCTCTATATATAGTTAAATTTTTATTCTTTCCCGATAAATCAATCCTCCTTGGCCCATTAGTCATCTTAATGCCGATCCTTCTGAGAACAGAAGGTCACTCTAGTTTCCTACTTCCAAGCAGAAGTGTTTACTGTAAACAGATTTCTCCTTTCAGTGCCTGCTCTCGTATACAGTGACACTTGTATTGTCACTGAGTGTCTCTGTGCAGGGATGTAGTGGTTCTTAAACTTTGTCATAACGTGTTGCTCTGTTACAACAGTAAAAAGTTTCCAGGGCTCCTCGCAAGCCTTTTTGCAGCCYTGGGGTTGAGCATCCATTATCCTGCAGCCTGATTCTTCAAAGCCACAGTTCCAGGGCAAAGCTAAAAGATCTTCTGAGAATTAACAAACAGTACAAGTGTTGAAAGCAACATTTGAAATAAAGGTTAGCTTTAATTAAATAAAGACTGTTTAAATGGAGTCTTTTTTTTTTTTTTTCCTTCCTTTGAGTGCCTTCATCGGTCTTTCATGCAGGTAGTGTTGCATTCCAAGATGGCAAAAATGGCTAAAAAGATGATTTTTTGATTGATGGTGCTGTGCTGATGCCCTTTCTTCCTCTGTCCTCAGCACCTTTGGATGCTGAGCTCCTGGGTGCAGCCTCGGGGGATGCACCTGTACCTGTATCTGCAGAAGTGTCCCCCGCGTGCAGGGCATGGTCCTATCCTGCCAGGCGGCAGCTCCTCTCCTAGGGCAGGCAGCACGTGGTGGTCCATGCCAAGCGCTGCCTCCTTGTCGCTGGAAGGTGAAAAATTTGGGAGTGCAAGGGTTGGGACATTGAGGGTGATGGCTCCTTACTCTGTTCTTTATCTTAAGGAAACAAGAACGTGATATATGTACATTTAAGGCTATAGGAAAAAGGTAGTGTTTAAAAATCGACTTGTGTGCTCTTCGTTTATTTACACAGCCCCACTGGAGAGGTTGTGTTCACATTCCCTTGAAGAGCACGTGAACCACTACGACACGTGCCCTCGCTGCCATAGAAAAATGTGTCATTCTCTCCCACTGTCTCATTTGTAATATTTGCTAAGTATAACATGTCATATGTACCTGGATGGCTGCCCTGAGCGCACACCAACTCAAAGACAGGGATAATGAATTGCAGATGTGGAGCAGGCTGTTTTCACTCATTAGCTTGATTTCTTAACCAACAGATTTAGCAAAGGATGTGTTTTCTATTGAAGACTCCAATACTGATGCTGTTAAATCCAAACGGCTTCTTATCTGATTTCACGAAAAAGCATCTGGAAACATTGCTTAACTTGTTGAAACATCTTTGTTCATTTGAATAAGTCAAATAGCTGCTTTTTTTCTTTGAAGTTTAAAACAATAAAAGCCTGAAAAACAAACCAAGTGCTTCCCAGCTGAGACCTTGCAGGAGACATTTCGGCTATAGCCATTTTTTTTCCTCCCAAAAGGAATAAAGCACTGAAAACGACCCTGTGTTATGACTGAAGAGAGCCCTTTCCGTTCTTCTCGTGGCAGTATGTCAGTGATACCACAGAAAGGGAGGCTTGGCATGGGTTCATAAATGAGTAATAATGTCAAACACGTATGATTGTTTTGCTACTTCCTCCGAGTGGTCGAAGGAAGGAAGTTATGCATATAATTTAGCTGGGCTTCAGGAAATAGTTTGATACAGTTCTGTGCGGAGAGCAGCTCTGCAGCCGTAATAGCTAAAAGCAGAGGGTAACGTAGCAAAAGGTGGCAAGGAAGGGAAGCAGACATTTAAGAAAGAGAAAGAAATGACTGTTAGAGCACTGCAAAAATCACTGCACGTCTCTTTTGGCATTGATCTGTGGGAGAGGGAGGATATGTGGAAGTGGAGTTGGTCTGATCCGTGGAAGTCCCCTAACGCCTTGCACAGTGTGGAAGGAAACCTCAGTGCTGAGCAGGCTGTAGCGCTACCTGGATAAGAGGCAAATAGGAAAAATGAGAGCTGCGACCTGATTTTCTTAAAGGCTTTTGTGCAGGAATAAGTTTTTTAAAGGAGAAGAAGATGGCACTTGAAAATTAAACTTTAAAAAAAAAACCTCAAACCAAAACCTGCAGCCTTCCTCCTGCCTGCAGCAGGACTGCTGTTGCTGCTGTGTCTGGTGCCCTTCTAGTGTGTATAGTGATGCTCAAGGCTGTGAGAGCAGTCTTAGCTCAACCCTCATCATACGTGCTTTATGGCACGATCTTTAATTGCATGATCAAATAGTCCTCTCCCCTGACAGCATACATACGGGCTGCGGGAAGGACACTGTTCAGGGAAGGAGGCATCTCTCCATCGTTTTTCTGCTTCTCATTCAGTTAGCGGTGGTGGCTGTTATTTATTACTTGCCATCTAATGCCTTTGGTACATATGGAAACATTTGTTTCCTTTACGGTCTTTTCAAGGATCTTTGCTATCCACTGGGGTATTTGAGTGCCAAGTTGTTTTCTCTAAGTGGAGACTGCCGATCTGTGCAGCGCAGCAGCAGGAGAAGGCGCGTGGAGAAGACAATTCGGGGCAGGTCGGCTCCCAAAGACAAGAGGCAGGAGTTGGCTGACGTTGTTTTTTCTCTTCCCTTCATTGCTGTCTCTGTCCCTCCCTGATGCAGGCAGGAGTGCGTAGCCACAGAAGAAAACCCTCAAGTGTTYTTCTGCTGCTGTGAGGGCAACTATTGCAATGAGAAATTTACCCATTTGCCTGAAGTCACCGGCCCAGAAGGTGAGTGACTGGGTGGACGGGGAGTTGGGGTCTCTTCCTCTAGACCCAGTTTGTGATGACTTTGAGTTGTTGGATCTTGAGCAAAAAAATACATCTGACAGGACACAAAGTACTATTTTGGTTACAAAGTCCAGAAATCCTTCTGCTGGGATTCTTCAGGAATAGTTTTTTAATGTTGTTTCACCCTGGGGGTAAAGTGTGTTGTACCAACACCTCGTATACCATCAGTAAGGATTAGATTTTCTTTATGGTGGACGTTCCCAGTGGGCTCTTACAAAACAGAATCCCACACAAGGGGAAGAGGGCGGTGTGATTTATACAAAATGGATCAACTCAAACTCTTAAAAGGTATTTGACACCATCTTCATTAATTTTCATAGGTCATAGGTCTCCAGATATCTTGGGCATCAAGGACTTTTGCATTTGATTGGTCTTTTCTTGGTCTGGGGATTGAAAGGGAATGGGTATGTGTGTCAGCTTTCAGAGTTTGTGGATATACATCAAGGAAGAAAAGTAATAGCAGGTCCTTCTTCAGAGGCTAATAGAAAAATGATGATTCTTTTAGCTGTAGGCTTGCTAAAGTGTCATTCAATAAAAATTATTAAAGCAGGTGGATCTTTTCCTTAGGATGGTTTCTTCTGCTATCAACTACCTGCATTTACTGAGATGTTCCAGTAGACCATTATCAGATTTTCCTGGGCTTTCCTGTTAGGTTTTTAATTGTTTACATGGGTTTTATTATCTCCTGTTATTAATGTACCCGTAGCAACCTAGTAGCAAATATTCTTTCTCTCACAGTTTTTTGTTTAATTTGGCAAGTCTTGCTATTTTTTCCTTCCCTGTCTCCAACATAGCAACATGGCTCCATTTAGTATTCCCATTGTTTATGTCTCAACTGCACTGATGTAATTTGGAACAAGAACTACTGTGGGAATAGTGCATTTGATTGTGGCTCCGGCAGCATTTTACTAAAAACTGACATCTTGTCAATCACTGTAAAAGACAAAGCAACGCTGCAAGGGATTTCGTGCTCGCTTAATACATTCGGAGGGGTTAAGAGGAGGAAATTTTCTGCTTTTACGTACCCCAGCAAGAAATACCCATCTTAAATAAAGGTCACATGGAGGCTCGGCTTGCAAAGTGTGGTTTGGACCATTGTAACTCCATTACTAATAGCCATATGGAAAAGAGTAAACCGCRGAGCCTTATGAATACTGTTGGATGTGGTGGGACGTGCCACTAAGCCTTKTCAACTTCGGAGTAGAAGGAAGGATGGGGTTTGGTTGCATCTGGACGTGTAGCTGACAGTGCTGTTGCATGCCTGAAGGGTCCTTTCCCTTGTTTACCCTGCTCTTTTCTCACAGTCATATACGAGCCACCACCACCAACGCCCTCCCTGCTCAACATCCTGGTGTACTCGCTGCTCCCCATCGCTGTCCTCTCCATGGCCATCCTCTTGGCCTTTTGGATGTACCGTCACCGCAAGCCTCCCTACGGGCACGTCGACATTAATGAGGTGAGGGAGTCGCTCCCCTTTATTTCTACCTTACAAAAGGCACAGAGGCTCCGTATATGTTCACATCCACTTTTGCTTCACTCTTTTCAGGTGGCCTAACTTTTCTTCTCTATCTTTTTGAAGTTGGTGGTACAGTTGGCCTCCATGATGGTGTTAGCATCTCCTGTGAGGCTGATGGGTTTAGATGGGATTATCACCATGTCCAAGATTCCTAAGGGGTGGAGTTACACAGCCCTGCTTGGTGGCTACCGTTCCCCCCARCTCTCAAACCCTTTGCCTGATTTCAGCCAACTTTTCAGAGGAGCAGAGCTCAGAGAGATGATAAAGTTCCTACCAGCTTTATGGGGCGAGGGGAGATGCTTTCCCTGTTGAAGCTCAGTTTTTATGAGCCATCAGAGAATGCATGCAGGAGGTCATCCTCATGGCCTGAAGCCATCGGGAACTGGTCCTTGCTGGCTCTGCTGAGCCCTGAGCCTTCTGGTTTCTTCTGAAGGGCYGAGCAGCTACATCTCCCTCCCTCCTCTGCCCATTACAGCCCATACTGTGAACCTTTCCCATCTGAAAGCAGATAGGACAGAGCTCCAACCCCACACATCCTGYGGGGTTGCGTTGTTCTCCCGGACAAATGCAGAGTTTAAACAGATACGATCTTTATGATGCTGACAGACCTGTTTACTGCCCATTGCTAGGGTTRTGTGAAACACACCTAATGAAGTGCAAAGCAGTGGGAGGTTTTAGGTGTAGTTGGCTGTTGGATCACAAAGATCAAAACCTTCCTACTTTTGGCAGGAGATAGCCTTGAGGTCATCGGTGTTTTACAGCCCAAAATAGCTCTTGCTTTGAAAACGTAGGAGAATTCAGGTTTTGCCAGAGGATGGCAGGCAGTAGTTCGACACACAAAGTGACACTTGGAGGCGTAGATTGTTATGTATGTTCTACACAAATACCCTACAAAGCAAGATAGGGAATTTTGGGCTGCTCTTGCTGCAAACAGTACATCTAAATAATTTGTATAAAATAATCTGTCACTTCTTTACGCCTCTTTCCCCATATGCAATCTCTCCATTCCTCCCCTCCCTTTGTTTTACAGTCCAGCTTCAGCTGGTGACAATGTTTTTCTCTTGTGCAGGACCCTGGCCCGCCACCCCCTTCTCCCCTGGTTGGCCTAAAGCCTCTGCAGCTCTTGGAGATCAAGGCAAGGGGACGATTTGGCTGCGTGTGGAAGGCTCAGCTGATGAATGACTACGTAGCAGTGAAAATCTTCCCTATTCAGGTGAGAAGGGCATTGCATTAGGTTCTCACTCGCCAGGCTTCCTCACCAGTGCTGARATGCTCTAAGTGCCTATGGAGGTGTTTTTAAGACCATAACAAAGATGCATTTGGACTTTTCTGCTGGGGGAAAAAGTTCAAGGACCCTCCCTTGCTATGCTTTTCTCTGTGTTATCTCATTACTAAATGCTTCCTGTAGTAGTAGTTGTTGCAAGAAGGGCAAAACCAAGCACATTTTGAAACCTACAGGGTATTCTAACTTTGCTGCAAATGTCCGTGTTGTTAAAGTCCAGCAAGGCAGCGTGCGGCTGCAATGCCCAAAGTGCACACAAAGGACCAAAGCCCTGGCTTTGTGTGTTCTACCTGGGTAGATTATAAATCCGGACCCGAACCCAGCAAACAGTTTACAGCTTACAGAGGCACAGCCCTGGCACTGTGAAAGCTAATTGCACTGCAGCGTTTCTGTCAGCTCACGTCTTCCGCTCTAGGAAACCTTTGAACACTCCTGACTTGACTCTCTAGGAATCGCAGATGGAAAGAGAAAAAGCAATCAAAAGTCAAATGAAAGAAGAATTACTGAAACATCTTTGTGCTCCTCTGCTATCTCTTTCTTCGTTAATATTTCGCCCCGTATTTGTTGTCATAGCGTTGCTAAAGGAGATTTGCACATCTTCCGTCCRAGCCAGCTGTGACCTACTAGTAAATATTCAATAGAGCCTAGATTAGATTTTGCAATCGTAACAATTACAGCTACAATGCAGATCTGGGTGCTGTATGCACAGGCTTTATTCTTGCAAGTATCCTTAGGAAATCTTGACAAATCTTATTTCTCAGTGAGGTTGGGTTTGGATTCCTCCCCCCTCCCCACACATGTGCTTTAGGAATCGCTGAGGATAACTTTGGAGAACGGAGACTGAGAACAGCAACTTCCAGTCTTTCTCCAGCATCTACCCTTTAGGAAAACAGCCTCATTTTGAAGGGATACATCACATACAAACACCGGAGGATGGTATTAAGAGGAACGTGAACAGCTCTGATGGAGCTGAAGGAGCTGTTTGCTTTAAAGGGAAGAGTGATCTTTGATGGTGCATTTCTCCCTGCTTTAGGATAAGCAATCTTGGCAGAGCGAGAGGGAAATTTTCAATACTCCTGGCATGAAGCATGAAAACCTTTTGCAATTTATCGCAGCAGAGAAAAGAGGGACAAACCTAGAGACAGAGCTCTGGCTGATCACAGCTTTCCACGACAAGGTAATGTATCATTGCACATACATTTTGGGAAGGCAGAGAGGCAGCTGGTTGTGAAGCAGCAGGATTTGGTGTCTAATATTCTCACAGAAGCTCCCCTGTAATCTATCCAGTCTGTCCCTGGTGAGCCATGGCTCAGCGGTAGTGGAGAACTGCTCCTGCTCCCTTCATTCAAAGGCTCTTCTTTTACCTTTCAAGGCTTTTCTACACAAACATAGGATTAATAAAGGTTGGACTCAGGGAGAGAGAGGCACAAAAGGCCACAGCTCACGTATGTGGTGGTCACCATCTCTTAACATGAGTACATGAGCACGTGGGAACCGGGGGTCACAGACCGTCGCAGTCCCAACTCACCCCTTGCAGATGGGCTCCGTGTTTGCTTTCGTGGATTGCTTTAGTTATCAAACATGGCTAACACTTAAAATAAAACAAACACGCACAAATCCAGGGTTGAGCCAGCAGCGTTATCCCTCTGTTTAATCCAAGGTCTACTGAGTCAATCATTGCCACAACCAGCTGATACAACGCATCATCTTCTTGCATGGAAGGCTTTCCCCTTTCTTAGGTTAGCTGAATTGCTCTGTTTTGAGATGATTTTGTCCCTTCCTTACCTCCCTCCCCTTCCCTGGCAGATGGGTAGACTCCTTTTAGACATCCAGATACTTTCTGTGCTGTCAAGGGCTGAGGACTCATGAACGCTTCTGGTTTTTATTTCTTCTTCTTTTTTACTTTCGCTAGTGATTTTTTCCCCCCTGTTAAATCAAGGATCAAATTTCTCAAGCACTCATTAAAACCGTTTTCTAAACTGATGAGTTGGCACATCTGTCACATAGCAGGGTCTGCGATTAAGAACATACGATGTCCTGTTTTGCAGGGCTCTCTGACGGATTACCTGAAGGGCAATATTATCAGCTGGAACGAGCTCTGCCATGTTGCAGAAACAATGGCCCGTGGCTTGTCCTACCTTCATGAAGATGTCCCTTGGTGCAAAGGTGAAGGACACAAACCTGCTATAGCACACAGGTACAGCCTCATTTGTTGACACCATTCAAGTGCTGTGTTCAAATGTTTGCAACCTCATTGAAATGATGCTGTTGAGCGGAGGAGGAGGTTGTGCTTTTAGGAAGTAAATACCTTTTAACCCAACAAATCCGATGCTAAGACAATTTTTTTCCCCCACATGTGAAATGACGAAGGGCAAGTAAGCATCTTGTCTGTGAAACAGTCAGTATGGTTGGTAGTGGTTTACGGCAAATGTCTGAAGGGTAGGTGCTTCCCTCTTCCATCAACTCTTCTCTTGACATGTAGTAGGAAGGGAAATCTGGTTGCTGCAGAACCGCTCTTTGAAAGGACTGTGCTTGATAAATCACATTATAATCCGTGTATTTCTGTGGCCATACCAACATTTGGACCCTATTTTTCCCTAAGTGTTTTAGACTGATAACTTAACTGCTTGTCTTCCCACAGAGCTTTTGATCATTAGGTAAGAAATGGAGAAACTGTAGAAATGCAGAAAATGGCTGCTATTTATTTTTCACAGTGGTTTTATAGTGCCCTTATCATGCCAGGATGCTTATGAGAGACACCAGAGGAGACACCGGGGTGCCTCTGAGACATCTTGGCACACGCTTCAACCCACCTGGCAGCGCCATGGGGACAGCGGGAATCCAGAAAGCAGTGGGTTAAACCATCCTTATTGCAACAATACTTGTGTTAGCCCTTCTCCGCAGTCCCACATTGCTCATTCTGGACTAAAGCATCACTACCGAGCGGTTTGCTAGTGGCACGGCAGGAGCAGGGAGTTTTCCAGAAGGGATTTACGCGGGCTACACGCCATAATCCACGGCTGTACTCCCCCGCCACCCACCGCCTTTCATCTAGGAGGGACTTAAACCTCACGTCCAGCTGCAGCAATTTGTACCCGATCTAGCGGGGCTGTCTTCATGTACGGCAAGATAATCCCTGTTTTTGCAAGGGTGTCCCTGCCCCCAGAACAACCCCCCTCCCCAAACCTGAAGGTTTCTGAGAGCTGAGGGCTGTTGAAAGAGCCTGCAGCTGCCTTTGTGCTGCTCCTGGAGCTGACCCCTGTGTCCCTGACATTTGTCCCTGTGGAATAAAGGCAGTGGTTTATACATGAAAATTCCTGAGGGTGGGGAACAGAGAAAGGCTATAGAAAGGCTTTAAAGCAACAGATCGTGCTCATTAGTGTCCCCATCCATTTAGCAAATGATAAAAGATGGAGAATGCACCATTTGTGTGAATTTAGCACATACCTACAGAAGAGGGATTTCAGGACACAAGGGATTTCCCTTGGATTACCCCACTCCTTTTAGTTTTATTTTTGTTTTAAAAGAAAACACCAAATACATTTTAAAGCTGGAGATGGGTATTTTTGAATGGTTTAACACAATACGTGCGAAGATGCTGGAGTTGCCAGGTGGGACTCCCCGAGTCGCTGCTGGGCAGGGGTTCAGCTAACTCCTTACCGGCCCCTGGCACTACAAGGAGGATTAAGGTTATGGGATCGCTTGTTGGTGCGAAAGTGCCCCCACGTGGAAGCTGAAAATAAAATCTCCGGTGTCTGAATCGAATTAACGCACCCGTCTTTCATAGTCTGCTCGCTCTCTTATTCCCTAGTTTGAAGCATTACACGGAAAAAGATATTTTCTTCTTTTCAGGACGCTTTCCTTTATCAGTGACTATTTTAGAATGGTCTAACGCATACGGTGTTAGTGGGAATTCTACTTGGCGTGGCTTGGATCAGGTCTTTCTCCCTGTCCTGGATATGTTTGCATTGCAGCTCACACTTGCGAGTTCAAGGTGGTTTGTGGAAGGAAGGAAAGCATGGAAAATTGGGGAATTGTATGGAAATATGGGGAAAAAAAGGAAGCGCAAAGGGAAATCCCTGCATCACATATCAAGATGTAGTAGTTAACGGTTGCATGCCCAAAGGGCGGTGCGGGTGAACAACAGCAGCAAACGCCTGTACAATAATCCTGGTTTACTTCTTGCTTCACTTTGGAAACATATCGTTCAGGCAGACTGTCTAATAACTTCTGTGTGGTCCATGTTGAGCCACTGTTTTGCAAAAATCTCGTGCACAATCTGTACCATCCTGGAGGGCATAATCCCCTAACGCTGACTGAGCAAAGGAGTTTATCTATGTCATTAGATGATGGCTGTTTTCTAAGCCTGTGGGGAAACTGCTATAGCATGGAAGCAGTCAGCCTGTAAGATGACAGGTATTAGGTAAATGGTGGTTTTCTGTATAACGGAGGGGTACAAATGTTTTGCAGGCTCTGCAAAACTGTACTGTGTCCCTAGAAAAAGCCCGTGTCTCCCCTTGAGGTGATGGAGGCTGTTTCTGCTGGGGTTCCCTGGCTGTATGATGCTCTCCAACTTCACACCCACTTCCCCCGTCTTAATCCTTGAGCCAGAAATGCCCAGCACGCTGTGTTTAGCTTAGAAAGGAAAAATCCTTTCTTCAGATTTTTTAAGCTCAGAATCAGGGGCTGGGTGGTACAGGATAATTTTTGCTCACCAGCTTTGAGCTGGTGCTCTGGCATCCAAGGCTGCAGCGAGCAGCCCTTCTCTATGGTCCGGCAGTTTCTCTCTTCCCAAAGAATTTTGACAGGTCTCTCTAGTGCGGAACAATTGTATCTGCCCTCATTAATTATTTTGTGCAGGCCTGCAATGTCCTGCAATCAGCAGGGTCACTGAGTGAATTGATGATAGGGAAATTATAATGCTGAGCATACAGGACAATTGCCATCTGCTGTCTAAGGTCTGTAATTTAATTACATTGCCAAACATTCCTTTTCAGATGAAAATGCGGGAAGCCCAGGGAACAGGGCTCGACTGGTTAGGCATCTCGACTCTCCTCCACCCCGCCTTTCCAGCCCCTGCAGATTTACCTGAGCTGCCCTGAAAGAGTCTCGCTGCAGCACAGGACTGACACAAATGTCCCCTTAAAGCCACCTTCAAGCACAGACCCACCATCTCTACTGCAAATGCTTACACCTGCCCGTCAGCTGCCCGGTCCCATCCCGACAGCTCGTCTGAGTGTGGGCTTACCCCCTCCCCTGCTTGCTTTCCAAGCCTCCGAATTCTCCAGGGAAGATGGGCCCAGCAATTAAAACATAAGCGTAAGAGATGACTATGGCAAAAGTCTGTTGAAGTGTGTAGTCAGGGTGAACAAAGTCCCACTGGCATCTGCTAATTTCCAGAAAGATCTAATTTTGTAGATAGGAACAAACATCCTTACTAGGATAAAGAGTAAATTCACCTCCTTAACCTAAGGCTTGCATTTGTTGTTGGGAGTGAGAAATGTAAGACGTGCCCAGAGGTGGGGGTCCACAGCTGGTGCTCAGAGCAAGAAATGGTGCCTTGTAGTGCCTACTCTAATTAAAACACCCCCTTCATGTCACTCCTTGCTTTTATTTTGAGGTTAATTCACTGCAGACTTTGTGCCAGGCAGCACAGGGCTGTTTGGTTGTGTTTAGGGACACAGGCAGCGAGGAGCAGCTGAATTTGCCAGCACCGGCCGTGCCGGGGAAGGAAGGAAGGAGCTGATTTACCGGGGGGCTGCTGAGCCTATAGACTTACAACGCGTTGCAATGTGATTTAGACGCGTGCCGTAATAAACCCTTCCCAAACTTGCTTCTTGGCTTGTCCGTAGGGACTTCAAGAGTAAAAATGTCTTGCTGAAGAACGACTTGACGGCAGTGCTAGCCGATTTTGGACTAGCTGTACGGTTTGAACCTGGAAAACCTCCAGGGGACACTCATGGCCAGGTAATCATTATCTTTAACAATAACATTTTAAAAAGTTGGGCTTGCCATAGCTCCTCGGGAGCAGGGGATAGTTTGTGTAGATGCATTTAATTCTCTTTGAGATAAGTATTTTCCATAAAAGCTTGTACTCAGACATAAATTCCAGGAGCTGCTTTGATCTGGGTGAGCAGGGAGAGTGCTCGGACCCTCCTGACCGCTGTGCAGGTGGAGTGCCCCCAGCCCCGGGGGCAGGCAGCTTCTTCCTTCAAACACGGGACTTGCTGACTCTTTATTGTCTTGATATTAAATATTAATACTCCTAAAATTATTCATTTATTTTTAAGAATTCAGCCAGGCTGGCTGCTTGGGTGACCTTTAGCAACGGCAGATCTTGAGAGCTGGCTGTGCACTGCGTAAACAATTTACTACGTTTTTATGGGTTCTTAATTTTCTGCCTTTGCGTTGTGGCAGGTGGCCCCTCGTTCTGCTCTCGTGCCAGGGCACAGCAAGACCAGCATCCCCTCCCTGTGCCTCCAGGGTTTTTTGAATGCCCTTCTCCAGTGCAGGCTCCCTTTTTACCTTTATCTCAGAAGGAGCGAACACTTTTCTGGGTTAGCCTCCCCCAGCTTTCCTCGTTTTTGCCCTCTTTTTGGGGGCTTTTCCAGTGTTTTCCACACCTTTTCACATCCTGGCTCCCCCCTGTCCCCACTGCCTCAGGTAACAGCAAGAACAGATGAGAATTTCCTAAAGGAAAATATTGAAGGCATTTCAATTCCCATGTTAAAAAGGTGGTTTTTTTTCCTTGCTCTGCTCTCCACTCTCCTACATTATGGGCTGTAATTCTGCCACGTATATAGCCACAACCACATGGGGAGCTCAGTATGGCTCTGCCTGGACTAAACACAACAAGATAGGCACTATAATGAGGACTGAATCCCCTCAAAGCGAGAGAAGATCTTTTCCAAACAGATCACAGCAAGCCAGGGCAGGGTAGATTTTGCAGGGTTTGTGCTTTACTGCTCTGGATGCAGGATGCATCATGCTTTACTGCTACTGGATGCAGGAGACTTGTTTTATCCAGGACTGTCAAAGCAACACCTTTTCCTACCATTTCAGTATATATCAATTTTACTCTTCTCTTTTTTTTTTATATATATTTAATTTTTTTTTTAGTGAAAGGGGATTGAACTTCCAACGACTATGATAACCAAGTCTGACTTGACCTCAAGGTGTTTTGTGTGTCTCCAAAGACAGCATTTTCTCATGCAGTGTGTGCTGCTGGAGCAAGATGCGGTGGGACACAGAGAAGGCAGAATTTCACCCGTACTCACCGTGCCGCTCCGCTGCATTTAAATTAGACCTGTAGTGTACGCTGAATGAATATCACACACATAGCCGTGCACTTTGGCTTTTTCCTTCAGGTAGCTTATCTAGACTCGAGTGATCTTAATGAGAATCGGTGTCAGAAAAAACAGCCCCCTTTTGCTTGTTTTTCGAGAGAGGTGCAACTTTAGCAGAAGTAGCCTTAAGGCTAATGAAACCAGCTGTCATTCATCTCCAACCAGCGGAAGCTGACGGGCCCAACTGGAATGTAACTTGAGTTGTGTTTTTTCTCTGTAGGTGGGAACAAGGAGGTATATGGCTCCCGAAGTGTTAGAGGGAGCAATCAACTTCCAACGAGACGCCTTCCTGAGAATAGACATGTATGCAATGGGACTGGTGTTGTGGGAGCTAGTCTCCAGATGTAGAGCAGTTGATGGTAAGAATAAAGATCGTCTCTTCCCTGGGGAGGGCTCTGTTTCAGCGTGGTTTAGTGGTCCAGAGAATGGGCCTGGTTTTGTTTAAAAAACATAATAATCGATGGCGTGTTTTTATTAAGCAGCTAACTTGTTTTTCACTTGCTTGTTTTTCAACATAAGCTGTCATTCTCTGTAGATAATAACCTTTGTAGTAGTGTTCAAGTCTCACGGTGCTTTTAACTACGCCGGTTACATTGCAAATTGGCTGAGAACTCAGAGGGAGATGGAGTAGGTGATTCCTCCATCAGTGGTGGGTGTCCTTTAGTCCTGAGCCTGCCCTGTGCTGCTCTCTGTGGCACTCTGCATTCCTGCCTGCGACCAAGGCAGGCTTTGAGCTCCGGAGAAGAGCCGCGCTCAGCTCCAGCTTGGCTGTCATACCTCACTTCTGCAGGGCAGTGTGGTAGCCTGAATGGAAAGCCCAGAAGTGAAGCACCTCAGTGAAATAGCAGGAACACAGGGCTGGAAGGATCTTCTTGGGTCAGCAAGCCTATTTCCCTGCTATCAGAAGTCATTAGGTATTAATCTTTGACTTTTACTGATCAAGCCCTCTCTCAGCAGTGGGCTGAGTTTGTTGTTCCATCTATAACTTTGGAGGATCTCACTTTCTCCTGAATGATCCAAAAGAATGACCTTTCATGGTGTCTTCTTTCTCAGGTTTTTTATCCTRAAATGATGCTGCAAAATGGGGCATCTTTTCTGTCCAAATAACATATCTGCCCTTTGGTGACACCCTCGCCATTTGCAGGACCTTGCCCCTGGTCAGGGAAGCAATCATTTCATTGTAGTAGCTCCAAGGCTGCTTGCTCCAACTTCTTTCTTCTTGTATAGATATGGGTGCTCTGGACTGAATATCAAGTTCATAAATTAACAATACCTCACCTGGACTTCACATGTTTTTGTTAGTATTACACTAGGACCGAGGAGCTTGGTTATAATTAGGATGTCTGCACAGATGTGTGGTAAGAGAAGGTCTTTTCTTCAAAAATTTACTATCTAACTAGGTAAAATGCCAGAGGAGCAGGGAGGTAGGAGCACAGTGGAGTGAAACAGTGGTACCCAGATCACTCATGTAGGAATAACCCTTCTCTGTTGAGGCCCCCCAGATACCTACCTGGATTTTTGCCTGTCATGTTTGTGATCTCCTTCCAACTCTTCTCAGGCAGCAGCTGGCCAAGAAACTCCAGGTGCCATACACAGCACCGTTACATCAGAGGGAAGGCTTCCTTTGGGATGATGGGGAGTTAACGCTGAACCACATCTGCACTTCTAGCTCAGAAGTGATGTTGTGTAAACAGCAGATTTGGCTTGGAGATCACCAGTGCAGCTCTTCATAGCCTTGATTCCTCTTGGAGGAAGAGGAAGGGAAGGTTGTGAGCGTTTTTGTGCCATCCATTGGAACGAATGTTTCAGTTTGGTTTAGTTTTAGTGATTTCATTTTTTTAGAATACCTAAACACCATGTTGTTGGTGTCACAGTTCATGACCAGCTAAAGTGGTCAGCTCTTCTATTTTAGTCTGGAAAGGCCCTCTTGAAATACCTCCACTCTTGAAAGATGTCACTCTTTGCTACTGAGAAACCTAAGTGATGCCGCGGAGGACCCTGAGAAAGCCCATCAGTTAAGCTGGGCTGCTGTTTGTGAGAGAGCATCTACGCATTGCCAAAAGCCAAATGACGTTTCAATAAGCAGAAGTTATTGCTACTGTCCGGCGTCTGCACTGATACTCATAACAGTTGTCTCACTCCCGTGGCCCAGGGCAGTTCACAGCCATAACTGGTATAACTAAAGCGTTCAGAAATCATTTTGCACTTAGGAGCTGGTACTTGGGACAAGTGCATCTGGCTCCAGCATGTCAGGGCTGACTCAAACCTATGAACAAGCCAGACCACAAAGCAAGAAATTATTAACTATTGTATATGCTTGACCCTGCTAGTCAGTGCCTAAAATGAAATTACGCTCATGGTGAAACCTTTCTCTAGGTTATTGTGTGTTGAATTGCTATGCTAAAATGTGAGGAGGATGGGCTGATTTGCCCTTTCTATTAAAATAAATCACGGACTACCTGGCAAGCCTCCTCAAGGAGAGCGGTGGGATCGGGAGGCCCGGCTGAGGGTTCGGATTCGTAGCTCGACGAGGTGGAAAATGCGTGGCCAGACAAGCAGCGGGGACAGCAAAGTCCATTGTGCAGGAGGAACGTAAATCACATTTGTCTGCAATGACATGTGAACTTCAGGCTTTGCTGCGGTGCGTTGAGGTTGCTCTGGAGCTGCAGCTCACTCATGCATGGGGAGGACGTGGCTCTGTGGAGGACGTTTCTGTACTAACCCAGTTCTCCATGTGCACCTTAGGTCCAGTGGATGAATACATGCTGCCTTTCGAAGAAGAAATAGGTCAGCACCCATCCCTTGAGGACCTGCAAGAAGTGGTGGTTCACAAGAAGATGCGCCCTGTGTTCAAAGATCACTGGCTGAAACACCCTGTACGTCCTTCCTGGTTAACGGTGGAAAATGTTTTCCTGTGTGACGGGAATGAGGGATGCGGTTATGCATCACTCGTTAGCTTCAGAGGGAAGCTAACCAGTCCACCCCGGTGCGTGGACCTGCTCCCCGGTGCTGGAGAGTCAGTGCCAGGGAATGAGGGGTTGCTCAACACCTTCATGCTCCCCTTTCCATTTGTCCCTTGTATTTAGAGAGTAAACCAGCTGATTAAAGTCAGCCAGTGCTGAACATGGAGCATGTGGTGGTTTAGTAGGACTCCTTTAATATGGTAAAAGAATGGAAAATAAAGTCCCTTTCATTAAGAAAAACAATCCATACCATTGGAGACGCATTCCTCGCAAGCTAGATAGCATGCAAGACTTGAACAATTTTTTGAGGAAAAATTAATTAGACGTGAAGGCAAGCAGACAATGAAGCAAAATGCAGCGTGGGTTTCCCACAGGTAGATCATTTCAGGCTCGTGGTTTTAATAAAAGAGGTGATTTTTTTCAGACTGGGAAACTGAGCAGATGATGAAATCTTACAGGGCTTCAGTAAGAAGCTAAATGCCTCTATTCTGACCAAACTGCCATGGTTTTGGCTAGACTCAGGTGTACTAACTCATTGCCTAGAAGTCAAGGAGAGCTGCAGGCTGTAGATAAAGATGAGTGTTCCYGTTCAAATGATGGTTCAAATACAAGCTGTGCTCTTCCAGCAGTGTTGAATTCGGTTATTTTGGGGATGTCTACAGAAGTGATGGCAAACAAAGCAACGGTTTCATAGTAACTGATACGGTGCTGCCAGCCCTCATGGTTTTATCATGGGAATTGTAATACTTGATGTCTTGTCTTTTAAAGCTTTAACTGTTGAATCTCGGGATGTATTTTCATATTAAAAAAAGTACTTTTGGGGCTATGAAAAAAAGCTGGATGTGACCAAGCCCTACAGCCTTAGAAAGCAGAAGCTTTAAAAAACCCGAAAACACGTGTTTAAAGTAATTTTTAAAGCTAATCTCATGATAATTTGCATACCGTGGAGAAAATATTCTCAGTTTTTCTTTACAGCATTAAGCTGTGTTAAGTGGACCTCCCTGTCAGCTGCAAAGACGGTCCCTGGAGCAGATTTTGTTGCTGAAGGTGCTTCTCCCCCTTGTTGTCCACAGGGCTTGGCGCAGCTCTGCGTGACCATCGAAGAGTGCTGGGACCACGATGCGGAGGCTCGGCTCTCGGCGGGCTGTGTCGAGGAGCGCATTGCGCAGATCCGCAAATCTGTAAACGGCACTACCTCGGACTGCCTCATCTCCATCGTGACGTCTGTCACCAACGTGGACTTGCCGCCCAAAGAGTCTAGTATCTAAGTCCTGGTTCACTTTTGTCTTTCCAGACTCAGTGGATTTAAAAAAAAAGAAAAAAGTTTAAAAAAAAAAAAACACACAAAAAAAACAAAAACACAAAAATCCAACAAACACATGAATGCAGCTGCTATTTTATCTTGACTTTTTATTATTATTGTTATTATTATTATTATTATTTTTTTGGATTGGATCAATTTTACCAGCACATTGCTCTACTGTATTAAAAAAATGGACATTTCAGCAAGCATTCAGGTGCCGACTAATGAATGCAGAAAAGGTGCAGGTACCTCAGAACCTCAACAAACTCACTTCAGTTGTTTTTATTTTATTCAGTTTTCTGGGTTTCTCTTTATCGGTCTGTCTTCTGAGCGGAGCATCTGTGACATAAAGGAAAACCACCTACCATCTTAGAAAACGCAATGCTGCAAACTGTGGAGGAAACTTAAGACTGTTATATAAAGAATACACCTTCCTCAAAAGGAGTTTTTTCCCCATTTTGTTTTGGTTTTGGGTTCAGTCCCTTCTTTTTTTTTTTTTTTTTCCTTTTTGGAAGTGAGCTTCAAAAAAAAACAGCAGATGTGTCTTTTACGGATCTAACGGGTGTCATTGTAACATGGAAAAAAAAGTAACTGGGCGGAGAATGTTAATTCTTGATGGTAGAATTGAAGGGGGGAGCGTAGAATAGGGGTGGGGAGAGTGACGTTGGACTTGGCAGCATTTGGGGAAACATCATTTGCTATGGAGCTACTTCTCAGGTAACCATTAGAGGAGGGGAAGGACATTACTGGGCAGAGTATTAACGGCTGCAGCGTATGGAGAAAGCTGAGTTAAAGAGCCAGTGGTTGTAAGCAAGGCACTAATTCTTTCTTCCTCCAGTATCTCGGGGTTGGGTAGTAAAAGAACAAAGCAGAACTATAATTACCTTTTATTTTTCGACTCCAGATAGTAATGGGAAGGATGCTTTTAAGCAGTATAATTGGAAGAGGTGGGAAAGTGTGTTCTCAGAAGCACTTCGGTAAAATACTGGAAGATGGGAAAATTTTTGCATCTGGCTTTTAAGTGCGAGTCAGTTCAGGAAATTCGGCCTTGGGGTTGATTATCTGTCAGCCCAAGCTACCGGTGCAGATGGTCAAAAGAGGAAAAGTGTGAAAACTGGCTCTATAATTTTTTTTTTTTTCCTTATTAATTTGGGGTTTGGGGGGGGTGGAAATACCTGAACTGGTGGCAGATGGCTCCTGTAGCATCCGAGAAGCCTATGAACTGCCCAGCTGCAGGATGCGGGGGCAGCTGAGCAGCAGCAGTGATCATCGCAGCATCTCTCCAACCGGTTTCTTTGACGCTGCTTTCTCCTTACTCTGTGACGAAACTCTTTTGTCTTAAAGTGGTGCATATTCTAAAATACCGTTACTCTTATTATGCCATAAACTCGCTCTAGTCAGTGAATGTTCCTAATGCTGCTGATTCAACATTGAAATATTTTTTTAATTTGCAAAACATGCAATGTTTTAGAAAAAAAACTAAAAAAAAAAAACCACAAAACACACACACACACGTTACGTGGCTTCCGAGGTTTAAACTGAAAAAAAATTAAAAACTTCATGACCACAGACCACCTCAAACCAGAAATACCTCAGAATTTTCTACTTGTATGAGTTTTATTATATATTTTGTTAGTTGTGTTGTCTTGTAGTAAGTATATTTTAATGTAAGTTGGCTTTTATGACAAGGGAGTTTTAAAAAAAGAAAAAAAAGAAAAAAGTTCCAAAATCTTTTAGGAAGTGCTACCATTTTTTTTTTGTTTTATAAAGCACCATTGTAAATAACTGTATACAGTTGTAGAATAACTGCCTATATAAGGTACCTGGGCATTATTCACTCTTATTTGTGAAGGCTGTTTTCCATTCTGTGTTATTTTTTTGGTCTGTTTTAGTGAAAGGACAGTACATCTTTTTTTTTTCTTTTTTTTTTTTTTAATTATTATTTTTATTTTTTTGATTTTGAATATAACATGAATTCTGTGTCTTGTTAGACTGACAAAGTTATGTCCATTGGATGGCCAGAACTTCTAAATTTTTGTGTTAAGCCAAAATGCAGTCCTAAACTAATCACCCTATAATGAAAATGTAAAAAGTCTGTATTATATAAATGAATTGGACTTCTTGCCATTGCCAAATTGTCAGCGTGCACCCTTGCACAGATATAATTTATTAAGCAAACAAAATCGCTAATTGGAGAAAATATAAAGAAAATTGAAATATATTTCTTGAAAATATAGCTTTAAAACCTAGAGGTCACAAATGAGGACACGGTCCTTTATCTTGAAGAGACATTAAGATAATTGCCTTAATTTGTCTATCTGAATAAAGTCTTAACCTATTCTTTCAAGTTACTGAATGTATATTGCATATTAGTATGTACACACATGTAACTGTATTTCCGTGTGTGGGTTTGGAAGTTTCTGTTTCTTGCTGTGCTTCTGTTGAGAACACCTTGACAAAACCAGACAGAACGATACCATTTTGACCCAGCCGATGTCCCCGGTGGTGGTTGGCATCTTTGGGCCTGATGCTGCGACATACCTATGCTGAGCATTAAGCGTGTAGGTAGCTCTCCTGGTGTCACGACATTAGGCACTCACTTAATGTTAAGCATAGTCGTTAAGGTTTGCAGGATCAGTATTTTTCATGTTTAATACATTTCTGCACTGAGATTTATATAAAAATGTGACTATGTTTTAGAATTGAAGTGATGTAAGGGTTGGGGTGGAGCGTAGAGCAGTTAAGATTGAGTGAATGATTGTTTCGAGGTGGGCTTGCTCCCATTTCCCTGGGAATGGGAGCCAGTTCATATTGCTGCAGAAAGAAAAAAGCTGTACTGTCTTTTAACTGTTAATATCTGTTTGCTGTTCTGGATTTTTTCCTTCAGCATTATGTATTATGGCTAAAACAGGCTTATTACAGCAGTTGCTTTTTTATCCTGATTTCTTTAAGAAGCTTTAAAGTATTTATTGAAAGTGCCATATGATTTTAATAGCCTATTAGACAGTCTCTGAAATCTTCTCTTTTGAGAAAGCATAAACAAAAATTCTCACGTGTAGCTTATCTTACTGCGGGGAACGGCACGACCGTACAAACCTTGACCAAATGTTGATTGTAAAGTATTACATTTTCCCTGGTGTAATGGTTCCTTATAGATCATCTTGTCAACAGGATTCAGAAACTGATTTTAAAAAGAATTTCCAAATTGCGTGTGTGCTCAGTTAGAAATTTTAAATGTACGTAGGTATGCGTGTCTTGCTATCGCAGCAGAGAAGGAAATCGTGAACTTTTGCTTATTTACAAATTTGTACCAGTTTAGATGAAGCTGTTCTTTTAAACTGGTATTTATTTATTTAATTAATGAAGACAAGCTCTGATTAACTTACTGGTCTTTCAACACTTGAGCTGTCAAGCAAGTAGTTTCCTCACCGCTAATCTAGCATTTGAACTTTCATTGACAACATGATTTTGGTTCTGTTCAGTACTGCAGAGGCTTTTTCCAAGTCAGCAATCGGGCACATCCATAGGTGTAGCTGTAATAAGCAGTTGCGGCTCTTTTCCTCTTAACACTCCCTTGAATATGATGGGTACAACACCTCTTAACGTTACTTCCCAAGCACTAAATTTCACTTCCCATTTAGACTTGAGGAAGTAGCTCTTCAAAAACTTTGCTGCAGAATTTTATTGCTGACCTTCCTCTCTTGTATGGCAGTTCTTAGGTGAATATTAACCTTGAATATCCTGGGTAAAAATTCTCCGTGACTTTAGGAGCCAGGATTCCCCATCTCTCCGGTGTAACTCCCTTTATGAATTTATTGCACTGGCTGGGCTGGTTTCCTAGGTGGAGGAAGTTTGAGTTCACATTTTGAAACTGAAAATACCACAGGAAATGAAATTGCTTTTTTTGAGACGATAGAGCTGTGACTTGCTAATGAAATTGCATTAGTACAGAAAGGCTGGAAATTGTATGTGACTCATGCTGAAATATATGTGCATGTTGTAAGAGATGGCTGTAAACCAGTCCAACCATCAGTTAAGTAGCACCAGGCTTATTCATTATGAGTAAGGATTTCAACTAGTCCTGACCATGAAGTTTTCTCTATTTAAGACAAAAGAAAACCACTTTTTATTCTGCCTCATTCTTCAGCTGAAATTCTCGTACAGAATATACTGCGCTAGATAAGGTTACACCTATGGAAATGCCGAGATCTTTGTGTATGTTTGTTTCAAAGAGAAGGTCCGTGAGTGCCCCCCAGTAACTCCACTGCATTTTACTTGGGTCTCCTGACTCACTGCTGTTCCCGCTTGAAGTTGTTGGTTTCAGCAGAAGCAGCAGAAGCCTTGGGTCCACTCAGTGCAACGTTGCTGGGGGGTATTTCCAGGTTGGCTGGGTCAGGCCTCGCCATTAGGAATCCTGATCCCCCTTAATATCACAGCACAGAAACCGGAGGACACAGGTTTTATTCCTCTTGTGCTGCTTTCTAGGCAGACTGTCAGAACTTGCCCTGTTTTGCAGGGGAAAGATCTGGTTTCACTTAGTATGGAAGAAACTCGTATTGCAGAGGAAGGTGCTGGTTGACAACGTTGTGACAGTGCTGTTGTTGCAGTCCTCTTCAAGCCACACTCCGCTTGAGAAGTTGCTAAGCAGGAAATGTCCCGCAAACTGTTATCACTTTTACATACAGAATATTGTTTGGTAACATTGTAAATAAAAATAGACTATATAATAGAGGAAAATAAGGACATTTTGACTTTTTTACTTTTGGAAAAAAAAATATATATTTTAGTTACATATACAAACAAAAATTCTACATTGTGTGAGAATTCTTTTATACCACAAATTATTTTTGTAATGTCTAATATGTTTCTGCAGGGAAAAGGGAGAAAGGTCTGTGTATGCACAGCAAATAAATAAATAAATATATATATATAATGTTTAAATTAAGTGTGCACTACATCAAAGTCTAGAGGATAGAACAAGTTTAGCCTGAAACCAGATTGAGGAGCAAGTTTGGATGTACTTGGACATGCTTTGAGGACGGCACTGAGTATATGTTTAGGTTATCTTGCATGTCACATCCCTTCTGCTAAAGATGCTTATTGCTTTTCTATGACCATCTTCAGTTTAACCAGGAAGAGTTTTTTCATGTATTCATGCGAGTATCCATGTGTGAGCAGTGTGTCTTTTGGCATATGCCGTGATGCTGCAGTGAGTTGTGAAGTCAGGGTGTTAAGAATTTACCGAGACCAAATAGCCGGGCTGATCTCGCTCGCTGCCGTATCCGTTTATAGCAGCTGCGTCTGCTGCATTGACAATATGATCTGTAAGGAGCTGTTGCCAGTAGAGTCCTGATAAAACCAATTCCTAGAAGTTCTTTCTCTCTGAAGTGACACAACTAATCAGGCTTCACCAGAACACGCAGATACGTGCTCTGTGTTCCCAACGTCAGATTTTACGGTCTGGGTCGGAGGCACTAAAGAAAAGGAGCACTGTCATGTCCAAAGTCCTACTTAGAAAAAGAACATTCCAAATTTGTGTAACTAATCCAAGGTATTCTAAAAGTATTAAAGAAAAAAACTGAAAATACATTCTTTTCACTTAAGCTAACTTTTCCCATTGGACTGAAAATTCACTCCGGTCTTTTTGGTTCCCTTAACCTCGGCAGCACAGTGTCAGTGGGGTAAGAGTTACTGAAAAAAGCTTTAAACCAAACAATACAGTGCGCTACCTTGAAGCTGGTTTGACAGTGTGCCTTTTGAAATTAGTGCTTAAGCAACTTCGAGCAGGCTCCTGCAGCTGCCGAATCCTACATCTGTGTTCTTGGTGAAGTCCTGGCCCTGTGGAAGCCAGGGGGAGACTTGCCATCTAATTCAGTGGGACCATGAGTGTGCCTGTGTTCCTGGAGCACTTTCTAAACACACCTGGTCCCTTACTTACATGGGACTTCTTTTTTAAAACTCTAGTTTTAGGGTGACGCTCGGTTCCCTGACTGAAGTAGTAACTGATCGAGTAAGCAGTAATCCTTTTTGTCGGGACGCTTCCACAGAAAGAGATCATACTTGTGTTATGTCCACCCAGCTGTTCTGAAACGTAATGCTATTCTGTTGTGCCTTTATTTTTCCATGTAAAAGCAACTGCTGTAAGCTTTTTTTTTCTTTTACTAGTTTTTTCTGCCTGAAAAAACACTTTTCATTGCCCAGCTGTTATTTCTGGATGCAGTCTGTGATCCAGGTATTTCAAGAACCAATTACCTCAAACCTCATGTTAAACAGTGTTGCTATCTGGATTCTTCTTGATACTACAATATTGTAACATACACAAACAGTAACCTTGCTATATATGGGTGTTTATATATATGTATCATATGCATACACGTATATATATGATATATATATGTAAATGGAAAGTGATCCCCAAGGACTGAAGGAAAAAAGCAAAACGTTTTTGTTTTCCAACATTGAAACCAAAAGGGCTTCTCTGAAGCTCTATAATGGCATTGTGCTGGATATATCAAGAAAGTGTTTTCTGAAAAGTGCTTCCTTTGTTAGCCTTTTATTTCAGTATTTTAATGGGGCAGATGATGTGATTAAAACACTGTTTCTGCATTTTGTGGCCCATTTTGAAGCAGAGGCTTCTTAATCTTTCCAGTTGTTTAAAAAAAAAAAAAAACCAAAAAAAACCCCTCAGTGTACAACATTCCAGTAAGGTTAGTATTGCAAAACTAAGGCATGTTCTGGGATGACTTCACAGCTTCTGTTTTTGTGAAAAGGAAGGCATTGGCCATGCTTTATTCAGCTTTTCCACTGTTTTGAGGAACTGAAGTTTAACCAGTAACCATCCTAGTCAATTAAAATCCTAATTCAATAGTCACTGGCATCTCTGCATTGCCACCCCTGTTAAAAACAAAACACCCAAAAAACCCCCCAAAAACAACCCAAACCAAAAATCCAACCATGTCAGAGGAGGAGGAGGTTGGAGCATTTCATAGCTCCTAAAGGTGGACTTAGCACCAGAGCAACTTTGGGGATAGCAAAAAAYGTGTTGGCAAGACCTAGAACCTGTCTAGCCCTTCCCTTTTTCCAACTACCTTCTCCCAAGAACCTTCTCATAAAAGCAGACCTT
The DNA here is from genome assembly GCA_035582835.1 of Phoebastria nigripes. Taxonomy (NCBI): domain Eukaryota; kingdom Metazoa; phylum Chordata; class Aves; order Procellariiformes; family Diomedeidae; genus Phoebastria; species Phoebastria nigripes. The sequence goes on along the minus strand of JAYKAV010002662.1, from coordinate 2,225,292 downwards.
CAATCACAGTGACTTCTTAATGGTACTTTGCTGAAGAGAATTCTGTTCAGGATATATTTTCTGGGGAAAAACAAAAAGTTAGACCATTCTTTTCATTAACATTTTACTGTACGTGTTCCCCTCCCAAATGTCTGTTTTTAAAAAATGTATCCATGTAGCTGATGCAACATTACAGTCTATTTTACTTGGACAAAACAGTAGCTTTCCAATCCAAATAGTAATGAATTTACTATTACTAGTAATTCATTTAATTAATTAATTACTGGTAATTAATGGCTAGTGATTAATTTACTATTAGTAAAGGAAGAAAAGGAGATGTTTCTCTTTCCCYGTTTTTTCCTTGGCTGTCTAATGTTTCTATGGCTATTGATGGTTCGTGATTATCTTTGGTAAATCATTTACAAAAGTACTAAAATCTCCCAGAAGGAGGCATTTTGCAATGCTGCTGGCCTTCCAATGGAATAACTATGATGCAAAAGTCGATGTGTTGGTGGATGAGAATTGAAGGAGGTGGTTACTGCAAACTAAGTAACATTCTTGACCTCAATTCTATGCCATAAGTCCGCACAATGCCATTGTTAATCTGCTCAAACTATCTGCTTATGAATTCTGCATGATCCTCATGATAGAGTTGAAAGCCTAATCTTTCACCTGTTAGTATTTTCACATTTGTCCTTAAGTTTGACAAAGTTTATACTGTAAAGTTGACTTAAGTACAGTTTGATGTCAATTCTTGTGGAAAGAGCTTTCTGCATGTAACGTTAGACACATACAGTTAAACAACACAGCATAGTACAAAACTCACAAGAAAATGTTTTGGCACCAGCAGAAAGAAATCTCACCCTAACCATTTGTCATTTTAAACCATCTTATTGTAAGTTTTACCAGCTACTTCTAAATTTGTGCTTTATTTAAAGAAATAAAATAAAAATCCTAAGACTTGTCTAGCGTAGTGAAATATGTGTATATCAGTTTTAGGATAAATAGCTAAGTCTTATTACGCTGTGTTACTTAACTTGTATATATAGAGTATACATAAGAGTTTGCAGTAACCTGTTTCTCCAGGATTTCCAGTTTGAATGGATTTAAACTCAAACTATGAGATTAAGTAAATGATTTAGAAGATTGCAGAATAAACTGAGTGTAAATTACAGGAAGCTCTATCAGATGGTGAAATAATTTTTAAAGAGTCTTTTGGTCCTTGGCTCAAATTCAATAAGTACTGTTTGTATACCAAGATATGTGAAATGTAAATGTTGTAGGTTATATTTCACTCTTGTAGCTATAAAAATGTAGAACAGAGATAGCTTGTACTACTGAGTTAACAAAAGTTATACTAAAGTATCCTGTTAAAGAAAAAAGTATACAGAGAGTTAAGCTCGTTGCTGTAACCCCTTTTGGATTGAAGTGTGCTGATTTTTTATATATGTATATTATATATATATATTCTGCAAAAGTATATATATATAAAATGTATATATAAAATGGCCTAATGCAGACATCCATTGTATTGCAGTTATGAAATGAAGACATTTTGGAAAGAACATTGTATCATAGTTCATGAATTTGCAGTGGATCTTTGTTCCTTTTTACTGTGGTATTTTAGAAATGAGTCTCAAGTTTGAAATTAGATCTGCCAAGTTGGAGTTTTGCTGCTTCAGCTTTGCACTGGGTGTCCGAATAAACCAGTATGAATGTAGTATTTGCCCTGTGTGAAGCAGCTACACCCCAACAGATAGGAGGAAAAAAACTAGAAAGAACTATTTCAAGTTTATCTTTTTGTATATGAAAATAAACAGTAAATTACAAATAATTGCTTCTCTTGTTGGTGCGACGTTAAAAATCATTGTTATTTTATTGTCTTTGGCATCTAGCTGGAGTATTTCCTTTTTTATAGATGAATGTTTTGGTGTTTTAATGGCATCTCTGCTATCCAAAATCCCTAACAAAATCCCTGCAGAGGCATAGCTGAGGCCTCTGCTACCCATCATTTGCTAACTCCTCCAAAGGGAAGAGGGAATTGGCTCGAATCACTGCGTCCTTTTAAGTGTGTTGCCTCTTGTAGCACTGTGGTAACACTGCTTATCCTTCCCAGCGAAGAACTGTTCGCACAGAGCATTATGTGCATGTTAAGCTGTATCAATACAGAGTCCAGCAACCTAGCTGCAACCGCCAGTGATGGGGGGTTTAAGCTAAATCCCAGGACCTTGCAGTGAAGTGTCTGCCCTTCCCTTCCACCAGCTCTAACAGAGGAGCAGAGCAGACAGCAAGGGACAGTGATTGCCTAAACGGTTCCAACCTGATTTACAAAAACTTGCCCGCTAATACCATAACAGTTGCAGGAAGTCAAAGCTAGACTGAACGTACAGCTGCCATTAAAGTCAAGAACAGTATGAAGCAGCACACCCCTGTTCATTCTGTGCCCACTCCAACTGCACAGCCAGGTCCTTGGCAAGGACGGCTGGGCATTTCCTCGGGCAAGGGAGGCTGTTAGCAAACGCGCAGCATGCACAAGCACTGTGGGGTTCCCAGTCAGGGAAATAGCTTCAGCATGAGGTACCTGCCGTCAGGGCGAGCACTGGACCTGGGATGGAGATGCAGCTTCCCTATACCATGGGTTTTGGKTTTTTTTTTTCCCCGCTTCAGCTGAGTACCGAACAAGATTCAGTGAGGCAGGGGGACTGGACCTGGAAAAAGATTAAAAAATAAAAAGCTTGGGCTCCCTGTACTCACAGCAACACAGCGAGCTCTGTAATCCCCACAACACAAGGCAAGAGCGAGCTCTGTAATCCCCACAACGTGAGGCAAGAAGATGCCCTCAGCCACAAACTGAAGCATGGCCGGACCTCTCCGGGCAAACTGCCTGCAGTGAAGTGATGGTGTGACGACGCAGCCCTCATGTTCTGGTGTATTCCATTGCTAAACTGGTCCTTTTTTTCAGCAAAAATGCCTCTCACTTGGTGCTGGGTTGGAAGTGCTTACAGTGGACCCACATGAGGCCAATATGAACATTAACAGGCACCTGTGAGGGAAAAATAGTAATAATCGGGCTGGTGGTTTTCCTGACAAAAAGCCTGTTGCCAAATCACCAAATGGTGACTAAACCCAAGCCCGCACCTTCCTCTGGGGCTGGGGCCCAGCACCATTGCCCCCGGCCTCACTGGCTGGGGCCTGGGGTTTAGCCACCGCTCTCCGGGAGGTCCCTGCAGTCCCCRGGAGGCCGAGCCCCACGCCTTCGCTCTCCCTTTGTCACAGCGCTCGGGCAAATCCCGCTTCGCTCGTTCCTCGCCTGTCGTTTCCCCGCGGCGACGCCGCCGCGCTGAGGCGATGCCGCCATGGCAGCCAGGCGCCCGCGCCGCCGCGCCCGGGCCGGCAGGGGGCGCTGCGGGGCAGCGCGGCGCCGCCGTCGTCCTCCCCGCTCCGGCCCGCCGCCATGGCGGCCTTCCCCCGCCACTGCCGCTTTCTGGGCGGCTTCGTCTGCGGGGCCGCGGCGGGCGCCGCCGCGTCGTGCTGGGCTGCGTGGCGGCTCCTCCGCAGCCAGAGCCAGCCGGAGCTGGTGCCTGGGCGAGCCCTGCCGGAGGGTAAGAGCCGCGGGCAGAGGGGAGGCCGGGCGCGGCGGCCCCGTGGTTCCGTGGGGCGGGAGCGGCGGCGCCTCAGCGAGGCGGGAACGGCGGCACCTCAGCGCGGCCCCGATCCCCACAGACACTCCCCCCCCCCCCCACCCCTAAACCCGCTCCCCCCCCTCAGAGCAGCCAACCCCCCCCCCCCCCCCCCCTCCCCCCCCCCCCAGCCCCTAAACCCGCTCCCTCCCCTCAGAGCAGCCATCTCCCCGCTGCCTCCATCCTGGGGTGCTCAGAGGGGGCCGGGAGGGCGGGGAGTTCCCCGAGTACCTTCGCCGGGCTGAGGGGGGAGGAGGATATTTGGGGATGCTGGGCTACAACTTGCATTAAAAACGCAGCTTCCCTTGCTGCACCTGCTGACACCGAAATGTTGGTGACACGTGAGAAAAGTGGTTTCCTCTGGCTACCACGATGGCTGCAAATGTCCCGTGTTGCAGTGGGGAGCAGAGGGCAGTTGCCCTGCGTGATCTGGTCACGTCTGCATAATATATACACGCATATATATATGTGTTTACTTTTAAACACACAGTTCAGGTCAGGCCATAATTAAATTTCAGCTATTGCTTCCCTTGTGCTTCCCTGGGGAGGCGAGGCTAGCACGACTGGTGGCTGTTCGCTTGGGAAGGCCCCGGCCCGCTCGCCGTGGGGGCTGGTGGGGATGCGAGGTGTGGGGAGGGGGCTGTTGGGGGGGGCAGCAGGGCTTGGTGGCAATGAATGGTTTTCTCTGCAGCCTGAAGGCTTTAAAAGTATCGAAGTGTTGGAAAGCACAGGAAGAGGGGCTCTAAAAATGTGAGTTGCTGTCGAACAGATGGCTGGAGGACGAGGAAGTCTGTAAGACGGATGTAAATATTCCTCCATGAGAGACAAATGTTCCTTGCAAAAAAAAAAAAAAATCTCAAAGTGAAGCTTTCATTCATTCAGCAGAGCATAAGCATTCCCGGTGAGGGCAGGACTCGCGCTTGTGCTCAACTCGTACGTCTCAGTTTGTGAGGAGGAGCGCGATTTCCAGCTCTGAAGGGTGAAATGTGTGTCTTGATCTCCTGTGTCCGTAACTCCTTGTCGCCTGATTTGTCCCTAAATATCTGATAGCTTTTCTTCTGAAGGCCAGCCCAGAGCGATTGCTAGGTAGATGTGTGTAGGCATTAGAGTGAATGAGTTAGTCCTAGAGCTGAGATCCTCATGTGAGGACACAATGAAAAGCACGACTGTTTTGGTAGAAGGGAGTTTCACTGGATAGCTCTCTTAATATTTTTTTAGGTCTTAATTGTGGCAGTGACCTCAAGTAGTTCCCTATACAGTATGTTTACATCCACTGAGATGCTTTTCTTACTATCTTGTTTCTGATCACGTTTCATCTTTGGATGGCTTTCTGTTTATTTTTCTCCTTAGAACCAGTAGAAGAGTCTCTGCTGGAAAAATATGGATTCCCTGAAGCTGGAACAGAGACCAGATGTTACACAAATCATGCACTGTCTTATGACCAGGCAAAACGGGTGCCTAGATGGGTGATTGAACACATTTCAAAACAGAAGACACTGGGTATGTAGGTATTTATTTTCTTACATTTAGGGCACCCAGAACAGCCTTTGCAGTTCACAGAACTGGTGAACCCAGGAGCAGGCAGGGAGAAAAATCCTATAGTGATCTCTAGGTATGGATTTTTGCTCACATTCACAATCCGACCGGAGGCAGCAGGCCTCTGGGTGGATGTCAGTTTTGTGACAGTATTAAGGCTGATGTTGCCAGTGATTTAAAAGAGATCTGTCACAGCAGGTTGGCAGGCCTCTTCAGTATTTTTTCTCTTGTTGGGACTAGTCTGGTATTGAACGTACAACATCCCAAGGCCTGCAAGACACACTTGGCCCAAGGGCTGAGTATGAAAGGGAGGAATGAAGAAGAACTAGAGCTACCTTCTGTGAGAAATTTCTGTTATGAATTTATGAAACAGTCTGTAAGCACCAGATCAATATAGCTGTGTCAGCGTAAACACTGTAAGTCGTGTTGCAGGAGGGAAGCTTAACTTACCTCTTTTAAACATGAATGGAGAGAAGATGAAAAACTGAAAATTAAACTTTTCTTAACCTGATTCAGACCTGCGAAGTTCAGCATTATTGGTCAAGCGCATAAAAATTGCTCTTGCTTCCTTAGCTTGTGTAGTTAGTTCTGTGGGCCAATTTATGTCAGTTTAGGTACTGCCCCATATATGTGAATGCTTGTGGAGTCAGCGCCTTTAGTGGCCAGCCTGTTTCATCTACAGACCTTAAAGAGATTTGCTCAGAATGGGGAGAAAAGATGAATGTCCATTTCTGAGATAAAAATGGAGCAAAGGGCATCAATAGTTGTAATTGTTCAAAGCTGGATAGGGCATACCTACTCACTGCAGCCATTACTTAAGTTGATGCAGTTCTGTTGTATTTTCTGATGTCCATTATCTAATACTCTCTCCCCTGTTCTTTATGCAAGACAGAGGCTCAATGATTTTTTGCTGTCAGTGGTGAATGAAATATAAGTGGTATACAGTCATTGTAAATTAAGTTTATAGCATTAGTTCAGTTTTTATAAGGCAAATTATTAGTAATGGAGGTAACTGTATAATTGTAAAGTGTTTTATGAACGCAGTAGCCCTCTAAATATATCTTAATCACTGTCTTCAAATTACCTTTCAAAATTAAAAGCGTGATCCTGAAAATATTTATAACCAACCCCTAAGTAGCATCGTTGATTCCACTTCTTTCTGAGAAGAAAGCAGTAATTCCAGGCTTACTTTCAAATGGGCCTTAACAGCCGAATTGATAAAATGTTTTCCAAATGATCAGATACAACTAACCTGCAAGTTGAAATTAAGCATCTTGAGGCATTCAGCTCTGATTTATGTCTGATAGCTACTGTAATTGAGATTTGAGGCGGAACTGTGTTGTTCAGGGAAGGTCATAAAAACCTTTCATGCACGGGAGTTTTGAAACCATGTGATGTAAAAAAAATTTATTCATAAGTAAGAACTTAAATGTTTTAAAAAGATGGTGGAAAGAAATTAGCTTTATATGTAAATGAGATGTACAAATTTAATAATTTCTCAGAAGAAATTATCCAGTGATAATTAAGCGGTGAACAGAGAATAAATGAGGATATATTTTCCATTTTTCAAGTTTAATTGATAAATTACACTTTGTCTTAAATACTAAGATCAAATATGATTTTTTAAAAATAAGAATTCTGTTGTTTTGCACACTGATAAGCTTGTCAGTATTGCTTCCTAAGCATCAATCCTGTGTTAAAGTATCATGTCACATGCTTTATCAAAAAAAAAAAAGTGAACTTCCTTCTACCTGCACTGCATGAAGATGCTCTGACCACCTCTCTGTTTTGACATCATCTCCATGGACCTATGCACAGATAGTCAGCAAAGAGGAGGAAGTTGCTTACAGGCACTGGTTTCCAAGAGATGCATTATCCATATGCATGCTCATTTTCCACCCCTTCCCTTTTTCCTTGTGGTCCTTGAATATTCTTGGGTTCTTCAGAGAGCTGCCAAGCGGAGAGCATGTACCACACTTTGTTCTCAGTACGGAGCACAAGGAATCGTAGGGTGCATATGCGCTCAGTGATAATATTGACGTGACAAAAAAGCCAGAATGCATGCAGTTTGTGTGTGTATGCATAGTCAGCTACAGAAGAAAGAATAATTTTAACAGCTAGCAGTGATCACTATTGAAAATTGCCCCTCACGTTGTATTGCAACAGGAAGTACTTTATAAAGTGCCAAGTTTGAGGAAAATTCTCTCTGGTGTGTACAGGCCCTGATTCATGCTTAAATGAAAAGACACTATATAGCGGTCCTGTATATTGCATCTGTGAAATTATGCCTAAGATCACATCCCGAATTTTATAAAGAAAAAAATCAGTATGCTGTAGATGATACTTTGAATTATACCGGCATTTGGGAAAAAAAATTGTGGACAACAGTGATGGTGCTCTAAGCCAGTTATTTTCCAGCTGCACACTGTGCCGCTGCCTATGTGGAGCCGTTGCACCGGCACAGCTGAGTTAGCCCTTGCACGTGCCTCCACTGCTTCTCTGGAGCACCTTCCTTAGCTATGGATGTTCTTGGGTCCCAGGCCATTCCCTAAGAAAGATGGTGTCTTATTGGGGGTTGTCAATGCCAGAATAATTCATGCCAGTCTCTTCTGGCCATCACTTTTCCAAGGAAGTGGCCCGTGTTTGGGATGAAGTGGTCTCAAAGTTGCAGCCCGCTCAGAGTAATTTCTTTTCCAAGGAGTTGACTGGGACTTCACACAGTGCAAGGATGCAAATATAGGTTTATGGCCAGTAAACCTGGGAAGAAGGCACAGGCTCCCCAGCAAAGACAGCAGCTTAGAGTGGGCTGCCATCTCTGCAACAGTTAAGTTAGCTCCCCCCACAACCCTCCCTCCAAAATGTTGTCTACCAAAAGACTTCAGGCCTAGTCATTTTTGTGCACAATTCCCAAAAGTCTGGAAAGGCCGAAGGGGAGTCTTGGAAAGGAACAGGAAAGCTCTACACTTATTTCTGTAAGAAATCATGAAGAACAAATGACTTAAGACTTTGTCTTGAATGGATTTATTATTTTAGCAAGTGTAACTTTATCAAGATACACCCATTCTACTTCCAGGCTAGACTTGGAAAAAGAAGAAATACTTGTAGTGGCTCAAACATAAAAATGGAATTGCATCTGGGGAAGATCTGTATATCTTCATTGTCCTAAAAAATGAATCTATACTGGTTTATATCTTTAGTAATCTTGCCTTTAATATTAATCTGCATTTATGATAAGGGAAAAGTATGTTGGTTTTGTTTTTTCTATATAAAACAGTAAGCATGTTAGAATTTCTAGCATATAGTGGGGAAGAATTTAGAACTGGAGCACAGATATTTAAGCAGAATTATTCTTTTTGATGGTTGAGGAGAAAAATACCCAATTTAGATTAATGTGTTGAATCCTTAAGCATGGGTCATTTGGCAAGATATGACAGAACCAGTTCTTTTTGTCTTGTTGTTATGATGGTTTAATGATAATCTAACAATTTAGCGTGTTATTCCTCAGGCAGACCGAAGGCACTGTAAATTCAGACCGGATCCTAACATCCCTCTAATGTTTAGTGCTGTCAATGAAGACTACCTTGGGAGCGGATGRTCACGAGGACACATGGCACCAGCGGGAGATAACAAATTTTCAACAGTAGGATTTTTTTCCTTTCTTTTTAATTTGTGTTTATCAGTTGGAAAGGGTCAAAAGACCCTTAAAAGTAATGTGTAATGTTCCTTTTGCAGTTTGTTTTGAGATTGAACATGATCTCATTATTGATGCACAGACTTGGACTTGGAGTTACAAGGTCTATTCCTGACTGAGCACTGTAGGATGCTCTCACAGTCTGCTTCAGGCATCTAAATCAGGTGTATGCTCTGGTGACATACCTCTCTTCATTAAATCACACCTAGATTAGCTTGTTTGGCAGAGATGATGTGAGTATATCTTGTACAGTACAGTGTTAAGCAAGTCTTCTCAACCTCTGGTATGTCACATTGTCTGCCTGTAAAATGAAGATGATAACCTTCACCAAACAAACCTCAAAAGTGTCTTCCGTAGCTCAGTTAAAGGGAGACAGGGAACGATGACTTCATTCTGGCCAACAGGTGCTGAGATGCTTAAGGCTAGATTGGGCAAAGCAAAGATGCTGTTAAGTACTGTTCTGTATTGGCAAGGGGATTGCCTGGATGATTTAAAAGGCTTTTTCCTTTCTGGCAATGTGTATGAGGTAAATTAGAACATTCTTTTGCCATAGTTCTTTCAGTCTATAAAATGTCTTCACCTGCCATTTATTTGATCTGTAAGAAAAGCATGCCCTAATGCCTTGGCTGACTAACAAAGCAGCCTTGGATTTATTGGATCCTCTTGTGAAATGTGCCTAATGCAGCAATTTGTCAATTAAGCAGCAGTTTGGATTTGTATTTCTGCCAGGCAGAATAGCATGCAGTGGGGCAGAGTGACAGCGCAGTGGCACGTGGTGGATGAAAGAACCAGTCTCTCTATTTCTACTGGAAGTGTCTTTGTGGTTATTTATTTGTGCTATCTGGGGAGGTTTTGCTGGTGAGCTACCTGTGCAGAGAGATCCTGGACCTGGCTTGAAATGCAGTGAGATGATACAATCCTTCAAATACAGGCCTATAAAAATTTAATTTCACAGTTTAATTAGTGCAGGTAGTGTTTGCTCATTATCCTAAGGAGTTCTGTCAGCCCCTTCACTTTGAAGTAGTAGTATGTGAAAAATATTTACAAGTACAGGACCTATGAAGATTCTGGGTTAAGATCTTGTAAATTTTTTCTCCTATATTTCCCTGCATATGCATAGTTTTTTAGCACCAGGTCCTTCGCATCTGGAGATATGTGGGCTCCAGTTCAGAGAGGTTTATGACACTTTTTAAAGATAAAATTAAGCAGATATGTAGGTGTTTGACCATTATGGTCTCATAAATCATTTCATTGCCTGCATGTTATATATTTGTAAAATATTGATGAATATTTTTAATAAAACCTTTTCTTGTAAGGGAAGGAAAAAGCTAGCCATTAGGCAGTCAAATAAATGAAAATCATGGGTGAAAGCATCCTTCCCATTCAAAAAGAAGAGTAGCTAGTTGCTTCCAAAGACATTACAAAACTGACACTGGGTAAAATAGTAATTCTTGTGCCTCTAGAATTGGACATTCTTGTGCTATGTTTCTGCCAAAAAAAAAAAAAAAAGTAGGTACATTTTGCAATGTTTGCACCCCTGTTACGCAACTCTTAATCCAAAATAATTTTGTAGATGTTCTGACTTAGGTTTTGTCTGACCTTTTATGTTGATAATGTTAAGACTAAATTAGAAATGGATTCTGATCCAAAAACTTCTAAAATGTGTTTTCAGCTTGTAAATGTTTCAGTGAAATTATATTATTTTCTTTCTCTATGCAGAGAGCTATGGCCAAAACGTTTTATCTGTCTAACATCGTGCCTCAGAATTATGAAAATAATGCTGGATTTTGGAACAGGTGAGAAATTACTTTTAAGTAAACTAAGTGAAAAATATCGGGCAGTGACATAAATCAAAAATGCTACATTTATAAAACTTCTTCACATCAAAGTATTCTAGAGCACTTCATAGGCTATCTGTAGAGATCATAGCAACTCTCTCTGAAATGAAAAGCACCTCAGTCCTCACAGTGCAAGAACAGTATAACAACTACTTTAGTTCTTTATTCAATCAAACTGTAGAGGACATTTATTTAGAATGGATAAAATTACTTCTTCTGGCTGATGTAGGTAAAGGTACCAGGCTTAACACCTCTGTCCTTAAGGAAAATCCAGTAGAAGCAAGGAAAGGGTTTAGATCTTGCTTTAACATCTCTTCCTCAAAAAAGTGCTTCCCGTGTGAGAGTATTCACATCTCTGTATGTGGACATTGGTTCACTTGAATCGGAGAACGGAGCGCTCCCCACTGAGTCGCAACTATTTCACGTCTTAGGTGTTCCTTCGGGTGCTGGCTTCCAACTAGCAGTCAGGCAGCTTCTCTGTCACTTGTGAACGCTGGCTGGTTTGGCTTTGAGGTGAAGTGAGTGGTTGATAAATTTAAACTTTCTTCACGTAGGATTTTAATTCTTTTCTTCCTTTGAGCAGAGAAAAACATTAATAAAAGTAGCATTCATCCAGTGCTTCTTGCATAGGACTTACAGAATGTTAAGACTCAGAAACAGGAGGGGAAAATTATTAATTTCACAAGGTTTGCTCAAGGGAAGGTTAGCAAAATTATGTACAGTATTGTACTAAAAGTCTATCAAAAATGCATCATTATTCAACTACACAGTGCTTTCCAGTTTTACAAGAATGCATATAAAATCATATGAGGCATTCAGTAAGGTTATACTGTTTTATAGACAAATAAAATGCTATAACATTTTAAGAGTTTTTTTGGTATTGTTTTAATACCTCAGGTATCTGAGCATAAAATTTCCTTATACCAAAGCTAGGCATTTATACCAATTCAAGGTTGGAAACCCTCTTTATTTCCCTTGAGCAGGATCTGTGCCTAATCAGGAGGTCACAGGGAGTGTTTGAAAATTTCCACTGGCACTGTCAGCCCCTCAATTTAAGCAGCTATTATCACTTTCTCCTAACCCCAGCACCCTATCCCCACAGTTTAAATACATGAACAAGGTATTTGTGCCACTTGTTTTGTCAGTCACTTGTTTAATGATAAATAGTTTTAAGGATACTGTGTTTCACATGTGTTGTATTCCTTCCTGGCTTCAGTACTCTCTTCCCTTCTCTTTTTTTTAATTGCTTGCTTCTTAAATTGTCTTTTGAGGTGCAGGTAAACAATACAGCTTAGTCAGTTTAACAATCTGGTGTTTTTTAAAGTGGTGCTCGCCCTCCAGCCATGTGTTTTTGCTGCTTTCCCAGTTCCAGCTCTGGACTAGCCTGACTGCAGCAAGTCAATTCCATTTGCTAACCCAGTTAAACTGATGCACATTTTGTTTTGCTTGGTTATGTTTCTGCCAGATTAGAAAATTGGATCAACTGGTGAGATGAGTGCCAGAGCCAACACGGAAGATGGAGTAGGACTGTTCAGCTGGGGCAGACAAGGGGAGCAGTAGGAAAGGGGAGAGCAGGACTGCATCTTTCAGCAAGCTATTAGATAGTAAGCTATTAGATTGGTTCAGTGGTGTGCTCTAACTGCACCTTAGTATTTATTCCTCATTCTCTTCCCACCCACATGCATGCTTCTTTCTTTCCTGATGTTTAACTGTCGCTTTCTGTCTTGAGTGCGATTTCATGGTCAGTGTAATCTGATATCTGTCCCTGCTGCCACCAAAAGCACTTTGCTCCCTAGCTGCATTTATTCCCATTCTTTCCTTGTGCCAGGTGGTGTTTGTATTGCCATGCCGTGAGGCAGCCTGAGGACCTGAGCTGCTTGGAAGCAAAGCTGACAATGGCAGGAAAAAAAATTAGCTTGTGGTCAATGCTTTGGCGTATCACATGGCAGCTCACTATTACCAAAGAAGAAAGGGCTCATTCCTGCTAATTCTGATTTGTATGAGCTGATTTAACTCACTAACCCAGCACAAAAAAAAGACTGGTTTTGTTCACGGTTATTGACAGATGAAGAGTGCTAAAGGTGGCCCAAGGGAGAGGTGTGAGGAACAGGGATGAGACAGAGAAGGGGGTGAAACCTCCCCCTTTCAGAGGCAGCCAGATTAGCTGGGCTTATCTGTCTCATGTTCTGGTCTGTTTGTCCATTTGAGTAAAGTGCAACTCTGTCTTTAGTAAAGGACCAATGGGTGCTCACTGTATGTGATTTCTGTAACACTTGGGATGTTAGATCAAAGACGGGCTATAATCTTTTGTTTTATGTAAAATAGGCATGATCCAGAAACCACCTTATTTGGAGAAATATTTTATGTGTAAACTGAATAAATTAGTTTAAAAGCAAAAATAATGTTAGTATTTCTGGAGTTACTACTTTATGTTTAAACAGTTTCATATAAAAAAACAGTAAGTAGACTTAGTGGGAATGGCATGTGGAAACTTTCCTAAGTACTTTGAGCTATGGAAAGAGCTGTCTGTTGTAGGACATTGATGCGTTGGGGACGAACATACAAATCCAGCAATGTGGTAAAACCTTTTGAAGTAAGAACGCCAGAACCTGCTGTTTAAAACAAGTATTTTACTAATCCCAAGTGACCATCAACAGTATCTTTCTAGTGTCAAGTGTGGGAGTAAGTAGAGAACTCAGATTTTCAGGACAGGTGTAAGGCTACAGAAACCATTTTCAAATGTATGCGGTAACACATGCCTATCTGTAAAGAAGTGAACCTGGGACAAGTGGGAAGTGTGACTTAGGCCTGCGTTTTACCTTCTTTAGCTTGTGAGTCAGTCACATGAGTTTGGAAAAATGCTCCCAAACTGTCAGTAGTTCATCTTGCCCTTCACGTTATGTATCAAAGATTATTATGTTAAGTTTTCCCAGCTGACTTTAACCTATCTGACAAACATGTTTCAGAATGGAAATGTATTGTCGTGAATTGACCAAGAGATTTGAGGATGTTTGGGTAGTTTCTGGACCTCTGACCTTGCCTCAAACAAATGATGATGGAAAGAAGAGTGTTACTTACCAGGTATGTATATATGTTGCTGGGTTAACAGTGCAGTGTTACTTATTTATTTAAAATTGATATTGTAGCTTGATAAAACAAAGTTAAACATCCTAGTACATGCAAAATGTATGAAATGTCCAATACTAGTTGGGACAAGTTCAGTAGAGATGTTATATCTTGCCTGAGTATAATTAAAAGGTATAACTTTTCATGAAAAAGTATAATTTTAAAATAATTTGTTTTAATTACAAAGAGAGATCTATTAAATGTCTGTTCACAGTCTGCAGTAAAACTGTTTTCTGTTTTCTGACTTCTGTAATACATGACAGTATCTAAGCAGAGAGTGGGTTTTGCTGATGTGTAGGTATCTATTCAATCATTTATTGATATATTTTAGAAACAGTGCAATACAAAGGTAATGTGGCTTTCTCAAAACTATATAGGGTATTGGAATGCCTGTGCTTCATTAATTTCAAAAGCAGTTGTTTGCTGATATCCCATATGCATCACTTGGATGAGGCCTTGCAACTGAGATTCTGCGTATACCAAAGTCAATTGACAGACTTCATTCAAGTTCAGTAGGTTTTAGGTGAGTGCAGTGTAAATTGCTGGTCCATGGTACTGGTATACCTCCTTCTTCTTTTGGTCCCCCATTTTTATTACCTGCTTAAAATACTCTGAAGATTTAGGATTGATCATGCACAGTCTCTAGAAACCGTCACTGATAGACAGACAGATAGAAAAGGCTATCAAGTTGAGAGGTGAATTTATTATTCCTTATCCTGACTTTTTGTAAGCATGTGTTTAGACATCTGTAGGGTCTGAGCGTAGTAAGGTATTCAAGGGAGAGAGTATTACCTTCTGCCCTTACTGTAATGAGATGTTATTGCTGTTTTCAGTTGCTAGATGAAAGCTAGCATAATGCAAATAATAAATGCTGTATTTTGCACCTCTTGAAAAAACACTTTTCCTTGAAAATAAGTGCTCAGATCAACCGCAGCTTCAGCTTGTGAGTGATTCAGCTGTCCAACTAGTTCTCTGAGGAGCAATGAATGAGCGTGCTATGAACAAGCCCCTGTTTCAGAGGGATATGAGAGACACAAAAGAGAGGGGTGTTCAGCTTTCAACAGTGGCTTGTTTAGCGGTAAGATTTAGGCACTATTTCTCCATTATAAATACACAGCTGATTTCCATTTGGGTGAACTTGGAACTCAGTCATGATAGAATGTAATTTTTCCCTTTCACTTTTACCTTTTTAAAAACTTTCTTCTTTAAAAACTGTCCCTTATGTCCCCACCTACACATATTTATAACCTTGACTGTGATGAAATCACAGCTTTGGTTTTGGTTTTGTTGTTATTTTTTTTCCAGACAGTCATATGTTATGCGTATGAAAATGCAGTAATAATAATTTATCTTTTTCATGGCCAGTGGCAGCTCCAAACTTTAGCTCTCACCACATCTTTGTGAGGAAGGTGACAACTGTGCTCGTTTTCAAGTGGATAAATAAGCCGTGGTTAAGGGATATGACCAGTGCCACATGATAAGTTAGTGGCAAAGCCAGCTTTAGACTGGCAATGGTTCCTTGCCACCCAAAGGGAGAGTGCTGACTTTGCTATTGCTCATTATACTTTCCTGTCCTTTCCCTTGTCTGCCAGTGCTGATGACTATCAGATCCTTCCACAAGATGCTTAATTACCCAATGCAATAGAAAACCATCCATACTGGACTCTTTATTTGCTTACTGGGCTTTTTTTCTACTGCCATAGAAAGATAGAGCAGCACACAGAGGAGTCCAGTGCTTACTGGTGACAGCATGAGATATGTCCAAAAGCACATAGCTGGGAGCAGGAGGGAAATGTTCCCTTTCAATAGTGTTGAGCTGAGCATTTGGCTTGCTGTCATGCAGAATGGTACTGTAAGGGTTCTCCAGGCTTGCACATAGCTTGCTGGAATTTGCCTCCTTGTAACTGTCAGGATACTGCATTTTTTTTTTAGCCCTAAAAATATATATTTGTCTTACATTGCAAAGAGTTAAAAATCCTGAGCTGACTTGAACATTTTATAACTGAAAACTATTTTCCAGGAAGCAGTTAAATCATCTACCAACTGCATCTGTCAACTGCTTCACTTTAATCTTGGTCATCTTCTTCTAGTTTTTCTTTAGAGAAAGTGTTTACTTAGAAGAGAAAGATTACATTTTCTGAAAAATTATTTTGGCTCTCCATTTTGGTTTTGAAATGTAAATTTTAGTCTTCCACAGGTAAAAATAAGAGCAGGCACTGCATCTTACTGCTTTTATTCAAAGTAACTTGATACCAGGATACAGGGATGGAATAATAGTGGCACAAAATGTCCATGCTGCTTTGATTATCATGTCATTCTGTTCTTGTCTGTTGCCAAGATGTCTTCATCATCTTTGGGTTTGATGACAACTCTGGTCTTTTATGAATGTTTTATCAGTTTTGGTCTTAATATATACTATGAAGTGAAGTTCAGTGTGAGATTGAAAATGGTGGAATGATGGTATTCATGTTTTCATTTCACGATTTGGCCACATTCATAAATCCTTTACTTAGCTTCCTGGGGTGAGATTCATTATGTAAATTGATTTGTATTTAAGCTGTATTTAAGTAAAGGTAATGCTGTCTACAGGTGGGAAAAGTAAAATGTTGATTTTGGGGTTTTTTTGTGTTTTGTTTTAAATATTAAATTATTTGATTTGGGTCCTCTTTAGGTACACTCCTAATTGTAAATAAATACAGGCTGAGAATTGTTTTGTTATTTTGAAATTTCTTTATGGCATAAGTTCTTATGCTTGCCATTGAAGTTGCCCTTTGGGGAGACACTTCAGAGTGGAGTGGTATGTTGGGTTTTTTTTTTTTTTCTTCTTACATCACACATACACCTAGAAGAGGGAACGCAACCTGTCAAAGCACTGGAGAGAAGTTCTTTTCACACTGGTACCTTGGATATAATTGCAGTCATTGCCATTGATTTTAGCAGTCCGGGATTCTGTCCCTGAACCAAGAACACTAGGAGTTGGCAGCTGAACGAGAAGGGAAGGTACCTCTTAGCTGTCTTTCGGAGTGAACTCTGCTAGGTTCAAACAAGCGACTTAGAAATGAAAGGCTTTTAGTCCTCATTGTTTGGGCTTATGAAGCTGATGTGAGAAGGTGTTGTTTAAGGAGAAGTGCTGTAGTACACACAGTAGTGCTGAAACTCACAACCTGTAATCTGGCAATGTGACTGTTAAGGCTGAGCTCCTTTCTAATGTTTTTCTTCTCCTCTGAGGCTAGAACTGCGGAAAAAAGAAAACACAGAAGTGCTACAGTGAATGTGTCCGCATTGATTTGTTTCAGATCCTCTGTTCAATCTTAGTTTCCTTGGTTTTGGCTAAAGGAGTGGTGAAATATGTATCCATGGCTTTGCAGGCTGGTGTTTTTCTCATCAGACGTCCAAAAAGGTTATTTTTAGATCACTATAGAGGAAAAACAGAGCATCGGTCATGGCATTGTTCCCAGTTCCTGCTTGGACTCTGGTACCATTTGCTGTTTAATTCCAGAAAGGGAATTAACCTTGAACTCCTTAGATGCCAGCATTGTTCTGTCTATTGGCTGAACTTGTTGTATCCTCAGATATGTTCTGTCATTTCATCTGTCTCCAGCAGAGGCTTTTATTGCAAAGAGTAGATTGATGACCGTGCTTGGTATCTGAAAAACATATTTTGAGAATATATGTAAAATAGMATGCCAACAGGAAAAATCTGTTCTGTGTCATTGGAGAGGCAGATGCAGGTTTTTCATCTTTGTCCAGATCAAATCAAAATGACATTTTCTTGTTTTATACATTACTCTTCTCCAGTGACTGTCACTTCAGTGATTTTCCTCTGTCAGCAGATTTGGAGTTTGAAATACAAATTTTGTAATAATTCTACTGCATCATGCTCAATGCTCCACCCTTCTTATTCCCAATGCCATCGTAGTAAATGCTAATTTGGTGAACGAACTTGGTGAACGAAAGTACAGTTTAGATAACATTTTGTTTGTTGTTTGAAGAAGACATTTTTCTGTACTTTTTAGTGATATACTGGGTTCATCCCGGAATCATGTCTGCTGTTTAATTTTCAAAACTGAATGACTAGGCTGGGCCAGACACGCACAATAACTGTACCAGAAGGTATACTTACTTGTCATCTAGTTCTGTGGCAAATAAGTCCCTGGGAAACAAATTGCATCTCTCAAATATAAGATGGTGCTTTATGGTTTTCCCCAGTCAACTTTCAGAAGTAGTAGAGGTTTTCTCCTAGCCAAGATACTATAGGGGAAGGAATCCTTGTTAAAGGAGGAAATAAACCTGGGGACTATTACTATTTGTAAGACCAAATGCTCTCAAGGCTACGCAGGCAACTAATGGATCTAGGTCCATTATACATGTCCCGTAAAACTCATGTTCAAAGGGCTGGATCTTAGATGAGCTGGTGTAAACGACTAGAGGTCTGTCAGCCCTAAATTTAGACATGATGTACAAATGAAAATAATAGGCACTGGTTTAAGATTGGAGGAGAAGAGACAGCAAAGGTGCAGGATAGATTTATGGGGTTGCTTTTATTTAGCACCCATCCCGAAGGTTCTTTTATTATAGGAAGAGTGGTGATAGGGACTGTAGTGGATTCAGTGTTAAGTAACCTAAATGGATTCTGTGGACGTACTAGTCTGTCATCATGTAAATACAGTATCATAATGCATATACACACCCTCTTTGTTAAAAAAAAAAAAAAAGGGGGTTGGGATTTCTGTCTTTTAATGCCATAACTATGTATTTAGGCACAGCTTTTTCTTTTTTTTACCATCTCTTCTTTTTTTTTTTTTTCTTTCTTTCTTTTTTAGGATTGCCGAATGATTTGGCAATAGCAATCAGACCAGCCATAACAAATTAAATTTTCCTGAAGTACATACATTTGCATTTTGGAGTGCTTGGCTGTGCAGTGTTGTTGCAGATTGTTACTGTGCTTTTTATCTGTAGTATTTTCTATTTTCTGCATTGCTAGGTCTGCCTTTACACCCCTCAGTTCTTCTCAATGCCATCTGACAGAGTTCTCTCAAATATTGGGGAAAAAACACTATCAACAGAATCAGTGCTGCCTTACACAAATCCGAAAGGAACTGGAGTGAAGGCAGTTAATGCTGTCACAATGATCAAGTAAATAAAATTACACTGATAGCAAAGGGAATTTTTTTATGCTGCCAGAAAGTCTGTTTCTGTACAGAATTTAGTATCAAATTATAATAAAGCTCTGGATTGTCAAACCTGGGGTCATATCAGCAGGAATGATATTATCTACAGTAAAACGTCTGATGGGCCTGGTCAGTATCATGCCTCAAGTTACAGCTAAAACAAAACAAATGCCTATTCAAAGAAAGCTACAGTCTTATTTTGGGTGACAGGAGTGATGTCCTCAAATTCTGTCCATCCAAGAAATGTGACAGAAGTCTTAATTTTGTTACTGCCAGATGTAGGTGGAAGTACTGTTACATAGAGAATTGTGTATATGCTCGTTTTCAGTCAGTTGTGGTTTGCAGTATGGCTTAGTTCTAAACTCTGGTTATTATACAGAGAGTGTGAAGAAACGGTTGCTGGAGTGTAGAGGGAATTTCTGGAGCTATCATTTTCATGTATTTCATGATGGTGCCCTCTGATGCAAGGACTCTTCAGTGTGTGCTGGCAGTTAAGGCATGATTGAATGTCATTTCTGTTTACCAAGTTCTAAGAGAATCTCAGATAATTGCCAATCCAGAGCTGGCTCTCACTGATGAAAGGCTAGTCCCTTCTGCTAATTCTCTTCATGGTTGATTTTCATTTTCTAGTCACTAGGTGGCAAAATACTACTTTTAGATTCATGAGTCCTTTCTTTTAAAAATTATTCCTACCCTTTCAGAAGAAGATAATTTTCTTACCACTCTGGGAAGCTGTAACAAGTCCAGTATAAAATGAAAATATGATAACATTTGTGTATGGTTTAAAATTTCTAGTGAGAGTAACACTCTGTTTTCTTCTAATATAATCTCAAGTGTTCTGCCATTACACCTTATATATTCCTTTTCTCCTGTTTATGTAAGAATTGAGTTTTCTTTCTCATAAACTCCAAACTGTCATTTTTGGGGACTGCTTTGCCCCATATTTATCTGACTACCACCATGAAGGTGACATTAGTTAATGCCATATGCTTAAACTTACCCTAGATGCCATTAGCAAATGTCTTCATTATTTATTGTGATACCTAAGCACTCCACAGATATTATCAAACTTGCCCTTCCTGCAATTTTAAAAACTACGACCAAGAACAGTTTAATGATTTGGCCAAAATCATGAGGAAAGCCAAGCTTAGGAGAAATCCCCATCCAGTGACTTAGCTATGAGATGAATTTATCAAAGCTCACTGAGTTCTCTCTGTTTTAAGAAATCGTGTTGCTTCTGCCCTTATCTTTATCTGTCCCTGTGAGCTCTTTTAAGTTTGTATAACTGCTTACCAACACGTTTGTTGTTTTAGCAATATGTAAACATCTCTAAATGTCAGGAATTGCACACATTTTAATGGCCCGTCCTCATGACAGCTGTCCACGTTTAATTGGGCATCGAGGAGTACAACAAATTTATACACACTTGTGGAATGTCAGTAACAATGTCAATAATAATAAAAAACAATAAACACTATGCTGAAAATGACATTATCATAATGTTGCATTATTAGACAACACCGGTTCAGTCGTAGGGCTTCAGCCAATACCAGATCACCAAAGAAAACAAGAGCAAAGCAAAAGTGAAAGGAATAAACAGCTCCAAAAAGTTAGGGCAATGAACATTTTTATGTTGAACTGATACAGACAGCAAAGAGAAATAGTATCTGAAATTTCACATTGGTTTCCCRAATGATGATGGGAAAGGAATATTTTTAATGCTATAAAAAGAAGGCTTTTAGCTTGAGTTCTTTTTTTTCTGTTATGAGGCTGTTGAAAATTTGAAAGATTAAGCAAAATTTTATAGGAATAGCAAAATGGAAATTTTCTAAGGATGACACAAAAATTTACCTTGTGGCCTGTTATCAGCATGGTGCAAAAGCACGTGGGACAGCAGTGATTTTCAACAGGCCATTGCTGTATTTTCTTGCTTGTATTAGCACATGAGATTTTTTTTGAATCACAGATACTATTAAAAACTGTTGCTCTTTTCCATCTGGGACAGATAGCTGTTTCAGGCATTGATTGCTGAAAGATCATCTGCTGCCTGTGGATAGACTAGCACAAATCAAAGTCAACATCTGTGCATGGATAATCTTAACCCATTTTCTATTCTGTTACGATAGGAGCATATGCTGTCTGCCTCTGTTAGGCATGCATTGAGATAAATGGGGTGGTGCAGATCAGAGTAGTGATTCAGACTGCTGTAGTTAGGTAGGAAAATCCTCTAGGTGGCAATAGGAAATGAATTGTTGAGTTCGTTTTTCCTACCTATTGTTTCTGTTGCAAACTTCACTTCTGCAGAATCACGCTTTACTTCTTTCCCTGGCTGTTGAGCTGTGTGTGGGGCAACTCTACGGAAACATTCATCTGCAGCTTCTGTATCTACTTCCATAAAAAAGCAAATTGCGGTATATTACAGAGCATAATGATGGAAATATTATGGCGTGCTCCAGAACTACATTTCCTTTTTTAACAGAAATCATTGGGTCACACTGGCTGCATAAATTATTGGTGATGCCTCCTGTGCATGGGTCACATAAGCATTAAACTGCAGAAAAAACCATATATATTCTTTGTCATGCATATTTACTCTGTCAGAGAAATCAGGCACCCTCCTTTGATGGTATTCTTCTCCAGCAAAATGAGCTGGGCATAGAACTTTTATGCCACATTTTGTGTAAGGAAAGGACACTTCTGGACTCTGGCCGTTTGGCAGGCTGAAGTTTGTTTTAATCACTTTAACAATATTAGAACTCAGTGAAGTAATTACAGAAGTAGTTTACTGCTATTCAGAGGACTAGTATAAAGCCTGAGCACTACTTGAATTTTATTTAAATCCTCAAAAGAGAGCTTACGTGGAACTGAAGTGGTACATAAATTACATGTATGGCCATTGCCTGTATAGAATTGAGTTGTATTTAGAACTACATTTCTCAAAAGGCCAACCCTTCCTTAATTTTGAACTAGTCCTCTTTTTCCTTCTTTCCTTCCCTCCTTCATAGGGGCATATACTATGCATAAATGTGCATTATTTTGCATATAATATATATATTTGCATAATATTATGTAAGCACAGTGTCTGTTTTCCTTAACACCTACTTCAGACATTCAGCATTTCCATTTCATACCTAACCATCCTATGTGCAGCTCTATTCATTCCCCAGCCTTTCTATCCACCCACTCAGTCCTCAGACTCAATCCCCTGTTCCCTCTGCTAGCTCACTCAGCACGTATTCACCTGTTTGTTTTACATATGCCGTATACCTCCTAATTGGAGATACTTGTAGCAGCTCCATCTGCGTGTTCACCCTTTCCTCTAGTCTTTTATACAACAGACCAGAGGATGCTGGTATGTGTATCTGTGTGGGAGGTGTTGAGAAGGGGAGGGAGCCGAGCTAAGGAGGACCTAGTACATACACATGTGGAAGAAAGTATGTGAAGAGTCCTGGAAAAGGCAGTGCAGGCCATACTGCACAGGAATGCTGCAGGTCAGGAGATCGTTGGCCCAGGGAGAATCTGGGGAACAGGGTTTAGTCTCATTACTGCCTTCTGTCGAGAGGCGACAGCAGCTTCAGGGTGCAGTGCAGCAGTGCACAGCCTCTTCCTTCTCTTCCGCCCTGCCCTAGGAGTGTGCAGGAGGTGGGATTGTAGGTGCAGGCTCTTCAAGCTCCCTGCTCCAGGGGGGAAAAGGAACTCCAGCCTTCTGCCGTCAACAGCATCAGTCACTGCCTGCTCTTGGGTGAATATGGAAATGTGAACACCCTCCACTCCCCCTCAGGGCTTTTCATGCTTCTTGGCTTCCTCCCTCTCACCACCAATACGTTGCACGTACTCCCCGGTTTAAGTGCCACCTATCTCACTTAGGTTAAACTCCCAATACCCTTCATTTTGTAATTTAGTTTTAACCCACCAGATATAACAGTGTGTTGATGCGTAGTTTTTAGTATATTTTAAAATTACCTGTGCATCAGTCAGTTTTGATTATTTATGCAGTTGATCCTGAGGAGCTGTAACTCTGGTTTCACCCACACTGAATGCTAAATGCAAAGTGCTTTGACACTTAGGAGCTCTAATTTCCCTATCAAGACATCTGTCATCATTGAAAGGGAAAGTAGTTTTGGCATAAGGCATTTATTTATTGCTTACCAGTTTCAGTGACTGTTAGATGTCTAGGCAGAGCTTTATTTAGGAGAAGGTTGGTGGCATAAGCAAGATCATTTTTGTTTAAAAAAAAAAAAAAAACCACAACAAAAAAAGTTTAAATTGCAGCAAAGCTGTTAAATAGGCTAGTATAAGGAAGGGAAAGAAAATATTCTGTAACAGAGTAAAGAAATCTAAAAGCACATGTTTGCCAGAGACAGTAGTAATGTTTGTTACTACTACATTATTGTACAGAACATGAAAAAAAAATATTTATCAGAGGTTTCCCTTTCTCCTAAAGGTACTGTCTCTGGTTTTGGTCTAACCAGTAAGACTTAAAGACCGGTCACTTAAAAAACTGGCAACAGAGGACAAAGGTAGAAGACACGCTTTAAGCACTGAAAGAATTCATAACTGAAATTAGTTAGCTGTTGGAATAGACTGACATGAACCTTGGTTCAGTAGCCACAGGCAAAGTTTAATTTTAAAAATGTATTTTGTTTTGCAGAAGTGCTGAATACTGTCAGAATAAAGCATACATAGGAAGTGTTTCTTTTGTGATTGAGTTATACTGAATATATGAATGGATAAAGCATGTCTGAACTGATATACTGGATTAGTTTGTAAAATGCTTTCAATTAATGTGATTGCGTGTGGCAGTGAAAGAAATACCTGCTTTCTCTGAAATTGTATTTTAACTGTATCTAACAAAAGCTGTCAAAAAAATCAAAACAAGCAGTCGTTGCTTTTGCAGGTATTGCAAATACTGGAAATAGTACCAAATTACTGGATTTTATGTGTAAAACAAGATGCCTTTGTAGTTTTTGTAGGGCGTCTGCATCTTTTTCTTCTGTTGCCATTAGAATAGAAGTACAAATTTTAGAAGGGTACTTACACAGAAGGGTTATGCAAAACTCAGATTTTCCATGTGTGAGCCTGTTATACTTTGTTGGCATGGCAGGTTCCCTTCAGCGATATTGAAGAAAAAAAAAGCCTAATACAGTGCATGCATGAGCATCACTTTTTGAATACTGGAGAGATTACATTTATCATCAGTAGGTATATTCCCTTGGACTTACTCCCAACACAGGGTGGGGTGTCTACTGTATACATATGTGTGTGAGCTTTTAACAGATTTCATGTGAATTCAGAGTCCTGATCCTCCCCTCCTGGTGTTTCAGTTAAATTCCTGGATCCTGGTCTGAGTGACACAGCAGGAAACCCAACATGTACAAGCTCTTAAGTTGAATCATAGTGAACTTATGGAAGAAATAGGTGCATTTTCTTTGGATAGACTTCTCTTCCAAGATACTGAGTCACTGAATGTACTTCTTTATATCCAGGTCCCCTCAAAAAAAAGCTTACTTAGGTAACGTAGCTTTTAAATACAGCCTGTGTATAGAGATAGTGATAGAGCAGGTATTGACAATAGAGATACAAAAAATAACTGACAGAAGGTAAATTAGAGTTGATTTGAAATGCATATTAAAAAACAGATGATTTGGAACTGTCAGGTCAGGAACTTAGTGTAGAGCCACTGTTACTGAAAAAAGCTTTCAAAGCATTAATAGTGTGATGCAGTATGAGAAAGGAGCTCTACCATCCCTTCAAGTCAGCTACACTTACAGATCTGCACCAGGATTAGGGAGCTGGGGTCTTGGCTGACTCCCTGTTTCCAGGGAGTGTTTTTCATATTTGGTTCCAGTTCAGTTTCAGCCATAATTGAAGTTGCATCTGCTTGGGAGATTTAAGTTGAGTTCATTCTTCTACCAGAGCTCCTTGTCCTGGATCTTTGCAAATATTTAGGCAATTACTGACTAACCTTTTGACCTTTTGTCTGCATCACTGTTCTTAACAGTATAATATAAAGTCAGTGGTGTTACAGGAGAAGGGCAGAGAACCTTCTGGGAAAGTCTCCTACCAACAGTGGCCAAGCAATTCGGCAGTGAAGTGTTCTTTGCCCTGCTTTTCCTGTTTGAGAGAGAGATTCAGACATCAAATAACTAGCTCGTTCCTGACCAGATATATAAGGAGCTGCAGTGAAATGGTGCTGTGGTGGGTTGACTTTGGCTGGATGCCAGGTGCTTACCAAGCCTCTCTATCACTCCCCTCCTCAGTGGGAAGGGGAGGGGAGAAAATAAGATGGAAAAAACTCGTGGGTCAAGATAAAGGCAGTTTAATAAAGCAAAAGCAAAGGCCACGCATGGAAGCAAAGGAAAACAAACTATTTGTTCTCTACTTCCTGTCAGCAGGCAATGTCCAGCCACTTCCTGGGAAGTAGGGCTTCAGTATGTGTAGCAGTTGCTCCAGAAGACAAACGTCGTAATAACAAATGCCCTCCCTCCTTCTCCTTTCTCTTAGCTTTTATTGCTGAGCAGACGTCATATGGTATGGAATATCCCTTTGGACAGTTTGGGTCAGCTCTCCTGGCTGTGCCCCCTCCCAAGATCTTGCCCACCCCAGCCTGCTGGTGAAGGGGGAATGTTGGAGAGACAGCCTTGATGCTGTGCGAGCACTGCTCAGCAGCAGCCAAAACACTGGTGTGTTATCAACACCTTTCTAGCTACCAATACAAAGCACAGCACTATGAGGGCTGCTGTGGGGAAAATTAACTCCATCTCAGCCAGACCCAATACAGGTGCTTTCCACCTCGGCTTCTAGTCTGATAACATTGCACTTGATTTCGATGTGTGGTTATGTGCTGTGGCTCCTTTTTGGAGGTAGTAGGATTAGTCTCACATCTTTTTCTCTTCTCCCCGCCCCCCCCCCCGCCCTCAACTGATAAGATCTGTATCTGTAACACAACTTTCCTTTTGACAGGTAATCGGAAAGGATGATGTAGCTGTGCCATCCCACTTATACAAGGTGATCCTTGCCAGACGGAGCAGAACATCTACAGAGCCCTTGGTACTGGGGGCTTTTGTGGTGCCAAACAATCCCATAGGCTTCAGTCACCAGCTGACTGAGTTCCAAGTAAATATTGAAGATCTGGAAAAAATGTCAGGTTTAGTTTTCTTCCCCCAGGTGGACAAAACCAAAGATGTTAAAAATATCTGTGAGGTGGATACCTGTAAACTGATGGGCTTCAAGGAATTTACCTTGTACATCACTGCTCGAAAAGTGCAAAGTGCCCGTACATTGCACCGGTTGGAGAAAGCTATGTCAGAGTTAAGGGAGGCAGGAATTGAGCCTGATGAGTATCTTCTAAAGCTTCACAAGAAGAAGGAAGAAGAACTACTGCAGGAAAAAAAAGTAGCAGCTAGAGAGGGGAAAGCTGGCTGAGTACTTGTTTGGGAAGATGTCTGGGGTTTTGTACTTTGAAAGGGGAGCTGAAGGCAAACACAAAGACAAGGGCTGTATGAATTATCCTTTTTTGAATTGTGAAAACAATAAACATTTGGAAGCTGATGGGTTTGGAATAACGTTCATTCTTGTGTAACATGATGCACACGCATGGTTTGCTGCAGTACTTAGATGTGGGAAATGAAAATGACCCCTTTCTGGCATGAATAGATTACTGAACCTCCAGAAAAGGCTTTGTGCTATTTTCCAAGCGAGACGTCAGACTTGGGGTTTGTATGGAATCCCTTCTAGGAATATTATAAAAATAGACAGTAGACACCTTGGGAGTATAACTGGAACATGTTTAAATGTAATTCCGCCTGCAAATGTCTTTCAGTTTGATGCTGTAGAAGCAATGGTACTTTTGGGGATTTTTAAAAATTAAATTAATTTGGAAATATTTCATTTAACACTCTTATATTAGAGACCTGCAAGACATAATCTGAGTCCCTTACAGTCTTTACTTAGTTGTGTTAACCAAACCAGATTGTCTCTTACCTCTTCTGACCTTGTGTGCTTTGGATACTTTAGCATGTCACTAGCTGTCAGCTGTTGTCATTTGCAGCGGACTTCCATTCAGGTATAATTCTGCAATTTTTTTTAAAAAAACAATAGAAGCAGAGTTTACACAAGTTGCTACCAGTGTAGATTGGGTCTTCATAAATTAATGTAAGCTTAATATTTCACTTTCACCACTAAGTTTGGATAAACATCTTTTCTTGCATATTGTTTGATTTGAGAGGTGAGCACTGCTTTCTTTTTGTTTGTGGTAGTCACTCACTGCATTTTTCCCAGCATCAGTCTTTGGTCTATAAACTTCGCAACAAAACTTCTATGTGAAAGCAGAAGATTGACTAAAAATGCATTTCCAGTTCTGTTTCAGCAGCAACTGAAGTTGCTCAAATTCACATCCGCTTGGGAGATTTAATGAAATTTTTTTTTTCAGTAGTTTTGTACTTTATTTGTGTATACATCTTGAATTTCAGACATAAATTGGTGTGACTGATACAGTCTGAGATTTTTCATCTGGAAAGAAAGAGTAAAAGCTGGAAATACTTAGGTTTTTTTTAGTGGTAAGAATCTATATAAATTTGGAGTTGTGCCATAAAAACACCTTCAGTAGTTTTAATGTGAGAGTTAGTAGGTTCTGAGAAGGGTCATGTAGTGCCAGGCTGAATTGGGCTGTTTTCATAATGGGTGAATCAGGAGCATTATTTGGATGTTGTGAATCATCGGCTGGATGTTCTAAAAACTGTATAGTTTCCTTCATCTCAGTTCAGTTGCAGTATCCAAAAGTAGATCACTTTATAAAGCAGTTATGGTTCCCATGACACTTTTGTGTTTGCCAAGAACATATTTACAAAATCCAGACATTTAAAACCGGAGAAATGTGACTAGCAAAGGACATCATAAAAGCTTACTGCCCACATAAATTAGAGAGAAATTGGGTGAAATCCTGACAAACCGTTTGCTCATTTCAATTTTAGCCCAGAATTTTGGTTGTTAATCCTGTCAAATGTAACAAAAACAGTCAACTGCAAAACAACAAGCCACCTCTCCCTTTGCAGAACCTGGGAGATGTCGGTGCGTGTTGCCTGGAATAACAAAGTGCCAGATACTTCATGTGCCTCTTGATGGTCTTGTGTGTGCTTCACTGGAGTCCAAGCAGTCTTTTGGCACTGCGATGGTGTCACCCTTTGGAAAAGGTACCTGGTCATTGCTCTTTGCATTGTCTTTCTCTTTTCCCCATTATTTGAATTATTTATGTTTTTTAATTCAGCCTTCCACCTTCCTTTTCCTCTTGATCCTTTCAGCTGAGAGGTTACAGACCTCCTGCAGTGCTCGCACACCTTCTGCGGACAGCTGAAACAGATCTCAGTGCTACAGATACGTGTCCATCCGTAGCGAAAAACCTCTTTTGGGACAGCACCAGTTGTATGCGAGGAACTCCAGGTGTCTTCCCTTTCTGCTGACAGCTTGCCATTACRACGACAGCCGAAGTGCCGAGTGTGCTGAGTGTGCCTCTCCTGCGGAGGCCTGCTATGGAGACCAGCTGCTCCCTAACTCAGTACCTCCTTGGGCCTTACGTGTCCCCTTGAATTCCTGCATAGACTAGACTCCCTATATAATTTTCAGCTCTGTTTGAGCATGGTCAGTGTTCCTCAGCTCCCCTTGGAGGGTGGCAGCAGGTGGTGAACGGTGAAACCACTTCCAGCACTGGTCTGCCAAAGAGTACGTTCACCTGCTCGTCTTCTGCTGGTTTCCTCATCTGAAGTAACTGTGGAGTCTAGCATATAGCAAAACAAATGGGCTTTCTTTACAATAGGAAATATAAAACAAGTAATAGCAGGGGGGTGAGGCTTTACACACTTATTTGAGCCACCTCCATAAGTAATTGCCTCAAGATCCTCCATGAGAACTGTGCTCGTGTCTGTGTCCATCTGTCATTCCTGTTGCACGCTTAATCACTTTGCTGCGTGCATCTGTAGTGACAGTACGAACCTCTCTGATGCAGCTAAGCAGCAGGAGTCCTGGAAATGGAGACATCTATCCTTTGTTCCTCCACTGTTTTAATGTTTGTTTTTAAAGCTAAATAACTGAAYCGCGAGGGAAGTTGACGACTAGGCTGTCTGCAGCCTGATACAGTGATTTTCTGATACTCCCTTGACTGTCTACTGTTGATTGTTACTGCTAGTCTTGAATCAGGGTGTAAGTGATGGTAAATAGGAGGCAGACAGGAATGCAGGGGGAGAGCTGCCACTGTGCTCGAGGGCTCTCAGCAGCTGCCTTCACCCCGCCTTGGGGCCGGGTGCTGCTTGGGGCTGCAGCCCACCGGCTCCTCTCGGTGCACTTTCGGTATTTGGCCTTTTGAGGGCAGACTCTTTCCGCACTGTCAGCCTCGGTGGCCAAAAATGATGGGGGATATGAATCAAATGTCTCTGGCCCGTAATAACTGTCTTTCTGCGTGTGATACTAAGATACCCATTTAAAATGAATTGTTGTTTCGAGCGTTATGTTGACAGCAGTGCAGAATGAAGGTAATGATTTTTCGTAGATAAGGGTTTTGACACCAATGTTTGAAAGTGCCTTTAGATTGACCACCCAAGTTGTGTATCTTCTCCGAAGACAATTTTGACTCCAGCTTCTTCATGAATCTCATTCTAGGTGAGGATTTAACCCTGTACTGATGTCTTGCAATGTTGCTGTTTCTGTCTGTAAACGTAACTTGGGAGGGGCGGAGGGGTGTAAAGTTCTGCTTTTTATTTTTGTGTGGTTGGTTCCCTTTAGAGCATCATTTTGCAATTTTTGATTTGTCCTGTAGTAGTAAAGATGGGTCTCATTAGCTAGTTGTGCTAAGGGCTGCACTAATCTGTGGAGAAACAGTCCCTGTCCTGAAAAAGTAACACGTATTAGATATGGCAGGCAACAGCTGGAAGGGGAGAAGATACACACCCAGAAATTTGAGGATTTCTTTCATCAAAGGGCTTCAGAGGTGCTGCAACATGCAACTTTGAGTGTCCTTTCCGTCACTGGAATCATCTCTCTGACAGAGACACTCAGATGTCCTGTAAAATAAATGGAGGCAAGTAGGTAACAGAAATCAGGATTTGCAGAAGGTGCTAACCTGGCCAGCAGTGATTGCTGGAGGAGATGGGCATTGGGTTTCTCTGGGGGTTTTGAGTCATGAGCCTTTTTTTCGAATTGGCTAGACAAGGTAAACCTCTGTCATGGAAAACCATTAAATAGAGATCCTTCTGCCAGTACACCGCCTGGTTTAGCAAGATGTCCAAGCAGACATGCTTTCACAGCGTGCTTTGATTTGGTTCATGGACTTGAAGCTACTAATCTTTCTAGTGGAAACTTCCAGTTTGTACAAACCCTACCAAACTGGCCAGCTAGGGCCATGCTGTCACTGGGGCTGCTCACCAGAGAAGCAGCCGCGTCAGCCCTGGAGGGTTTGAAGAAGGTCTCCTGCCTGCCAGGCACCCTCGTCATCTCTGCCGGTGGGTGGAATGGGCTGTTGAAATAGGGCAGCCTTGCTTCAGTTGTTTTTGGTGGGAGGTCTCCACGGTGAAGGAGCTCCGAAGATGCATCCCAGGTAGGGCCAGGCAGGTGGGTAGACCAGAGCTGCTCAAAGATGGGATGGCAGAGGAACAGGGCGGGGTTTTTTTGGTGGCAACTTGCGGAGAAGTGGGGACCTCTGGTACTGTAATGCCTGGGTCTCTTTACATGTTTAAGCCATGCCAGCCAGTGTAAAGAAAACCCCAAACCCTCCTTGCCCATCCTGGTCCCATGTGTTTGTTGCCCAGCAGTGAAGCTGTGGAGGAATTATATATAAACCCCAAAGTGCTCTTGCTAGTAACCTGGCTTAGTGGGGAAGTGAGGAGCAATTTTGCTGTTATTTTTGAATTATCTTCTCCTGCAGTCACACGGGAAAAGCTTTTCTCACCATGCAGCAAAGGAAATGTAGGAAATGTTCCTTTTTCTTTTTTTTTTTTTTTTCCAGGTCCATCTAATCAGCTCCACCTACACAGTGGTGGTGTAGCCAGTTCTCACACGCTTCCTAATAGCCATCTGCCTGTGCAATTAATGGCTTGTCTGCTTTTGCTGTAGCTTGGAGGAAAAGACTGAACAAGAGCTTTGAGTATTTGCTTAAAATATCTGAAGTGTCTGTGTGGATGCTGCGGGATGGATACTCAGCGCTGGCTACGAACAATCCCCACTTTCCCATGTTGTAAAATATTACAGAGCAACTGGCCTTTTCCGTCATGCCCTTCAAACAGGGCAGGTTTCCCACCTGCCGTGTGAAAAATTAACAGCTGTGGCAACATAATATTCCCAAAATACTCACTTCTAAGAGCTGAATGTGAGGCTTTTGATGCTGGTTTGAGAGGTACGATGGCTGGCATCCCGGCTTCCCCGCCGGTGCGTTCAGCGGGTGGGGAGAGATGCAGAAAACAGGTCTGGAACGAAGTGCTTCCAACTCTGCTTAAGAAACAGTGTGGAGGTGTTTAGCAGATCACAGAAGTAAATTTGGTTTGTGTCAAGAATAAATATTTCCCAAGACAGCAAATAAAGACCTGTGCAAGCTTTCCCTAGCAGCTCTCAGCAGCTGATGGGGCAGGGCTCGGCATCGGGGAAGCATGGAGCCTGGGAGGGAATGGGAGCACCCACCGAGTTGYCAGTGCTCAACAGCCTTAAGTCCTGTCCTGTCTTTGTGTGGATGTGTCCATCTGGAGGAAGACCAGCCCGTCTCCCTGCCAGCCTCCTTTTACTCCCATGCGTTAAGAAAAATATGTGTTCCTCCCCCCCATGGCTGTTTGTGACCCAGCCAATGCTCTTTGGTGCTGCAGTGCCTCCAGAAGCAGGGTGGCCATGCCCGAGCCCCTGGGGAGCCACAACGGGACGTAAAGCGTGATGAAATGAAACCATAGCTGGATTAGGCAGCCTGGCTGTAAAAGTGGGCTTGAGCTTGGATTTGATTACCAGAGTGTCATAAGATGCAAGGTAAGGTAAAACTAAAGGGTGTGAAACCAAGGTGAGAAAGCTGACCTAAACGGTGGTGGTGCTATAGGGGAGGATGCCAAATCGTGTCCCTCAGCCATCAGTGGGTCCCTTGGGTTGAAACTGAGCTGCTTCAGTGGCAGCTGAAGGACCTTCTGCAGAACATCAGCCCTGTGATACCGCTCTGTGAGGTGGACGGGTAGGGTTATCACCCTATGCCTGTGCATGTATATACATATGCTGGTCCCAAAAGGAGGTGAGCGAGAAATGTAAGGCTTGCTGCAAGCACTGCCTCTGTGATACACGCAGTCTGTTTCCTTTTGTCACATGTGACTTCATTTTTCAGTCTCCTCCAGCTCTGAGTACTGAGGCTTCAGCCTTTGCCTGTCTTTATCTTTGCCTACACCTCCACAGGCTGAATTTCATCATCTGCAAGGAGACACCACTCCTCTCCCATTCCTGCGGAGGAGGGAAGGGGAGAGAACATAACCACTATCCTGCTTATTTATTTGGGACATAACGTTGCACCTAACTGAGCTCCCCTCCAGCTATGATGTGGAGCAGCTGGAGCTCCAGAAAAAGGTGCTAGGATTCACCTAACTTGATTTAGCTGCATCTTGAAGACAACCGTATTGCTCTTCCTATTGCTATACTATTACTAACTGTATTGTTACATTATTAGTATATCAGACGGACTGTCCTTTTCAGTCGAGGGAAATCTAATCAGAGGATCCAGTAGCGCTCACTTAGAGCTCAGGACCTCACAGCAAGAGACGTGCTGGTGACAGGGCTGCCTTTCCCCACTGCCACCCCCTGCCCGGGGGAACTTTGGAGCCCTGCAAATACCTGCCAGGGTTAAAGAAGAAATAGAGTGATTGCTTAGTGTGTCTTAGCCTGGGTGACAACATCTTAACCTTTTCTTTTTATCTTTGTCACAGGCATCCTCTAATGTCAAGCAAGTGTAACAGGGAAAAGCTGCTAACAGGGAAAAGCTGCGCAGGGAGAAGCTGTGCAGGAGCAGCAAAAGGTTGCTGCGAAATTTCCCCATCCTCCCTTGGCCCAGCTCCAGTCTTCAGGTGGTTTAATGTGTGGGGAGATTCCTGTGAGTGGGAATGCAAAATGTATTAGGATCGGCGTGTGGCTTTTTGGGAGAGGAGTTTTGGCTCCAGGGTTATGTTTTCATTACATGAGATTTG
Source organism: Phoebastria nigripes (assembly GCA_035582835.1). Classification (NCBI taxonomy): domain Eukaryota; kingdom Metazoa; phylum Chordata; class Aves; order Procellariiformes; family Diomedeidae; genus Phoebastria; species Phoebastria nigripes. The sequence goes on along the minus strand of JAYKAV010002662.1, from coordinate 2,192,085 downwards.
TGCTGTAGCGAGTTGGAGATTTTAGGAAAGAAATCGATGTTCCTGCCATCAGGATAAGTCCCATGGGTAGCAGAGCAGCACCCTCGCCATCTCTGGACTTGCCTGTCCTGAGCCCTTGCCAGGAGTTAGGTGTCCGAGGAAGGCCACGTCCTTCTTGCAAAAGCCACGTATATGAAAAGCAGAGACACATACTGGAGACGCTGGAGGCCAATATTCAAACACCCCTGCACCCGATTTGCACCGGGGATTTGAACTCCAGGTTCCCACTCCCAGGGGGGACATGTTTGCCATGGGGGTGTAGGAAGAAGTGGGACATGAACTCTACTGCTAAAGTGTTTCTACTGTCCCTAAATTGCTCAGAAGCTTTGGCTGTTGTTGGGCCAACAAAGAAGGATGCAGTCCTCACTGCAGAGCTTATCGGTGGTGCAAGGTGCGAGTCTCTGCCCCGCGGAGGCTGTAAGTGCTGTGAAGAAGTGGGTGAGACTGTGCAGGAGTGTGTTTGGGGACTCCCACAGAGCAGCACCCCCGGCACTGCAAGAATGAACGGGAGCCCCAGGGAGGTCTGGGATTTCCCATGGCCTTAGGAATCCTGAATTAAAACCAGAGACACCCCTGGTACGTGTGATAAGACTTCAGGGACTCGAAGATTAAGCCAGGTGATATTTTTTTAAATGCAAGATGCGCTAAGCACGTAAAATATTGAGTCCAGCCATTCCTACACTCTTTTGCGCGCTGAACTCTCCCCTGAGCATGACCTTCCTCACCCCCATGGTTCTCCTCATCCCCATGGTCCTCCTCGCCCCCACAGCCCTCCTCATCCCCACGTACTCTTTCAAAGCAGCAACTTCGCTTTGTTCTCGCCCCTTTGTACTCCTCCTCCATCGGAAGCTGCCATCACCGAAGTGAGCGTGTTGCTCTTACTAATAGCAAAGTAATCAATTTGAGTCACTGTATACATTAGTAATGGCCATGTAATTCTAGTGCAAATTAGGTTTGGGCAGGCTGCGAAGCCGGAGACATCTCGTCTTCCTGAACAGAGCTTGGATTTACTGTCCTCTGGGGAAGGCCACAGCAAAACGCCCCCCTACCCCCCTCGCAAATCCTCCCTTGATTGGATACAGTATGGTCGTCTGATTAAAATTGTGCAGTGGTTCAGAAAATGATTTTCAGCCAGTGCTTCACAGTAAATTACTTTTTTTTTTTTTCCCCCAAGACAACAAATTTTTACCTCAAGTACAGCTGGACACTGAAATGAGAAGCTCAAGAAAAACAAGATGCCAGCGAGGCGAAGATGGAGAGGGGTCAGGGGAGCACCCGGCAGTGGTGACACCCTGCCATGAGCCATCCCCGGTGCGTAGATGTGCATCTCCCACGAGCCCAAAGCCTGGCACCCACTCCCACAGTGATACTGCCCACTTAACACCCAGATCCCTTTTCCCACCAAGTCAGGCCCCTGCCAAGGTTTGCCAGTGCCATGGGTAGGCAAGGAGCATCTCCTGTGGGCAAATAACCCGGTACCCACCTCTGTACCCCTGCGTGGGATGTCTCCTTCCCAACGTGCCTCGTCTGTGCCTGTCACCAAACCGCTTGGGGAGGTGGGTGGAGAGCGTGCCACCCTCCCCTCTGCCCCGATGGCCACTGATGCCTCTGGGGCAAGGAAAGCCCTGGAGCTACGTGCCCGCTGGTGCCAGCCATGAAGCATTTTCTAGTCCCGGGTGTTAAAACCACTTTGCGCTGAACAGTCACTGAAGGAAATGCACAGTTTTTCCTCAATCCATGGAATGGGGTCTCCTGTTTTCCACATGAGCATCCCAATGACACTTGGAGACCCGTCTGTCCCTAATGCCTGATCCTGCACTAGCTCGCTCATCCAAATCACTACTGATGCTCTTCTGCACGGGGAAAGCTGCCCGCTCCCTTCCGTCCTGCGGCGAGGGCTTGGCAGGGAAGGATGCATCTTCCAAGAACAGTCCAAGATGAATCTCCCATTTCTTGGGTTGCCCAAAGGAGGGTCAGGAGGTGCACCACCCTGCCAGAGATTCTAAAACAACATCTTAAGCATCTGCCTGCAGGAAGGTGTCTTCGGTTATGAATCCCTGTGGCAATACTGTCCCCATTTCAGCATGTTCAAGTCACAGGGAGGAGTAAGATTTATGCACACAGCAATCAGCCCTTCCTGGTGGCCTTTCATGGACCTTGTGCCCACCTAATCGGTGCCCATCCTGTGCACTGGGTGCTGGGCTGGGTCTCCAGACATTGGGCACCCAGCAGTGGGCACATCTGGACCGAGGCTTGCTCTAAGCAGCTCCCGCCCCATGGCAGGGGGCTGTGTCTGTCTAAGGGGGTAGGATAAGGAATAATCATAATATGAAAAATAATCCCTGTAAATGCTGCAGCAAATGTGTGCCTGAGAAGGAGTGGTTGGTGGTGGGGAAAAGGGAGATGGGATTTTTTTAATTAGAGGTGGATAATTTATTGACTGTGTGCTCACATGTCAATGCGTCTATATGTCATTTGAAGTGTCTTTCAACAAGTGGTATGGCATCGCTTATAGGTGGTCATACACTGAGTTGGAGGTCTGAATTTACCATCATTTTTTTTTGTTTTCCTGGAGGGACTGTGACAGCTGGGGGGAGTGGACAACAGGCGGTAAAGCAGCTTTATCTACGCTATATTTAAGATGTATGTTTGCGTTCAAATAAATGTAAAACTGATTTCCTCCCTTTTGAGAAAAAAAATTTAAAACCTAACTAGAAGTCTATCAATGGCAATGAACCACCTGACTCTTTAACAACCCTGGAAGTAGAAGAAAATTTGCACGTGGTACAAGCAAGTGGAGAATCTTTGTCACAACCGATACCATCTTCCCACCTTTGCTGCGACACGGGCTCTCTCCATTTCGGATTTGCTCCATGAGAAGTGGGTAGTGTGGGGGAGGGAAGGGCTGTTTATTAAATTAAGAAAATATGTTTCACAGCATATGGGCACTGAGCTGGAAAGGAGCAGCTCGGTTGCCCACTCCCTCTCCTGGTCCCCGCAGGATCGTTCCTCCCCGGGGATGATTACTGCCTTTGTCCAGCCAGTTTGAAATGTCACATTTCCTGCTGCAATTAGGAGCTTTTATCAGCAGGATGTATGTGTGTGTGTCTGAGGGGGTGTTTTCATTCCCTCCAGGTGAATGTTTTAGTATGCAACGTCCAACACATAACACAAATACTTGAAACATTTTACTATTGCTAAAGACCGTTACTGCAGCTTTTATGACCTTTCAGAGATCCCTGGGAACTTGAAAGAAGGAGTGGGCTTATAAAAAGAAGTGTGATCTTATTTTTAAGCTGGGGCACAGGAGAGAGGTGGTTTCAACCTACTCGGTTCCCAAAAGGAGCTGCTCTTGCCCTTGCGGGGCTTGCTGACGCCAGCCCGCTGGGACCCGGCAGCAGCGGTTGCTCAGCCCCTCCTGAGACCACCCCCAGGCAGCTGGCAGCAAAGGTCCACCACTTTTTGGTGGAGATAGGGCAAGAGATGCCAAAGGGCACATGCCACAGGTGAAATACTCCATGGTACTACACCAGCTCTGTGCCCTGCTCTGAGGGGGCTGAGCATCCCTTTGCTGGCGGGGGTTGAGCCCAGGCAGTGGGGCTGCCTGAGCTGGGCGAGGGCCTGGAGAACCTGCTCCTGGGGACTCCAAGGCAGCAGAAAGCATGCTAGGAAAATGCACGGTCCAAGGATGGGGCTTGGGTATGGGGCTGGCAGCATCCAGGCTGTGCAACAGTTTCTGTCCCAGACTTGGCCCATGCCATCTAACACTCTTYTGTACAATGCCTGGACGTGGGTAGGGTGATGACATGGGCCCAGGACATTTCTCCTTGAGAAATCTGGATAAAAGCAGCCAGTTTTGGGGCGGAAGAGACACATTACTGCAAGCCACTCTGTATTGTTTGTAATAACCAGGCCTCACTATTTAATTTACTACTACAGGCATATCTTAACATGCCTTGAAGGTCATGAAAGAGCAGTCCTGCTCAAGGATGTCATCCTAAATATGAAGTCCCTCTGATTCTGATTTGACAATGTATCTGCAAACATAGGACGAAATTTTCAGTTCTATTAGCTATTGAGTAGACCCACTCTTTATAATGGAGCAGAATATAGCTCCAAATGAGCCAACACGGCAGAACAGAGGCCTTGACTATGACGTGTAATTTCACAGGATTATGTGTTTGCTTCCTGCGTCTTGTGTATGCATGAGAAGAGGAAGTTCCTACCCAAATGACTTAAGAGTTTTCAGGTATGACCCTACAAACCCTTATTCGCACAAGTAGTCTCAGTTACTTCAAAGGGGGCTCTTCATAAAGAGGAAATTTGCCTCTTTAGAGTTGAGAAGGTAGAAAATGAAAACATTGAGTCACTCACGGTGCACCACCTATATAATTTAGGGTATACATTTAGCAATATAAGCACTAATATATTGGGCTTGGCGGCCAAGACTTTCAAAATTAGAGCCCTAATATTAGATCTCTTCAGCTATATTTGGGATGCAAAAAGTCCTGAGGCATCAGGATACAGAAGGAGATACCTAACTTTAGGTATCTGAAGGGGTGGTTGACCTTCAGGACATTATTTGGGCTGAAAGTTCAGTATTCTGTGAAAGGGAGGTCTGAGAAAGTCCTCCTGTTTTTACAATTACTGTACTCCAGGCAGCTGTTGTTCTTTGGGCATTTGCACATTTAAGTACTTTTTACAGAGTAAAGTAGATCTGCACTCATGGTCAATTGTGCTGGCTCCTTGGCCCACCTTACCTTCTTCATGGTTTTTGGCTCCATCTCCAGCTAATGGTGCTACATCTCTCCCAAGCTGGTTTTCAGYTGCTGGCACCATCCTGGTTTTGGCCCCTGGTAGTGCTGGCTTTAGCCAACAGGAGTGTAGGAAAGGAGCAGGATCAACACGTGGAGCCCCAGCTCGGGATGTTGTCTTGATGTTTGAGTCCCCGCATCATGAAGGTCAGGAACCACGTACAGCGAAAACCTGTTCTGTGTTTGGGTTAGATGCTGTTGGGCAAGCAGGGAAGAGGTGCAGTTGCTGTAGGAGTGTCCGTGCTGCTGCTGCATGCGACCTGAGGACGGTGCTGCATCTCTGCTCAGCGATCCCCAGCTCAGTAAAAGCCAAAATTTAAAGCCTCCCAAGAAGTCTTAAAAGCCACCTGATACACTGAGATAAGTATCCCACTTTATCTGACTTTCAGGAGACACTCTGGGAGATCAGATCCTCACTTTCCTACCTCAGACACAAAATAATTAGAAGCCACCTTACGCGGACTGCATTAGTTTGTCATCGGTCTTAGTGATAATGGAGACTGAAGTGGTTCTGCTATTGACCTGGTATTTATTTTAAAATGTGCTTACGACCTAATTTTAAGCACTGACATATGAAAATCCTGCCCTTGGTTTTCAAAAGAAAGTCAAAGAAAAAAAGGATGACGAAGAACATTATAAGAAAGGAAATTCGTGAGGAGGACTCATGACAAAGGGTGCAGATATCATGGGTCTACCAGTGATCGTAACTCTCTTGCCTTATAGCCACTTCAGAGCACAGGAAGGAAGCTCAAAACTCAAAAGAAAATACTTTGTGTACAGATCAGCATCTTGTCTAAATCACTGTTGTTCCACATTGCTTCACATGTGTCCATGTATTCTACTACGTGTGTGCTGTGTGTCCTACTACCCGTTTCCTCGCACCATGGGGGTGTGTGTTGCCATTTCACTTTTGGGGTGACTTTGCACAGGTCTCAAACAAGGCACCGGGCAATGGCCCAGGATTTTGGCAGCTTGCAGGTAGCCCCCCTCCCACTTTTCCCTCTACCTTACCGTTTTTCATGTACTTTTTCCTCTTTTGCTCTCATTTCACTTGTTCTTCCCTCGTTCCTCGGTGTTCTGGCACTGCCTTTGCCATGCAGCTCACAAGGTTTTGTCTGATTCAGACAGGGCTGATCTGCAGGCAAAGCTGACTAGATTTTGAATATACAAAAGAAAAAGCATGAAGCCCAACATGTTAGTAAGGGGCAGGCTTTAATTACCTAGCCATTATTGGATTACTCCGGAGTAGAGGAAATATGACTAATGCTATGTCTGTGCTTCTGGCATACGACTGCTGTCAAATTCAATAAGGACTTATTAAACATCACAGAGGTGTGACTGAAGAAAATGATGAGCAGAATGTGGAAAATAATAGCAATCATGGTCCTATTGTGTACGCTATGAATTTCTAATCTGGGAGGGTGGGGAATGTCTGTGGGGGAAGAGCAGGAAGAAATTGCCGTATTTTGCCATCAAAGAAAATCGAAGTTAGGCTTCAGGGAAAGCCATCCTAACTATGAAGTGATGGGTAATCCTCTGGCCCAGGTGACACCGGGGTGCTGCTGAGTCTTCTCTCATGGCCTTCCTGTGTGCTGATCCCTGCTTCAAGCATGGCTTATTCCCTTTACAGGAGACAGTCGTTGACTAAAAAACTCAGGAATGGTCCTGAGAGGAGAGACCAGAGCGCAGGTTTGTCCTCCTCTGTGTGGCCAGCACTACAGGGTGATGGTCTCATTTTCTGTCTCTCTGGCCTAGGTGTGGTGCATCTTGGGCACCCCAGCTCCAACTCCGGAGCTGGACACGGGGAAAGTCTGACTCTTGGCATACCCACAACCTGTAGGAGGGCTGGAATAGAGGAGCTGTTGGTTGGAGCCCTTTCTTGCTGCTTAGAAACTCAAGTCTCCCACCTGTCAACCCCCCAGGGTACCCAGTGCCAAAATATACCCATCCTGCACAGGCTGCATGGTGGCTTACTGGTGGTGTTTTGGAGAGCAGGAGCTCTACTTTGATGACACGAGAATGCAAAGTGTCTGAAGATGTCTGATGTGAGATCCAAGATCCAGGAGAGGGAGGAATTTGGGTACACGTCTCTGCCTGGTGCCTCCTACCAGCTCATGACTCCTGCTGGCTCCCCCCCAGCTTTCTGGCTTCACCCTTCAGAGGTACGTCTCCTCCCGCTGAAGGCACAGGGGGGTCCCCAATTTAGGCAGTCTGGATCATCCATCCCTGGAAGTATTTAAAAGACGTGTAGATGAGGCACTTAGGGACATGGTTTAGTGGGCGTGGTGGTGTTGGGTTGACGGTTGGACTCGATGATCTTAGAAGTCTTTTCCAACCTTAATGATTCTACGATTCTATGATTCAATGATCCTAGCATAGCAAGGCACCTCGTATTTTTGCTGTCACTGTGCACATGTTAATCAACTAAGCAGGTCATCCGAATTGTGCCTGCAGCCTCCTGACTCAAACTCTTCTGAGATGCACTTTTATTTAGGAGTCAGCACCGAAGACTGCTCTGGACAGTCAGAGCCTGCTATGAAACATGCAATTATCTCCTCGGAAGAGGTATAATTGTAGAGCCAGATTTGCTGCTAATGTAAAAACTGCCAAAACTGTGGTGACCCCATTGGGCCCATGCCAGCCCATGCCAGCGGCAGTCAGCCCCGTCCTCCCCGTGTCTTCCCTCGCATTACTGGCTCTGTCTTTAAAACAAAGACATAATAAACAAGCGTTTGCCCGTTTTTGTGCATTAAACAATGAGAACAGCAAACACAGAGGATTTACATCACTTCTCCTTTCAATACCTAACATCAGTATCTTCTTCCTGCACGAGTATTTAACAGCTGTGGTGTTTCGAAATGTGGCACAGCACCATTAACAGCTTTCCAGAACAACTGTATTACTTTTAAGTAGAGCATTACAGGGCTGAGTACCATTTCTTTCAGGGATGCAATTAGGTGATGGAGCATGATGCCTGGTCAGGTGATTGATCAAGTGCTGGTCAGCTACTGCCCCATATTAATAGGATGATCAATGGTGATGAGACAAGTTTACTAAAAGAAATGGAAATGAAGGAACAGCTGGGTCTGAACCGGGTGCTCGTTGGGTTTAACAGGCATTGCTGTGTGCTAATGAGCCCTGCGACAGAGAAAATCAAAGCTTGAGCTTAGCTTTCTGGTTACCTGCTTACCCCACCTCTGCTGCAGAGCTGCCTCACCTGAACCTGCTGGGTACAAGGACCACGTGGGAGAGAGCGGGGTTGCATGTCACAGCATGAGGATGTCCTGGTGGGCTCTCTAGCCTGGATCCTCTGCAAGCTCTTCCAGGGAGGGAAGAAACCCTGACCTTTGCTGAGCGAGCCACGCTGAACTCAATTTATAAGCAATGGAGAGATGTGTGTGCGTCTAGTCCTTTACACACCCATTTTAGGGTGGGATGAGTAGCATTTTATGCTCCACTGTCTCTGGTGGCAAGATTTCCCTGTAAGCAATGCTACAAACTCTATTTGTGATGTGCAGGGAGGTACCGCTCATCAGATGCTCTTTGCGGACTTCCTAGGCAGGACTGCAAGTTTGCAGCAGACCTGTGATGCAGGTTAAACTTTGAAGGCAAATGAACAGATAGACACAACTGTCTCAAGGTCAAACGTGGAGTCAATGAAACCCAGAAGTCCTGGCCCCATTGTGCAGGCTTAGCCATTTGATTAAATTATTGCACTGAATTTTTTTCCTTCTTTTCCTGTTGTAATGCTATTATTCCCTGCTTAATAAACTGCACATATTAATGATCCATGAACATCTTCTAGAGAAATAAAATGAGTTGGGATTTTCAATCTCTTGAAACTTTAACCAAAAACCTAAAAGCAAAACCTTAAAGACACAAATTTCAACATAACCAAAGTTCTCAAAGCTATAACTCAGCTGCTGTCTAATCCGTGGGTGCCCCAAGGGTCTAAGTTTCTTTTGRTCTACATTTATCCCCTCTTTTTGAGTTTATATTGAACAAGATATATTACTCTAGCCTATTAAAAAAAATCTATATAGCAAAATACTGTATTATAGATGGTTTCATGCACAGCAGCACAATTGATCTGGAACTGTCCTCATCAGCATATGGATGATTGAGATGTGAAGAAGCCCATCAAGTCCCACTGTATTATCAGTGCTGATCAGTGACAGTTCACATCGAAAGAGCCTGGTGGTGGGCTGTAAAGCTGTTGTAAAAGATCCAAGAATCAGAAAAAACCCTGAAATTTCTTTCAACTGAACCCAGGTAAGGCATTACACCCTGCTGTAAGGATTAAGTGCATTGGCTGAATCATTAACATCACAGTGTCCACAGTGGGACTCTTATTTTAGATATTAAACTTTTCTGCCAACCATACACCGTAAGTATGTCAGAGAAAGGGAGAACAAGAGCACAAACCCCAGCTCTGGAAAGTATTTTCTTGTACGGCAGCAACTGTGTTTCTGTGATATTGCACGTCTTTAGCTGAATTTTATGGGTGGAAAAGAGATGAATCAGGCACATGTAACATGAGGAAAAAGAGACCTACATTAAACCATAGCTGGAATTTGTGGCTGAGTCATGGGAACAGTTTATAGATGAGCAAGACAAATTTCAGAGGTACGAGAGACATTCATCCAAATACTGTGCTTCCCTCTAAAAGTGTCTTGCTTGCAACCGTTATGAATTGAATYATTTCTGATCAGGAAAAAGTGGGAGGACGTCTTCCCATCTTATTTGTTTTGTACAGTTTGTGAGAAATTTGAGCCTAACTCTTGCTTGTAGCTGTCCTGTTCTTGTTGTGGGGAACCAACACGACTTTACACCCCTTTTCTTGTTTCTAGGCCTAAGTGACATTGGTGAAGTATTAAAAAAGAGATCTTAGCAGCAAGCTAAATGATGAAGTCCCTCATATGGTGTCTGCTTAAGAGATCTTAAGGTTTCAGGATCTGATGTGTTCAGGCAAACAGTGAAGCAGAGTAGTTTCAACATTCATGTTATAAATCAAGAGCCATAATGGAGGAAGCTAATACATTAGCAGAGATTCACAAAGCTTGAAATAGCCAGGGCTCCAGCCATGGACACTTCACTGCGGTCTCTTCCCAYGAAGCTGTCCAGGGGAAGCGGTTGGGATGGAGAGGTTTCTTCCAGCTCTGTGAGAGTCTCGCATGGCTCCGGTCCAAACCAAAGCAGATATCCTTGATTTTGGTGCAGAGGACATGTCTGGAGGAGAAAGGGAACATCTTTATCTGCTGTTACCCGTGGCTTTGGCCATGGCCTCTAGGAAATTCTGGCAACATGTTTGGAGCAAGGTGCCCACGACAGAGAGAAGGACAAAGACTCTCTGGGCTTTTCTAGCTTGAGCCTGCATGCGCTGCTGATGGCTGCTGGCCCAACGCTCTAGCACGGAAGTAGCCTGGTATTTTTTTTCTTTCTCCTGCTTTTCCTATCTATTTCTCAACATTTTTCATGCTTATCTATATGCTTTTGAATACAGTTCTGTTGTTTCACAAGCAAGGGGACTCTCGTGGCTCGCTATGAGGTTTTTAGCAATTGGGACTTTTCCTGGCAGCCCTCTTGATGGTGCACCGGAAAATTAATGGTTCAAATGCCCCACAATTAAATGTGAGATGAAAGGGTCAGCGCCCCATGTCTTTCTGTCTTATAAATACCCCCTGACTTCCAGCTTTGTGGAGAGAGACAAAACAAGCTACTTGCTGGGCTGACGCCCCTTCAGACATCAGTTGACAGTCTTTCTTCTGACTTGAGGAGTAGCCTGAGAAGGGAAGAGAGATTTCTGAAGTGAAAAGTGCCCTGTGATGAGATACTGGAGCCAAAGACACACAAACTGCTCCTGGATTCCCAGCCTGTGGATAAGAAACTCTAACTGACACTTATGAGTGAGTGGGGAAAAAATGCCTTAAACCCATGTGACACTTATATAACTTCAGGCCCGGGATGTTTTTCTGACAAAGGAAGGACAAGTATTGCCAGGGGCAGCGTTCCTGATAAGAGCAAGCCAATAACATCTGAAAATGGAGAGTTACTAAAAAAACAAGCCTTCAGGAGAAGCCAGGACGTTCCACATCAGGCTTGTGCCCCTCTTGACTGTAGCAGGGCAGGGAACTTGGGCAGCTGCTGGTGGCTCCCAAAACTGAGCCAAAGACCTGAGATGAACAAGTGTTTTGAGTGATACAAGAGACAGGCAAGCAGGATTTCTTGGTGGGGGGAGATGCTGAAGAGTGGGGGTACACAAAAAGAAGGGGAGGGAGGTGCTGTGTTGATAATGGGGACTGACACCCCACCTTTGGAGCAAAGGAGACCTCACTTTGCTTGGTGAGGTGGGCCCAAGGTAGTAATTTTATCTGGGAGCTTCCTAAAACCAGCAGGACCTCCTTACTCCTTGCAAGCCTTTCAGTCCCCTCCAAGAAGCAGAGAGGGAGAGCACAGGAGGACTGGAGCAGGTGACCTCCTGAGGTCCCCTCCCACCTGAGTTTTCCTCTGAACCTATAGGGATGGTATAAAGAAGTAGGTGCTTAGGAGCAACCATTAATACTGCACCTTTGTAGATATAGAATACATGACAAGGACAAGGAAGGAAGGGAGATGGGGAGGATGATCACTGTGGGCCACCTTTGAATGTAGACCTGTACACAGGTCTTTTGCCAGGTCATCCTTAAGAAGCTGCTGTTTGGTGGCCCATTAGCTGATGCTGGTGGGGTAAGTCTGGCACGCTGCACTCAGGAGGTAACTGCCAGGCTGAGCCCAACCTTGTCCAGCCAAATTGAGGCACTTTGGAACAGATATTGACAATGGAGGGAGTTCAGACCAACCACCTACTTTAGAAGTTTTCTCCCTTCCAAGTTTTGGAAGAGCAGTAGATGCCTCCAGAGGGGTGGCTTGGTACTTCTTACCCAGGTGTAGGCAGATTCCTGCTCTGGAGTTTGTCTCCCTTCAGAGCTTTGCCTTCCCCCTCTGTCAAAGCACAAATATTAGCACCACGTTTGGCTTCTGCGTTCCTCATCAAATGATGTGCTGCAGCCCCTCGTGCTTCTCTAGGAATGGTGGGCGCACAGTGCTTTTACAAGCAACCTTAACAGGGACCGATCTTCAGACTCACCTGCCTGACTGCTCGGGTGATTGCTAAATCACTATTTATGTGCATTAGAGAGGTGTCTGGAGGCAAAACATGTAGCTGCAGAAGCTAACAGACAGGCTGAAAAGGGATGGGCCTTTATGCTTTCAGAAAAGTAAGTGTCCCCCCCACAAATACTTCTCCGAGGTCTCATCTACTGATGTTTAACACTAGTGGGTCCCAACTTGCTCCAGGCAAAAAAGACACCCCAGCATGAAGAGACTATACAGGACTTGGGTGAGTCTTGTACAACTCATAGGTCTTACTTCAAAGATGCATTTCAACCTCAGCATTAGGGTCCTACGTACACGCTTTTTGCTGTCTTGCAATTGCTTTCCTGCCCTATGCATGCCRTCCTTTTTGCAAACCGATACAAGGCAGCAGGAAAGCATGTATCGTGAGCGTCTCCTGTGCAGTGACAGCTCTCTTCCCCTGAAAAGCCAAAGCTGCCTGACCCTGACATCTGCATTTGAATCACTCTCCTGTTCCTCCTCTAAATCCCCACCTGAGGTCAAGCTTTGAAAGAAAGGTCAGTTCTATTTGAACGCTGTTCAGAGAGGGACTGAATCACTTAATGATGAGTCATGTGAAAATTAAATTGATGCAAATGTTAATTTGACAACCTGAAAGTCTGGAGAGAGTTCCAGCCAGACCACAGGCTTTGTGCTAATGCAGCTGTGCTTCCGCTGGCCTGGAGGAGGTTTTGCAGCAGGTAAACATGGAGTGGGAGAGATGTCGCTACGCCAGAATTATCTTTTCTTCCCAGAGTCTAACTCATCGCAGGTATCTCGCGGGAGGGCAATCTTTGCAAAGAGCCTGTATCATCACCGTGTCACCGTCTGGCAGCACTCCTGATTAGTGGCCCTGATTCTGGGCTGTTGAATTTTTTGTTATCAGCATCAAAGGTGCTGGACATAGCGCTGCTGGCTGACTTGCAGAGTGGCTGAACACTTCCAGCTCTCCTAATAAATCATTAACGATCACTGAAAACCAGAACGATCTCTGAAGTGTACAAGGAAATAAGCAATTACCTCCTGCCCTAGAGGAGCAGATCCTGTCAAAAACGAGAAAGTGTCTGGGGATAACAATATAACTAGAATAATTAAATGCTCTTTTATGTTTGTTAAATTCAGGATTATATTCATAATTTTACCCTCCCCCCCACTCAAAGTAGGGGGTAATTAACTTTGAGGCATCATTACTGGCATTGACCGACCTTCGCATCATTTGCGTGAGCAGAGTCATGACGTTTTGCACCTGCTTTGCATGGACGTGAATGACTAGAGCAAATGTAAGGAAAAGGAGAAATAGGATCTGTATTTGCCACATACAGACAAAGGTCTTAAGGTTAAGCAGCCAAGCTCACACAAGTGTGGGAATGTCAGAATTAAGGTTGTCTCTGTGGTGCTTGCAGCAGAACGTCAAATGGATGCTGAGTCCAGTACAAACTTTTAAGAGAAATCTAGCTAAAGATAGGTTTCTTACCAAAATATAGCCATGTCAGAGCACTACATCAAGTGACATTTGAAATGCCCTTTATTTTCAGATTATGATTTAATGCAGAAATAGGATGACTTCCTTTGTCAAAAGTAGAGTCCATTCGGAAAGCCCGAATTCTTTCTATCTTTAGAAGTGACCGCTAAACCTTGGGAGCTTTGTTTGCCCTTTGTCAAAAGGAAAGTCCTGGCCTGCTATGTTTTGGGTGGATTTTTCATTCTTTTTTATTTTTTAATTGTCTCACAGCTCAGGAAGCAGTCGGAAAAGACTTTCAAATAAGATTTATTTTATTACTTGTATACCTAATTAGGCAACTGCTATACTTTTCTTAATCATGTATATTATTTCATTTATTTCAACACTGGTTCACTTTGCCATTTCTGGGAATTGTGATAGGCCTCCAATTAGTAAACAAGAGTTTAGAAGAATAATGGGTAATGTTTGTAATTAAATATTAAATGAAACACAATCCCAGCTTCCTTAAAGATGATAAAACCATATCTTCTTTRTATATGTAAAGTTTGTCTTTATACATATAAATAACAACAGAGGGTTCCATCAAAGCTCTATAGATTTCTTACCTCCTCATTTTCTACCTTTTCTGACTGATCTGGACTGTATCTAACTGTGTTATTATTTCATTTGGGAACTGATAAACCRGTGCAGGTTAAACACAAGCGGTTCTAGACTTTGGCCCAGGAGGTGAACAATATTTCTGGAGTCTATCCTGCCTGTTTTCCTGGTGCAAGCTGATTTATTTGCTCCTGAGCAGGCTGCGCTCACGGTATTTTCTGGCTGGAGTAGAAGTTCTGGGATTCCCATGGGGGASAGTGAACTCGAAATACTTTCAAGCCAATGTTCAAGACAAATAATTTGGACAAAGCTGGAAGGAAGTACTAAGATAGAACTGAAATCTTTGATAATCAGCCAAGGGTAGGGGAAGTGTAAAATACCGAGGGACAAGTTCTGCTCTTTTATTCAGCATCATCTCTCTGCAAATAGCACCAGTAACATTCCTGCAGGGCAGGCATGCTGGAGATGACTAAAATTTAAAATGTTTAATTTGCTTAAGCAGGAAAACAGGAAGGAACAAAGTTTCTCAGCGTAAACAGAGATTTCATGTCTGTCAGGCTGACTTTATCCCAGAGAAAAAAAAAAACAATCAGACAAACAGAACCTATGGGATAAAATATCAAAACCAGAGAAGTAAAATTTTCCAGGCTCAACCAGTCTATTGATTTCCTTTCAGCAACATGTAGCTCATTTGCCACATTGCCAGATACTACGGATTTACTGTGCATTGCAAAATAACTTGATGTTTGACTTGGTGCTCCCAGTACTCTGACAAGACAGAGCAGAGTTTGGCTTTCATTACAAAGTCTCACACCAGATAAAGCCCAGCTGCTGTGGCTGAGATGAAAGTATGAGAAAGTCCAGCTCTCCTGAAACCTAAATTCTCATCAGCTAGGGAACAAAGAACTAAAAATGAATTAGAAAAGAAAAAAAATGAAATGCAYGCAGTCTCATCAATGAGATTTTGGTTCTTCAGGGTCCTCCTGAGTGAGGTTTGGAGGGGTGGGTTGGGGAGGCTGGTGTTGGYGGTGGAGTTGGGAGCATCAGCCCTGGGAAGAGCATCAGGGGAATGCATGAGTGCTAGATGCAGTGTGCATTATCCCAAATTAATCTGGCAGCAGGCGTTCCTCCCCCTGCGACTCCGATTTATTTACACAGATGAAGGCTTAGCTGGCTTATGCAGGCTGAGGATGAGGATGAGGGAAAGGTCAATGGCAGCGGGCAGCACCGCTGTCCTCGCAACACCCACATGGCCCACGAGTGGGGGGGCCCCACCACTGCCCCCCCAGGGATGCAGCACAGCCTGAGTCACGTAGCAACACGCAAAGCATCCGGCATCCAGCGCTGCGGTCACTTGTTTGTTTGTTATTGTCATTGCCACTTTCTTCTTTAGAGGTTGGGGTTTTTTTATTTATTTTATTTTATTGGATCTCGCTGAGCCATTGTAAAAGAAGGGAAATGTACGTGGGAGGAGTGAGGGGGAGGTTATGGCACTGCTGTTGTTAGAGACGGGGCTAATGGCCCAGAGATTTGATAAATAATTCTGTTTAATTTAAGCCTCRGGAGCTTCTAATCGAATAGCATCACCTGTGGTTCTCCTGCTTTCCTCCAGGCCAGAGAGAGGGAAGAAAAAAGCCTGACAGAAAACCCCAACCTTTGCTACAACCAGCTGCGAATGGAGGCTTTCCAAGCCTGAGTGAGCAGGGTGAAGTTGAAGGGAAGCGTGTTCTCTCTAATAGCCCTTTCCCCTGGAGAGCCRAGGGGATGGATGCTGCAGCCGAGGCACCGTTTGAAGAAGCCTGGGTAGCTGGCAAGGTTATCACGGGTACCAAGTCAGCCAAACACACCGGAGGGGATGTAGAGCGGCAGCTTTGCCTTGCTCAGTGGCAAAGCAGATATAGCACATGGTCCCCCAAAAAGTCAAACACCAGCTTTTGCATTTCCTTCCATCGACTCATGAGTAAAATAAGCCTGGGGGTGAAAGGGAGAGAATATGCCTTGATGCTGCTGACATCGATGCGTTGTAACATGGATAGGGCAATAATAGCCCAGCCTAGAGTGATGAGGGCTACAGAATGTCTGATTTTAATAGTTACTGCTCTTTTAAAGGGAAAAGCAGAGTTTTCAACCAAAACAATGACTTTTTAAAGGTTTTCTTCTTTACATAGTTTAAAACTGGGATCTGTGTCCCAGAAGTTGCATCTGTCTTGCTGCAATATTTTGAAAATACCTGGGGCCTCAGGCTTGGAAAGCGAAGCTTGGAAAGCAAAGCTTGGAGATGGCTGCTAATGACCTGAAAGATGACTGATATTTATCCTCACTGAATTGGCAGTAAATCTGAAAGGGATAGCTGCATCTTGATTTTAGTACAAATTCCTTAGATTTCCAGCTCCACAACCGCAGGGTTAGATTCCTGCTGTGCAGATTGTACTGGGCACACATCTTTTTTCGCTCTTAGTCATCCATGCACAGCTCTGCTAAAGTGAAAAGGGGCAAGAGACACATGGAGTGGTCCCAGAAGCAGATGCTGCTGCACAGCAGCCTTTGTCTCTTCTGCTCATGCCACTCAGCATACTTCTCTCTCTGTTACTACTGAGAAGTGGCTCAGATGTAGCTGGGAGCAAAGCAGGCTGCAAGCGGTATAAGCTAAACCAGAAAAAGGCATCCTTATTTTGGGTTAAAAAAAAAAAAAAAAGGAAAGAAAAGTCTGCAGGGGGATTTAAGTCTAGAGGGATCATACAGCTCAAAGATGCATACAGCTAAAAGATGTCCCTGTTTGAGCCAGAGCTTCAAAATCTGGTGGAACTGGACACAATGAAGGGAATGATATGGGAAATGCAGAGGGGACATGTAGGAAAGGGGACAGATTTGCAGAGACAAGAGTGCACAGTGGAGGGACAAGGAAACCCCGTGAAGGGCTGAGAGCATGCGTTGCAAAGCAAATTCAGTGTGGCTGGGGGAACAACGCATGATGTATGCTTTTTGGAGCACAGGAAGGAAAACCAGCAGGAATTACAGCACGCAGCATGTTTTTCTGAGCTCAGCTTTTGGCGACCATCAATGGGCTCACAATCAGCCCCGTGGCCCAAGGCAGCACGCAAGGTATTACTGAGAGGGGCGGGTAGGGACGTGGACAACAGAGGGGACCCAAAGATGCAGCAGCAGAGACCCGTGGCTGCAGATGCCTGCTGTGAAGCACCTGCAGAAGCTGAGCTGGAAATACCCATCCCATCCATGGAGATAAGATGGAGCAGAAGTAATTCTGGTGGGTCATCTGAGTTGCCCCAGGGGCACACCGTCGTGAAACTACTGTTCAGGTCACCATAACTAATGCTCTCCCTTTACGGGAGGGCTGTCACTGGCAGAGAAAGAGTGCCCGAAGCCAAGACTGAGGCACAGTTGTGTATGTGCATGGGTGAAGCTTGCATCAAATCAGCCAAGGGCTTACAATGAGTCCCATCCCCTCAGACTCATTTTGAGGGATGTTTTTTTCTCTGTTTAGACCAAAGACCAGGCCAACCTTTAAAAACAATCCTATCCCATGCAGCTCCACAGACGGCTGTCTTCTGCAATCAGATCAGGACAGGCAAAAGCCCGCATCCAAACTGAGATGCATGAGCTTTTTAAGACGCCATGTGAGAGCAGGCACTTGCCTTCGGGAACCAATCGCAGGGTGAGGAGCAGGGTGACTTTTATTTTAGCAAGGACAGGGACAAGAAGAGACCACGGCGATCATCTGATTTGCCTTTCTGCACAGTGAAGGAAAGTCATGAGAATGTGCCCAGTGATTCCTGCAGCCATCCCAGGCTTTTGGGGTGAGGTGATGGGCACCRGCAACAACATTTATAATTATGTGCCTCTTCCCCAAGTGTGTGTCTACCCATAGCCCAAGGAAACAAGAGCTGAAAGCAGATTTCAGAAGAATAATACTATAATTACAATTACCACACTAGAGCTGTATTGCCTACATGGATGTGCCTGGGGGTGTGTGTCATCATTTGGGGGGATTGAGCACATGCTCATGCAATATTGACCCCGTTGTTTTCCTGCCACTGATTTTTTAAAGGAAACATTCAGTTAAAATCCCATTTAGTGTGGCTAAGCGGGAGCCTGTATTATTCAACTGATAAAGAGAAGATAAGGCTTCACAAGCTTCACACGTGTTACGGGACTAACTGCTGAAGTTTGCGCTAGGACATAAATCCTCCTGGAAATCTGGCTTACTTGGATTAAATGCTACAGTATTCAGCCTGACTCTCTATTTCCCTGACATCTCATGGACCCCGCAGCCTTGAACCAGGCACTAGGGAGCTGCACGCAGAAACTGGAGAGGTTTGATGCCTTAGTGTGGAACCAAGAAAGCTGATAGATAGAGAGCTCCCTAGGCTGGCTCGGAGGGAGCGGGGAAAAAAGCGCCATGTCTTCAATTCTGCCCTTTGCCAAGAATTACGGGTCTTTCAGTGGGTGTTCCCACGCACTCAGGTTTTGTAAACTATAATTAAGGAACTGCTGAATAGCAATTTTAAATAACCACATTTTCAATGTAGCTCTCTGAAGTTGGAATTAGTGGTAATTCTTGTGCAGATTTAACCATTTATAAAAACGTCGTGCTCTCTGTGTAAGGAAGCCCTGGATCAGACTTTTTTCAAGTGTTCGGACCTATGTTATCAGAGGATCTCCAGGCTGGACTATCATAAGCACTGACCATTTATTTTGGTGCCTGTACAGAATCTCTTTAAAAAAWGCAGTCCTAGTCATACCTGCTGAAGTTCCCCAAGAATAATCTGCTTATAAATATCCCCTGAAGTCAAATATGCCAACCATACGTAGCCTTCAATTTGAAGCTAAATTTACTTTCCTTTCTTGTATGTCAGACTATTTGAATTACTGAAACGATCATGGAGCTGGATGATTAGTGCAGCACATATGCCCATATTTTAGTTGCAGGTAAGGTAGTTTCATAAAGCAAGTCACTCTCTCTGAAGCAAAGTCCCTAGTTTATTCAATGAAACCAAACACTTTATTTCCAGAAAAATGAGACTCTGCAAATACGATCATTATAATCCAGTTCCAGAAGAACTAAGACAAGGATCAATCCAGGAATTCGTTAAATGCCTTATGTGTCAAGATGACCTTTAAGGTTTGCTAGTAATCTACATTTTCAAATTTTTAGGCCTTTTTTTACAGACTCTCAGAGTGAACAAAGAAGCACTGCTCATACTTGCTGCTTAGGAAATGGGGAATTTTCTGACCGTTTTATGTCTACATATTTTATTGTGCATGAAGTTAACAGTTATGGGCTGCAGATTACAAGAGAAATAAGGTGCACTGGAAATGCAAGTATTGTGAGCTCTTCTTCCACAAAGGAGTAAGAGTTACTTCAAACAAAGCATCAGGGATGGCATCTGCCATCCAAACCCCTCAAAAAACCATGTATCACATCTTCTCCCCCTTCCATGCAAAGAGAGAGAATTTTTCTAACCAGAGAACCAACGTGCCCCAAATCTGGCATCATCCTTGGGGTTGCTCCTGAATGGAGTCTGGCCCCATGTCCTCTCCCCCAAAAAGCTAAACCATTTTGAAAATCAATTGGGTTTTACTGAGAAAGACTGTGCTCGAGTCTTTATTATATTCTGTTGGCTTCCAGGAGAGTTAGTTATTGTAAAATTGAGTATTTTAGGTATCTGGATTCTAGTTAAATACAGGAGCCTAAGTAAGCAGAGCAAACCAAGGACAGGATTTGCAGAAACAAGGCTGTTGCACAGGGCAGCCACCCACCAGGAAAGAGAAAATCACCGTGCTCCTACCTACTTTGTCTGGGTAAAAGCTCTGAAACCTGCTGATACTAGGGACCCAAACGCTGGCTTACGGTGTGGTAGCTCCTGTGATGTGGGACGCCCAGTCCAAAGTAGGAGTTGCTGGTGGATCTCATCCCTGCTGGGGACAGTGGAAGTTCAGTTCTTTGGGGCAGACCAACTCTACCCCATAGCAGGTCCCAGCCCTGCATTTTTGGGGGTAAGAAAATTGGATTTTGCCCACACAGCTGACAAGTCATGAGACAGTGCATTAAGCATGACCCAATGCTCCTCAGGTTCTCGATAACCATCTCAGCTCATGATTCCCACGTGCCTCCCCAGGCCAACGCTTGGCCACCAGATAAGGAGAGACAATTTTTATTTGCTTATCGGGGATGGGAAATGGTAGGGCATGGGGTGGCTTTGCCCACGATTACACAGGAAGGCTGGGGCAGAGCAGGAAACCCCTCCAACCTATCCCTCTTACCCACTCCCGTCGTATTTTTCCTGTGACCAAGACTTTTGCTGTCGGAGAGAAAGGGTCTGATTGACAGCACCAAGGGGTGAGAGCTTGCCTTCCCCTACAAAACAGGTACGTCCCTCTTATGAAAGGACCACCTGCTAAGTCCTCAGCCTCTCTGCTATGGCTATTAATAATCACTTCCCGTGATTTTCATAGCTTTCTGATGCGCACACTTGACCTCTTGTAATTGTGTTCAGATTCCCCGCTCAGGTTACACAGGATATCCAGCAGCCGTGGCGCTGGGGACGGGCTGAACCTCTCCTCCTCGCCGCTCAGCCCCGGAGCCCCTGTGCCGGTATCCCCACTTTCATCTCAGTCGGCATCCGACACGCCATTTTCCTCGTTGCTGCGCTGGCAGCTCTCCATTATCCGTATTCAAATTTAAACCGCAGGTTGCACCTGTTAGTTTAGCTGTTGATTGGGAGGAACCGAAGCGGAAAGTGACCCCGCGTGTCCGGCTAAGCAATCCCTCTCCGCTAATGGAAAAGAGCTGGCTGCACTAAAGCCGCCAGCGTGTTCCTCCAGGCTATTTGTATCGCCGGTGTTTCTGCCTTATTGACTGCCTCCTTGGAAAATAATTCTGTTGCTTAACTGATTGTAACATTTCTTTCTTCCTTTTTTTTTTTTCCCCCCTCTGCCAGTCCATCAGCCTCAGGACTTTATTTCTTACTCTTATTTAGTTGCTGTTGTGCAGCGGGAGCTGATTTTAGGATGGTAGGCAGCACACACTTGTTCTTCCAGACCATGCGTTAGGGAGTTTGATATTGTCCCAGCACAATGTCTTTCTTCAATGAAAAACAAGTGGGGTTTATGCAGCTCTGGCTTTCCAGGCCAGCTCCATTCACCTCTGTCCCCTGCTTTGCACAAAGACTTGCATTTTCCAAAGTTGTTTCCTGACTGTGTGGTTTCCTATGTGTCTATGGGTGGGCCACAGAAACGGCTTCAAAATGAAAGGATATGAAAGAAATGTTGGCTGAGGACCTTCACTCAAGCAGCACAAACCGCAAGTGTCCCTCAAAATGCTATATCAACACAGCAAGCAGGGTCCTCTCTGGTGGGAATAACCATCAACGAGCAGAACCATCAAGCCGGGCCCCTGTGGCAGCCCAGGACACGCTCTGGGGGGAAGTAGAGACAATGCATTTACCTTTCCTTCTGCTGCTAAAAACTTTGCAGGTCGTATATTAAGCTAGCCCTTGGATCATCCTGTCGCAGCCCATATCTGGATACCTCACAACAGGCTATAAGGAGCTTTCAGAGGTCCCTCAAGCAAGCCTCTTCCTATCTCCCATCAGCCAGCACCTTCTCAGGCTAGCTCAGCTCAGATAAGAGATGTTCTTATTTTCTTTGGGTTTGCAGTGTGACATACGTATTCCTCTCAGGCCTGCTGAGGAGGGATGATATCGTGTATTAGGCAACGATGAGAGTGGAGAGGGAGGGCAAAATAGCTTGACAGCTGCTTCTCGAGTAGACCATCAACAACTATCTGCTAGCAAATTTAAAATAAATCAGGGAAGAGTTCTCATTTACAACTTTCCCTCATTTTTCCACTGGCTAGCAGGCAGGCTTTTGCATCCAACAAAATCACATGCATTTCCATGAGCTGTTTATTTGACAGGGCATTGGAGGGAGGTGAATGATTAGGTCTTGGGGGTGTTAATGGGGTCATTTCATGCTGTGGTTATTGGTGGACTGATAGAATGGATTATGTGCCTATAATTATCATTTTTTTGCTGCTGGGTGGTCACCATTTCCCATTGTAAATCTGCTTGTCAGGGCACCAAGACATTTTTCTGTGGGTGTTTCTTATTTTTATTTAAAGGTAAGGAAATAATTTCAAAAGCACAAATTAAGCTTGGTTGCCAACAGGAAGGAGATAAAGTTGACTGAAGGAAAAGACTGTCAGACTGGGAATCTGACAGTCCTTCCCACATATAGCCACACTCCTGTGGGATGGGGGGATACATGGGCTGCTGCCGGCCCCCACGTTAGGCTCTGACGTGGAGAGCTGGGAATCAACCACTTTGATGTCTTATCTTATCCCTGAAGATAGATAGCAACGGCTTGTTTGGTGACAGCCGTAGCAATACTTTAACAGACCCTTTTGAAGTACTAGAGCAGCACTTTAGTGGCTGTTGTGAGAGCGGAAAAGCTGACACCAACGCTGCTTTGGGAAATGGCCACCAGGGACGTGGGGAGGATAATGGGTTTGTGCTGAACGGCATCTTTCCTTGTCATCCATGAGTGTCACGGCTGTGACTGTCGGTGGGTGGCTTTGTGCATACATCTCCCATCCATGTGTGCCTCTGCCCTGGGCGCATTTATGGCTCTGACAGCTTTTGCTCTAGCAGAGATGCACTTGCTGAGCGTGAAGATGGCAGCAAAAGGCAGGGAGGTGTTCAAACACATTCCTCTGTTTTGTGGGGCTTAGATATCTCACTGGCATTTTGGGTATCCAAACTGAGCTGCTGACTCCATCCCTGGCAAGTCTCTGTGGACAACATGAACTGSGTTCCTATCAATGCCCTTAATGAGAGTCATCTTCTACCCCTCCAACCTCTCCCCACACAGGTTATTACTTATTCTGTCTGATTTGTTCTTCCTACCATCCACAAGACACAATCTTTCCTATGCTCCCACAGAGCTAAAAGCCAAAAGTTTGCTTCAAGTTTACATTACCCAAATTCGCAGCAACCTTTTCCCTAGCCTTGACAACCACAGTCCTACTGGGCTCATACCTGTTCACAGCATTTCCCCATCCCTTTTCTATGGCTGGCACAGCTCTCTGCTTTTATCTTTCCACTGCTTTGCCTTGTCTTTTGCATAAGGCACAGCAATCTGACCTTATTCTCAAGACCTCTGTGGCCTGTCGCTTGTTGCCTCTAATTCCCAGCTCTAACGTGCCCCACATCAGCCTCCGCTTATCACTCATACGATTTTTGAACAAGCACCGTTGTGTTTTCTTGTGGACACCTAGAAACTACCTGCAAAGTGTCCTCATTGCCCTCCTTTGAACTTGCCTTTGCTGCAGGAGAGTCCTCGGTAGTGATTAAGTCACTGATGGACGAGTATCACAGCCATCATGCTGACAGATGCCACTTCATCATTTCCCAGTAATCTATTGCACCTGTTATTAAATATTGTCTTTTCTTTAGGTTGGAAACTCCTAGGAGGGCTTTTTATTTGGCATTTTTACAGTCCCCAGAACAAAGATATCCTGGTCCACAGCTTGGACTCTCTCAAGCACCGTAGGAACTCAGGTGATGAATAAAAGAATAGTAATTTACAGTTGAGCACTTCTATCTAGTTCAGTGCTGAGGATAAACATCGGTTGAGTTTCTTTCAAAACTCTCTGGTTTATGCATCAGATGAATGAAATCTGAAGACTCTTGTTCATCAACAAAGACTGTTCTTCACCAGCTCAGCTAGTTTGTTTGCAGTGCCACTGGGAAATTTTCCTTTTTTTTTTTTTTATTTCTTTTTTTTTCTTTTGGCAAAGAGTTGAAGCCTTGAGTTTTTAACCAAAAACATTTCCCTGCCCACACCCCAAAACACCTCTGTGGTGCATCACAGTTTTCCCTCTCCCTGTGTTATCATGCAGAATAAAAACAGATCCTGGAACCAATATGTGAGATGTGACTGAGCCCAATTCACAAGGTATTAACTGCTGCCATCCACCCCCAGAAAACTTCTGAATGACATTTTTTTTCCTTGCTTTAAATAATCAGTCTAAACGGAAAGGATATAGCAATGGAAAGCAGACCCTCTTTGGTTTAAAAAAAAGAAGCATTTGGTCAAAACACCAACACTCAGTTGCTGAATGAATTTCACAGAARGAACCTGATCAGCCTGACTCACAGGCAATATTCAAAGCTGTGCTTTGCAGAACTCTTCCAATGGTGATTCCTAGTACTGACACAAACCCTTTGCACCAGGAAGAGGTCTTCCCAGGTCTCTGACCCATTTCAACGTCCTCCTTCTTCACACTGGGTTTTTTGGTACTCTTTCCATGTCACCCACTGCTCTCTCCGCCCAGCGTCTCCTTTAGCTCCCATGAGTTTTAGAGGAAAGACCCACAAACCACAGTGGTTCTTTCAGACCTTGGTGGATCACCATGCACGTTTATCCAGCCTGGGCTTCCTTTACAAGCATCGGTCTCTTCTCCCAAGTAACTAGCGATAGGACGAGAGGAAATGGCCTCAAGTTGCGCCAGGGGAGGTTTAGATTGGACATTAGGAAAAATGTCTTTACTGAAAGAGTGGTTAAACATTGGAAAAGGCTGCCCAGGGAAGTGGTGGAGTCACCATCCCTGGAAGTATTTAAAAGAGGTGTAGATGAGGCGCTTAGGGACATGGTTTAGTGGGCATGGTGGTGTTGGGTTGATGGTTGGACTTGATCTTAGAGGTCTTTTCCAACCTTAATGATTCTATGATTCTATGATCTTCTCTGGTCATCACCAGTAACAGCAGTACAAGTGACATGCTGGATTAAAGGTCTGCTTCCAGTACCCCTGCTTGCAGCATAAAGTCTAAAGTATAAGTATAAAGGCAATATCTGCGTAGTACCTCCACAAAGCTTTCTGCATTGGGCCAGCTGCACTTGATTGTTCTCTTTACCAGTTCAGGTAATTTTAAAGTGTCACATTTTCCTGACCTTACATGAGAGAGCTCATTACATTTTATTCCTTATTTTTCTTTTTATCCTGTGGATTCAGAAGTGAAATTGTTTAATATAAGGGAGCCTAGTTCTGCTTCAATTTATATAGCCAAATATTAAAATATAATGCTGTGAGACAAAGTCACCCAGATCCCAATTTTCATCTGGCAATAGTATTTGCTAGCGAATCATTGCTGAAAATTGTTGTTCTCAGTTATTTTACATTGCGGAGAAAAAGTGATTCCGTGGCAGGATCCCTTCAGATGCCTGGACAAAACTGATTTTTTTTTTTTTTCTAAATTACTGTTTAGAAATCCAAAGACATTACCTGCCATTTGCTGCCATGTGAAAAGGCACACTAAATGGCACTTGGGGGTTAATTTTCATGACCCTGACTCTACCTCTCAACAAGATAGATTACATTTTCAATTCTATTCCTGGGTGTATAAGAGAGAATCATTTTGTAGAAAATGAGAATTGATCCAAATCTTCACCCTAAAGTCAAACTGCAGCTTTATTGACCAGAAAAAAAAAAAAAAAAAAAAAGGATGCATTTCTTTAGAATAATGTTCCCCGTGATACCCTCTGTGCCAAAACAGCATGAAACAGGAGCAGAGCTGCCACCTCCATGGGGAAACCAAAGTCTGGAGAAGGGCAGGCCATGCCTGGGAGACCCAGCTCGTTCCTACGGGCTCATTTGCAGCTTGTGTGCAACCTTCACGCCTCTTCTTCTCTTCCAGCGATTTGGCTCGCTGCCTCCCTGCCCTCCATGCCTCTTCGACCCTGACGCTGCAGCCATCGGGGACCATATATGGCCCGATGCAGATAAAAGGCCAAGGGGATTTTCCAAGGTGTGAAGAGGAGCTAGGCGCCTCCTCCTGTTGAAAGCCCCTGGGAGCCGGTGGCCGTGCTGCCCTTCGGGAGTCATGGGGCAAAGGGAAGCACTGGTGTTTGGGTGATGGAGACCCCACAAGACAGTTGTCCAGGGGCATGGGCAATTGGGCACAGCTCAGGTGTACCCTCCCGGGGCCGGGCTGGGGAGACCCCACCTGCAAGGCAAGCAGGGACTTCATCCTGCTGTCCTGGCTGGGCAGAGGCACAGATTTTACTTCTGGCCATGCCCCGGGCTGGCTGTTACTTTGGGAAAGGTCATTTCATTGCTCTGCTCCTACGTCTCCTTGCTCACCTTTGGCTTTGCTCTGTGTATCTGCACTGCCAGCCCTCCAGGGACACGCTGGGAATCAGCGCTGCTGAAGCAGCCTGGCCAGGAGTCTCAGGTTGGGTATAAAGTCTGATGCCATTTTATCTTCCCCTTCCCTTGAGAGATTCAACATAGTTAAAAACAACAAAAATATTCCTAACCTTCACCCTGGGATAAAAATGCTTGAAAATGTGAGCCTACAGGGTGAAACAAGCCCAAACTCCTCCCTTTCATAAAACATATAAGAAAATCCCCAAGTTTTACTTATTGTAGGGCAGAAGACTTCTACAACCCACTCACCCCATGGCTCTGAATATTTGGGCTGGCACTACCAGTGCCGAGCTGGACGTGCCAGTATTTCGCTCTCTGCACCTTGTGTGCTGGTGCGYGGCCAGGCTGGAGAATGCTGTTTTATCATCCTGCTTCATAGGAGAGGAAAATAAAAACCCCAATAGATCCCCAATGCAAGAACAAAGCCTTTCTGCAGGAGGCAGAGGGCAGTGTTTGCACACACATAGTAATTACGAGTGCAAGCGGGTCAAGTTCATCCCTGATGTTCCCCTGCTTTGGGGTGAGGGCAGTGGCCCACTGGGTTTTGGTGAGATGAGAGACAGATTTATGCCTGGACGCGTAGAGGCTCAGATGTGTTTGGAGAACCTTGTGGGAGTGGTTGCGGTGCTCACCTCTTCTGAAAAATTGCCACAAGTCCCCACGTGAGCCCCTTGAGACAGGGGGAGCACAACTCCTCCCTCGGGGGAGACCTGCAGCAGGGAGCCCTGATGGTTTTTTTCCTCAGCTGGGGGAATTTCCCTACACCAAGCAAGGTCAGAAGCCGGGTCACAAATGTTATAGGCTTCACAGGAGGCAGCTGCTCACAGGTTCAGCTCTTTGGTCCTATCCCTGGGGCACCCATGGGTCTGGAGAGAGGGAGAAGGTGCCTGCTACCCTACCCTGCTTGTTGCACATAGTATGGCTCTCTTAATATTAGCTGTATGGGGGCAGCTGGTTTTACATCCCTCCCTGATAGGCAGGAGAGGGGCAATGTGCCCATGTGCACCTCCTCCCTGTGTACACGCCTAGGAGGTTAATTCGATCTCCTCCCTGCCTCCCCCCCGCACCACCTCAAAACAAACCTACAGCGCTGCAATGCGCCTCGCGGATTAGCAAGTGGAGACTACGGGAGAGTCTCGCTTCTGGGAAATGACAYGGGCTAATAGCACGGTACAGGGCGCTCGCAGCCTTGGAGCCGACCCTTTGGCAGGAGTCTGTAGGTCTGAAATTAATACCTGCTCGGCTTCCCGTGCCCCACTGCTCCTGCTCGTCCCCTCCAGGGATGAGCTTTCCCAGGGTCATAGCCCAGCTCGGAAAAGATCTGCTTCATCAGGATGCCCCCCATAGCAAAACAGTCTCTAAAGGTAAACATACTGAAAAATGGAATGAAAACTCTTTCCAAGCCAAACTCAGTTTGCATTTACAAATGGGGCTGCTTTAGAAAACTAACAAATTTCACACTTTCCTGCTGGTACCCTCAGGAGAAAAATATTGCGGCTCTGAAGCCCTGTTCCTACAGAAACCGTTAGTGTGCGCCGATGGAGCCCATTGTAGTTTGTATTCATTTGAACAGGGAGTGCATAACATTTTCCTTAGCATCTCTTTGATGTCACCTGCATTGCAAGAGGCAGCTTCCCCTCTCCAGCAGCAGCTGTGTTTCACATCATGGTAAAGATGGCAAAGGGAGATTCTTCTGCCACTCAATACTAACCGTCCCGTGATTAAATTCATTCTTACTTTACCTTCATGTGCCACTGGAGCTGAGTCAAGGATTAATTTATTCCACATAATTTATGAGGTCCTCATGAGTTTATGGCAGAAGAGAAATACACTACGTGCCAGTGGTACACCCAAACAGCTATTCCAAAGCCCCGGCTCTGACCTGAGCAGGCTCTAGAAGGAGACTGCTGCAGCAGGTGGTATTTAAAGAGATGTATAAYACAGCCATGTCTAACTAGCTGTTAAACCGTATGCCTGAGAAATGCAAAGTTAGCTCTGAGATAGCATTTCATGCCCATCAGAGACATGGCACTGCTCTCCTTGAAGTGTGGGAATTACTGTTCCCCGTTTTGAGCCAAGCAGCTATTGAATGCTGAGGGATCTCCAGGTTGTTTCCAGTAGGGGTGGGAACTGGCTATAATCAGGTATTTCTTTGATACAGTCTCTGATGCGCACGTTTGGTCCCTCAGTGCCGCAGGAACCAAACAAGAGCACATTATCTCCTCTTCCAGGCTCTCTCCTCCAGTCGGCACCTCAACCTTTCTCTATGAATTTTTCTAAGGGACATCCTGTAAATGCCTTCTCTCTCTGCTTAGCAACCTGCTTGCTCCTTTTCTGCCAGCCACATCTAGCCACGCACACACAGAGCACTCTGCCAGCGCCAGTGCACAGGTTTTTGCTCTGGCATCCAGTCCCAAGGCCAGGCTCCTCTTACATGGTTTAATTCTGATCAGCCTCACATGTTCTTCTGATCAGTCTTGCAACTTCAGCTCTTTTCATTGTGAAAAGCTGATTTACCACCTCCATCTATCCTGAATAAAGAATGACCATCCCACCTACATGGCACATAGTTGGGACCAGCTCCCAAACCTATTAAACCCCCAGGGGTTTCCCCGGTGAGAGGGCAATGCACTCTTAGATTCACCCCAAATAGGATTTGTTTTGTTAAAGATTTAAAAAATTATAGATAAGCAATTATTTTTATAGTGTGTTTCTGTCGGGACGTTTTGACAATACAGGCTGATTTTAGTCCTATCCAAAGCTCCTCAGAGCTCCTGTGCCCCTCCACGTCCATCCCGGCAGGCCAGGAGACCTCTCTGCAGAAGCCCACTGCTGCGTCCTGCAGGGTGATAGCTGCCTGGAGCGCYGGCCTTTTTGCTGGAGAGGAACCTCGTTGCCCTCACACCTGCCCCAGCCTTTCCTACCATAATTGTATTCTCAGTTTTGGAGGTTTCCACTGTAAAATCCTGTCCAAAACCCTGTCCCCTTCACATCTCTTTGGGTGAGCCRTAGGATAACTTTGAAGGCAGACCTGAGCCCAGCGACACCCTGTACAGAAATTAGCTTTTTCAGGCAGCACTGGACAGTCTCTCCCCCACAGTTTATCCATCTTAGGATTTCTAGTTTTCTTTCTTCCAGGGTTGTGGAAGCAAAAGCAGTCTTGGTTTTTAAACATTTCACAATTTAAACTAGCTCCCTATAGAAAATGAACTAAAATCTTCTACCTATAGAATTATTTTAGCAAAACTTCTAGCTTTTAAAATCCCTGGAGACCTCAGAGGGAATTCAGAGAGCTGTGATGGCTGGGAGAGCCTTGGGAGGCTTTGCTGCAGGTTGGTGAAGGGATCAGTGGTACTTTCATGGGGCAAAAGCAGCATTTGGGAAAGCACCATGCCAGCGGGAAACTTGAGATTGGCGTGAGAARGGACGTGGGAATGGAGATTGGAGATCTTGGAGGCTTTGGGGGACTTGAGAGCAGAYGGGGACTGATTGGTCCCTCTCCACTGGTGTTATAGGTCCCCCCTGAAGAGAAGTAGGAGAGAAGAGGACAGAAGATGATGGCGGTGAACAGCCCATGCTGCCTTACACCCCTTTCCTGTCCCTTGACGCCATGCAGTAGAGGACCATGCAGGCAGGAGGCAAGCAAAGAACAAAACCACTCATCCTAGACTCCTCTGATATGCCCAAAACAAGGAGTTTACCTCCCAGGGAAATGCTTACTTAAAGCAGGTCAACATTTGCGGTCAGTGATGCTCTCCATTTTAGGTGTTCTTCAAAACTTCAGCAAAGCTTCAGACAGGGTAATTCTGGGGGACTAAAGCCCTGAGCTTTGTAACACGACAGCCTTGCGTAGTGTTGGTGGTGGGGTTGCCATGGTTGCTTACAGCATCTCACCATGTTTGCAACAACCTGACATACCTGTTGGGAGGGAACCATGAATGCTCAAATCACCTAAGGGAAGTGCTTTGAGAAAYGCATCATTTTAGGGGGTAAGATGTTTTTTGCTCCTACCTAAGTGAAAAAAAGGGAAAAGATCTTCACTAGAATGACTTCACCCGATCTGATAGTCAGAGCTGGAGAGAAGCCCAAGGGAGTAATGGGCCCCTTTGCTGCCAAGTGCGTGGAGCTTGCAAGAGCTGCCTGGCCAGCAGTGCCTCAGCAGCACTTTGGGCATCAGCCTGGCAAAAGAGTTGGTTAGGCAATGCATGGGTTTCAGAGAAGAGCTGGTTCCCCTTTGGTTCAAGGAGGATAATGTCCTCAAAGTTCCCAAATCTACTTTTTTAATATTTATTTTTATTTTTTTTTCCCCAACAGAGGCTTCTGCTCCACTGTCAGGTCTCCGATGTAAGCTCGGCATGGCTCTCCTTCACGGGATACTGGACAGAGAGAGGTCTTTGCAGCACTGCAAAGCAGCACACAGACCCCAGTGAACACTGCTGATGTGACAGCTGGTTTGGAGCTGCAGTCGCCTGGTGGCAGCGCCTCAGGGTAGGACCAGACTAAACTTCCTACGTGGCAGGAGACACCTCTGCCTACGTGCTCCAGGACTCGGGCAATGTGCTGCCCTCAGGCAATGAACAGCAAACACAGCAAGTGGGTTTATGGCATGTTACTGCTGTAGGGGTTCAACTTTACGCTGCATTTCTTTTCTCACATCAGAAGTCTCTTTAATACACATTCAGAGCTTGTATACAAAGAAGATTCACTTCTTAGGAAAAAACTCCTGGTAGGAATCCACTTGTTCCCAAAAGTCACGATGGGGGACTATTTTTTGTTTAGGAGGTGTCCCGCTTTCCCTGAGCACTCTTCAGCTAGCAGAAGTGCTGCAGAAGTTATCACAAAAAAGCCTACCGTTTCTAGCTTCGTGGGAAGTCAGATCTGGGAAGAATATCATTCTCCACTTATTTTTGCACAAGTTTTTAACATCTGGCTCGGTGCTCAAACCAGGACACATCCACTTTGAACCATTCTGTCTCCATAGATGGTGTTGGTGTGCCCTGGCATGTCTGACCTCCGTGC
The DNA here is from genome assembly GCA_035582835.1 of Phoebastria nigripes. Taxonomy (NCBI): domain Eukaryota; kingdom Metazoa; phylum Chordata; class Aves; order Procellariiformes; family Diomedeidae; genus Phoebastria; species Phoebastria nigripes. Next base: position 2,160,776 of record JAYKAV010002662.1, on the reverse strand, counting down.
CTCCAGGGATGCTCCATGCCAACATGTGCATTGTATATATTGGGATATGCTCAGTAAAGACAATAGATTTAATCCTCGGTGACATTGTGTAAATAAAACAGATTTTAACATCTGGTCTTCTGTCTTTAAAACACAATGGCACTTCATAAATAATATAGCATTATAGCTCCCAGAAGGCATTTACAAGTACTTTATTAGGTGTCACGTCAGTGCTCCATTTTGCAGCAACTGCCCAGAACTAGACATCCTATAATTCAGTTACACCGTAAGTAGCCACTAATGAGGCATATTATTATAAAGAGCCAATGCTGTACAGCTACACTGCAGTAAATCTGGACTAATTCCAGTGAAATCAGTGCTGAAGCATGGATTTGCCCCTATGAAATGAAAAGCAAAGTCTCACTCGAAAAAAAGAGAAAAGTTTTGAAGAATAATTGTGAGACTTTGAGGAGAGGTTTGTGGAAACCTCCTAATTCTTATTTTCTGCCCCTCCTTATTCTCTTTTCCACTCCCTTCTCATCTGTCACTCATGTATTGAGTTTCCTGACAAGTCTGCCTGCCGATTAATGCTCCTATTTTGTGGGTTTGCATAGTGCCTCCTGAGTACTTAACAGGTCTTAGAGAATTCAGTTCACTAAGCTCTCAGATTGTCTGGCAGTCCCCAATGGCTTGATAATGTAAAATCATAAACCGGACTGCAACTGATTCCTCTTTCCTGTCTATTCTTTTATCAGGGAATGCTATGTGGGATCTGGAAGACAGAAACATAATTAGATGTGTGCTGAGTGGGATTTCCCTTTAGCAAGCACAATTCTGACCTCCAGCTCCAGATATAACCAGGGATTTTGGGGAGATGGATTTTCTGGAGGTAATAATKCTTCCTTTGCTATAGGATGGAGAAGTTCATAAAGCAGCTTTCTGGGCATAGAAAGATTTCTAGCTTCTTTCCTGAGATCGCTTACTCAAATATGCCCTTGTAGCAAAGCTGAAATTGTTATATGCTCTCGTATTATATAAATTGGGATGCAACATGGCTGCATGATGTAATCTAAAAATGACCTCATCCTCCTTAAAATCAGTCTTGTTCACCCAGTTTCCAGCTGATAGATTTATTCTTAGCCCAGAATGACATTATCTCCCATAGTAGACTAAGAGGCTTGTTTCTGATCTCTGCTAATTAATAGAAAGTATGTTTCCAGAGACAAACCTTGGTGTGTATGTAAGGATAGGTTACTCTGTGGGCATGGGCATGTATACGTGTGCGTGTGCTTGCTGACAGCACGCCAATCCTGCTAGTAAGTCACAATCGAATTTACTGTTTCCTTTCAATCTGAACAACGTCATTACCTCCTGCTAATGTGGTTAGGAGGGAGCTGGAGATGCTCTGGGATGTTGGCTGGTGGTAGTGAAGCCAGCACCAGAGCACACATGCAAACTGTGGGCTTTGGGGGCAATTGCTGCTTTCAAGGCAGAGGGATGCTATATCCCGATCATAAAATTGGAACAACGTTCAAATTGGATCACTGAAGCATAAAATGTCCTACGCTGAGAGTGCTTTGAGCAGCAGTAGTCAGCAGCAGGACGCCATTCTAAACTTACCTTTGTGTTGTGGTTTCTGCAGTTTAAGACAAGTCAACCCTGATTCAGCAAAATACATGTGAAACTTGAGCTGGGCTTCCCTGGGGCTGCCCATGGGCTCTTGATGGGCAGATGCTTCCATGAACCCTGCAGAGACAGGAGTGGTCGGCACTGTGCAAGTCAGCACCCAGCTGGGCTTGCAACACTTCTGCTCTTCCATGCTGGAACACCAACTGACAGCAAAGCTGGACAAAAAGGTTGAGGTAAATCTGTGTATCTCTGGAGGCACTCAGGGAACAGCACAGAGCAAAGCCTTTTCTTTAATATTAAGCAGTAAAATATTAAGTGGACTGGAAGCCAGCTACCCCCCTCCTAGGGGAGCACCCCAATCATGAAACTGTAGAGTCACACTTCTCCCTCCTTTCCAGCCCAGCCCAATTACCATTTAATTATTTTAAGAGACCAGAATAGCATCTACATCAGGGAATAAAGCACACATCACCGCTCCAACATCCCCTATGCTTTTTTGGCCACGGTGCCCAGAAAATGTGTTCAGCTCCCTATGGGTGGAGACAGAACCATATTTTGGTCTTCCACAAATGAACCAGCTTCCTCAGCTGTGGACCTACAGGAGAAGAGCAGGGAACCGTTTAATTTTGGAGGGGGCAAAGCCTGGTCTTGCAAGCATTCTCGGAGCATGTCTGCAGCCCAAACTCCACCAGGTAGCTCCTAATTGTGCAATATGACAAGCCTGAGGAATGGGCTAGGTGCTGGGATACTTGGTCCTCCGAAGGCTGGAGCATGTTGGGGAGTGCTATTGGCAGACCTTTAACTACCTGGAAATGTTAATGGAAAAAGACATTAGCAGCTCTGAACTTCAAGGGCCTCCTGAGCCTTGCCTCTGCAGAACAAGAGTTTTTCACCTTGGAGCCCCAAGCAGTGTTTAGGCAATCGGGACCCCTGTGTGGAGGTAGGGCTGTGCACTGTCCATCTGCAAAACAGGTGTGATGAGGTGAAAAATGCTATGAGCGTGAAGTGCTTGGCCGTTGTGGTACTAGGAGCAACCAAATAACGTAGACAAGCAGAAATAGAAAAGGAAGAGTGTTTGTGCTGTGTTCCAGTGACAGAGAAAGAATAAGAAACCTGATATCTGGTGTCCCAGTTCCCTACTCTGGATATAAAATCAGACTCCTTTCCCTTTGGTGCAAAGATGTACTCAATTTCCACTTATTCTACAGAAGAGTTTGCTACACTTGTGTTTTAAAAACACCACCATGTTTTCACACAGGTCTTTGTTACGCAGCTGATCTTTACTCTTTGCATAAAATATGGGAGGGAGCTGGCGGAGGAGCTTGCCAAGCCACTCTCCATCATTTATCAGCGGTCYTGGTTAAYRGGGGAGGTCCCGGACGACTGGAGGCTTGCCAATGTGACGCCCATCTACAAGAAGGGCCGGAAGGAGGACCCAGGGAACTACAGGCCTGTCAGCCTGACCTCGGTGCCGGAGATTATGGAGCGGTTCATCTTGGGGGCGCTCGCAAGCCATGTGCGGGACAACCAGGGGATCRGGCCCAGCCAGCATGGGTTCATGAAAGTCAGGTCCTGCTTGACCAACCTGATCTCCTTCTATGACCAGGTGACCCACCCAGTGGATGAGGGAAAGGCTGTGGATGTGGTCTACCTGGACTTCAGTAAAGCCTTTGACACTGTCTCCCACAGCATTCTCCTAGAGAAGCTGGCGGCTCATGGCCTAGACAGGTGTACTCTGCRCTGGGTAAAAAACTGGCTGGACGGCCGGGCCCAGAGAGTTGTGGTGAATGGAGCGAAATCCACTTGGCGGCCGGTCATGAGCGATGTTCCCCAGGGCTCCGTTTTGGGGCCGGTCCTGTTCAATAGCTTTATCAACGATCTGGATGAGGGGATTGAGTGCACCCTCAGTAAGTTTGCAGAAGACACCAAGCTGGCTGGGAGTGTCGATCTGCTCGAGGGTAGGAAGGCTCTGCAGAGGGACCTGGACAGGCTGGATCGATGGGCTGAGGCCAACTGCATGAGRTTCAACAAGGCCAAGTGCCGGGTCCTGCACTTCGGCCACAACAACCCCATGCAACGCTACAGGCTKGGGGAAGAGTGGCTGGAAAGCTGCCTGKCGGAAAAGGACCTGGRGGTGCTGGTTGACAGCCAGCTGAAAATAAGCCAGCAGTGTGCCCAGGTGGCCAAGAAGGCTGGCTTGTATCAGAAACAGCGTGGCCAGCAGGACTAGGGAAGTGATTGTCCTCCTGTACTCGGCACTGGTGAGGCCACACCTYGAATACTGTGTTCAGTTTTGGGCCCCTCACTACAAGAAGGACATTGAGGTGCTGGAGCGTGTCCAGAGRARGGCAACGAAGMTGGTGAAGGGTCTGGAGAGCAAGTCTTAYGAGGAGCGGCTGAGGGAACTGGGACTGTTTAGTCTGGAGAAGAGGAGGCTCAGGGGAGACCTTCTCACGCTCTACAACTACCTGAAAGGAGGTTGCAGCGAGGTGGGTGTTGGTCTCTTCTGCCAAGCAACTAGCGATAGGACGAGAGGAAATGACCTCAARTTGCTCCAGGGGAGGTTTAGATTGGACATTAGGAAAAATGTCTTTACTGAAAGAGTGGTTAAGCATTGGAACAGGCTGCCCAGGGAAGTGGTGGAGTCACCATCCCTGGAAGTATTTAAAAGAGGTGTAGATGAGGCGCTTAGGGACATGGTTTAGTGGGCATGGTGGTGTTGGGTTGACGGTTGGACTTGATGATCTTAGAGGTCTTTTCCAACCTTAATGATTCTATGATTCTATGATCTTTTTTTCTCAAATACCTCGTACAAGGTCTATTTGCTACCCATCTCCTCCTGCTTGGCATAGTGAATCACTGTTCACACAATGTTGAATGAAGCCACTAATTAAATATGTGATTTTTATTAGGCTCTAGACAGGCTATACTTACAAGACTGTGAAGTAAATGACTTCCTTGTACTATTCCTTAACTTATCTCCTGCCCCTATCCAACTGCCTCGAGTGCAAACAAGTCTACGCTCACAAGGTATGATGGCCAATTCTCTCTGGATTCATGCTTTTGTACACAGATCCAAATTCATAAGTAAGGAAGACTGGAAAAGTAATTACTTGGCTGCTTGTGACTCATTTGGTTACCCCGAAGTAGCTCCGAGGCTTGAAAGGGCTCTCTGTGCTCATGCTGAGCTGTTTGCTGACTTTGCAAGGAGTTCAGTGAAGTGAATGGTGCATACCTCCTCCCGTACTTACACGGGCAGAAAAAATTTGGGGTGAAAACATGCCTAAGAGCAGAGTCTTATGCAGGTCTTCATCATACAGATGAGGTGCTCAGTTCCTGTCTTTCCCTTAAGCAGGAGCGAGTTGGTAGATTTGTAGCAAAGCTCTAGTTAATGATGAATCATATTCCTCTGCTGGCCCTACTCATGTGTGTGAAACAGCCCAGGTGGATTCAGCCACCTTTCCCAAATGCTCTGCGCTGCAGCTGTGCCATGTCGTGCACGGAGCCGAGCAGTAGCTGGGGGCACCCAAAATTTTACCTCCCTATAACACAAATCGGTTATCGTGATACCTCAAGGGGGTCTGTGCAGCAGGTGAAAAATGGGTGGAAGTATGCAAAGAAAAACATCACTTTGCAGTCACTCCTTCTATGACTGAACAGATTAAAAGCAAATATGCAAGAAGACACAGCATCCCCAATCCCAGCAGAAGATTTTTTTGTTTTTTTACAGAAAAACATACAGCCTTACAAAGATAAGAAAGATGATGTTTTTGGAAAAAAAAGAAGCTCATCTCTGTTTCTCAGACAAATGTTCTTCTATAGTGCGGATGTGTGCTATTTTCTTATGGTTTTTAAATTGGTTCCTTGATTTGTTTCTTTATCTGCTCCCTGAGACTTTCCTGATTAGTTGAGATTTTTGCACTCACTAGTTGATTAAATAATGAATACATTTGTTTGATTTGCAGTTGCTTACTTAATTAAAATTTCTTTTCAGTGCCCCAATTTTCATTATGATTTCAATTTTGCATTTAATCACTGTGTTGTTCTTTGCTGCCACCTCTCTTAATAGAGGTCTACTCTCCTGTCAGCCTTATTGCAAAACTTGGCTCCAAGCTGCACATGGGCACACAGTAGAGAGAAGCCTCCATTTGTGCAGTTGATTTAGACAGGAACTAGAAACCTGGGGGGGAGGATGGGAGGAGGTTGAATTTGCAGGAATATCCAAAGAGTATAGATGCGTTTTAGGCTAGAAAATTAAGGTAAATTATTTCTAACATTGTCTGGTCAAGGACCACCACGTTCGCCTGTGGGGGAACATCAGATTTTATATTTAACAGTCTGTAGGCCAAGTATAAAGGCAGGTCTCTTCATCCCACAGTGCAGAGAGAACGATCACCGGTACCTGTAGGTGGTTTGTAGCAGTGGGACGATATTTCCTTCAACAGAAGTTGTGTGATGAGATGAGTGTTCAATGCTTTAATGTTGCTTCATTTTAGAATACTGCAATTTCTTCCCTTTTTTATTCTCCCTTCTCTTTCTTCTCACTTTTTTCCCTCATCTGATCCTGCTCTTTCATCTATATTTGCTTTCCTGCAGCAGACCCCAAATTTCTATGTCCTGGACTTCTTTCTCAGTCTGAACCTTTTTCTATTCACTGGTGGGATCACGCATGAAATGATTAATGTTGCCCCATCACTGGATTTTAATGCCAGTATCCCAATCTGATTAATAAGAGTGAGGGAAATCCCACTTTTGATGCTGGTGCAGGCCACAGACGTGGGCACGTGCCCCTGCGTTGGTTCACAGTCGAAGAGGACCCTGAGTCAGAATTGTAGTAGTGATGTTTCAGAAGAAAAAGGCATCTGTCGTCCCATGGGCAGCAAGCTCAGCAGTTTTTTTTATTGCCAGGCAAGGCAGAAACACTACATGACAAACCCATCCCCAGGCACATGATAATACTCTTACGATGGGGTTCTTGGAGAATAAATTATTTATGATATATTTTGTCATCTGCACAAGTATTACAGTAAGAGTCATCAAGATATCTAGCTGGAAAAACATATCRCCAGATCAGAGGTGAAGAGTGTGCAACACAGAGGGGTTCCAGGAGACAGGCACTGAGGACAACTGATACTTTGGGAAGCTGGGAGGAGGGAATGACCAGGGTTAATGGCTTAAATCCTTATCCATCCAGGAAATCCCTTTAACTCCGCCGAAGTGAATATATGTCAGCTTAGAAATCACAAGAACATCTGGTTTATGTATTTGCAGAAGTAAGTTTTTTTAAGGACTCAAATTTTGCTGTGCTTCCATGTCTGCAGCTTTTAATTCAGGAAGAAATACAAAAGCATCCTTTAAAGCCGTCCACAAATAACAATGACTCTTCTGGAGTTACGAATTATTTTTTGCTAACACCAAAAGCCGTAGGAACAGATCTTGTAATTTTGACAACTGTGCTCAATAAGTCTGTGACAAATGTGCCTTTTCATAGAAATTAGAAATCAGCTATTCATAAAAAAACGGAGCTGAAAGAAACCTTGAAAATTCATCTTTCCCAAGTGTAGGGCTTGTGGGACCCAGAATCAGAGCAAAAGCCTCCCTTCCCCTAAAAGCTGTCTTGTTTTTAGAGTAAAAGACACAGAATAAATGAGAAAAATCCATCACCTGTTCGAGAAGTGTACTGACTCTGAAGCAACCTCATGAGGATGTTTTCAGAAGGTATGTACTGTAATGTGGACCTTTAAAATAAATATGTGACATCAAGTGCATTAATCTAATGCAAACAGTTATGCTTCCTCATTCTGGATATTTCAATAGCTCTCTTGCTCAAGGAGCAGCAGCCCAAAGCTTTCCTGCTCTGGTCTGTGATTTGGATCTACCCTAGTCACCAGTTGCAATGACTATAAAAGTGGGTTACGCCTGATTAAACATCTTACACCACTGAAAACATCCATTTCTGAACTATTCACTTGCTTTTTTTATAGACCATGGTGTTTGGGAGTTGGAAGAATCTATGGTATTGGAGGCACAATTCACCTTGTCCTCTAAAAAAGGTCAGATGCATCATGTCCTCAAAGTGCCTATTTCACTGCACTGACTATAACGAGAGCTGTGCCAGGTGAGGTGCAGGAGCCTGCATGGCAGATGTCTGAAGTTGGAAGGATATTAATCTTGCACATTGTGTGCCTCTGTATTTTTTCCACTATCTGTATTGACAGACCAGGCGATATACACCCAGGTCTTATCACTAGGAGGAAGATATACATGTGCAGCGTGGAAGATAGGAGCAATGACCAGTCACACAAACTGAACAAGAGGTTATCTCTTGTCTCAGTTAGTCTATCCAGGTGGGATTTCCTTTAATATTATTTCTCGCAAAGTTAGGTGCTAAAAGGTCCATTTGCAGTTTGTGGTGAGAAACGGACAATTCATCCCCTCTTAAATTAGATATCTCAGATAAGTGGGATGAATCAGACTCTAGAGGAGTTTATCCCTTTCCACTGACTGTTTATTAGGTTCAATTAATAATGTAGTTTGAAAGTTTAGTCTTTCCTGAGCAGTAACAATGGCAGCAAACTTAGTATGAAAGAGCACTTGGCATCTAAGGTTTTGAGTTAAGTTGCTGGTAGGCACTTTTTGTTAAAACTGCCTCCATAAATCTGAGAGCTAAAATGTAAGGAAAGAAAATCAATCTGATGCAGGATTTGATTGTTTTTTTAATTCTCTCACCATTCAGCAACCTTCCCATTGTAATGTGTAGCAGCTCATACTGGTTTAACTTGTGGAATAACCATCCCTAAAAAGATAAATCCCATTTTGCCAATAAAAGACTTGTCCCACTATAAAGCATATACCTATGGGGCAGTTGTGCATCTCTTGATGCCAGCGTCCCTGGGGAAGACTTTTTTGACCTTGTATTTATCACAATCCGAAGCATCGGCAGCCTTAACATCTCAAATTTAATTACCTCTTCTTCACGCAGTTCATAATTCAGATGGTTTTGTTGTAGATCAACCACAACATAATAACCTAAGTCACTTCTGAGCACTCACCGGAAAAGTGTATGTTCTGTGCTTCAATAAGTATTGATAGCAGTTTCAAGTTATAGAACAAAGATTCAATTATATCTAGGACTAGCAAGGTCTCAAGTATTTCTGATCAGTGCATTCATTACGGAGCGAGTGCTGGAGAAGTTTGCGAATAAATCATTTAAATGAAAAGGGGATGCTGTCATCCTCTAGTCTGATGAGTGAATACAAAATGAAAAAACCCATAATCCCTGCTGGAGATGTCTTATTTGGAAGGCAGCTGGAGATTTTGGTACAGCAGCACCCCTGTCCCGTATGGGAGGAGCGTAGTCCTGACCTCACTGAATATCTGAATGCACAACCCATCACTCGACTGTTTGAGTCAAGCTGGAATCGGTGGAAATATTTGTGGAATAAGGTGATCTCTAACAAATGCATGACTGACATAATTTGGATCTTCGGTATATCGTCTGCCCCGAAACCTGCTTGGTAAAGCCTGGGCTATTCCTTGCACCGCATCGGCAGCGCGGGGCGCGGCTGCACCACAGTGAAGACCGGCTCTGGGAGGAAGCTGATGGCTTTTGATGATGGTTTCTGAGGAGAGGGACTGAGAAACTGAAGTATGAAAGAGAGACACGTTGTTACAGAGTCACACAGGCTGAAACATGGAGAAATATGGAGGGAAAGCCCAAATGCTGTGAAGGAAAGAAAGAACAGCTTTTGGCAAGAACAGACATCTAGAAAGTGCTTGAAAATTATGTGTGACTGAGCATCGTAATCCTTCAAATAACAGACATTTTGGCTTATGTTTACCCATGATGGTTAACAATGAAGGAAATGGAGACTAGCACTCTAATGAGCTTTCATTCCCCGAGGCACATGTTGCCTTTTTTCAGGTAACAGCACGCTTTCCAGTGCTAATGATTTTCTTCTGTGTACCAAGGCAGATTTTTTTTACCGTTTACCCTCCACCTATGCACGACAGATGGTGCGATGTGCAGTTTTGGGAGCTAGTCTAGGGTGCATGAACTGATATGCATTAGGCTCACAAATTCAATTGTGTCTTACCTGTCTGCTCGAGGAATCCATCTACTAGAAGAAGTGAAGAGCCAGAGAAAGGCAGTAGCTTATGTTTGTTTATTGTGTTTTTCTTTGAAAAAAAAAAAAAAAAGTTTTGCCTTTCTGCCAGAACTTTAAATCACATTTCAAGAGAATATGTCGAGGGCTTAAGGTCATCCTCTTATGAAAGCACAGGCAAAGGGTCTGGGAAGCTTCAAGCTGAAATAAGGGTTTCTGGTCTAGATAAATTCAGGGAATGCGGCAAGATGCTTTGCTCTTATGGATTTAGGCCCAAAGCCTGCAAACTCTGAAGTACTTAACTCTACTCACATGAGTAGATCAGCTGAAGCCTGTGCATCCCTTTCCGGGAGACAGGCTAGGCATATGCATAAATAACAATAAATCAGGTAGAAATCAATGCTCTCCAACCTCTTCAGAGGGCTGTGCCTGCTCATTCAGTTACGATAATAACAATTCCAGTTGGTGCCCATCTTCCCCCAGTTTTACCTCTGATGGAGGACATATGGCTGAGGCTCGGGGCAATCTGTGTTGACCCACACATGACCCACAATTGAACCAGAGACTGACTAAAGCAGCATTGTGGGGCTCAGCATAACATAATCATTGAAAAGGGCAAATATGGTAAAATAGAGTACTAATTGCAGGAACATTGCTAGTGTACATCCCTTGGCTTGCCAGGTGCAATTTTTTTTGTCATAGACTATACAGGGCTGTATTGGCAAGAAGATCACACTATTTGTGCCCTAGACAAACCTCTGCTCGTGAGGGATTATTACTTTCTTCTTGCTGAATTAGAAGAAGAGTGCGTAGAGAGAATGTCAAGATGTGGTGGGTCCCTAAAGAACAGACTGGAATAACTTGAGCCATCACCCATGCTTGGCACAGGGCTGAGCCAGACTGTTTTGCCAAAGCAAGGAGCCAGACAAGGACAGTCTGACCTCCTCTTGTGCCAGCGCAATATTGCACTATTTTTCGCACTGAGAGAAGAGGAGTTGCATTATGCCCTTGCAATAATGCTGCAAAGAAGTTATGGGAGATCAGACCTAGAGCATCTGTTGACCAGCTCGCAAATTAACTTGCAGGACAAATTTCCCCTGTAAGCAAAAGTTTTAAAAACATCTCTGGCACAGCGGCCTGGGTGGAGGAAGGCTCATAAATTGATGTACATATAGTAAATACTTAACATTACTGTCTGTTTTCAGTGAGCGATGAGATCTGGCAAGGGAAAACAGGTCAGCAATGTTGTTTTATTTATTTGTCTGTTTAAGCTATAACTCTCACTGTTTTTTGGCCCCACTCACCCCTTCCTAGGTGTCCAAACTTACGGCCTGTGGTGAGACTTGAGACAGCTCTAACTCAGATACTCATATGCTCCCTCCTTCCTTCTTCCTTCAGCTGGATCCTTGCAATGTGTCATGTAGACTGGCATCGGCAGCTTTTGCTTTGTAAATGTTTAAGACCAGCAAATATTGGTTTGAAAGCATGCATGGAAGGTTCACCTGCAGAAGAAAGAGTGTTAAATGGGAGTGCAATGGAAACATAAGAGGTAAAAATCCCTGAACCAAAGCCTTGCAAACTCAAGTTGCTCTATTTCTAAGGTCACTTTTTTACTTTGATCCAATGTGGAGGTAGTGGTCAAAGTGTGGGATGTTCTTTACTGCAGTGTAAAATATAGAGCAAAAAAAGTGAGCTTGTTCCTTCTGCTGCCTCTCCCCTCCACCTTGCAACAGGTTTCTTAACATGTCCTATCAGAGACTCATTCCTCTATGGAGTGCAGGGCTGTAAGCAAGAGGACAGTGAAGGAAAAATTCTGGTAAGCACTTTTCAAGTAAAAAATGATAAAAGATGTTAAAATATCATTGCTTTAGATGGAATTTTTAAATTAAACTGCCTGGTTAACTTTCATTGACAGCTAAACAAAAATGTAGATTTCTGCTTTTCCCAATCTCTCCCAGCCCAGACACCATTCCAAAGGCACCATTTTCTCCAGTTTTCAAAAGCCATGTTTTCCAGGATTTTGTAAAAAAAGAAATGTCAGCTAAATTTCCTATGGAGAGTTTTGGCCAAAAGCCAGAGGGGAATTACCAGTTCATCCATTCAAATGATTCTGTGCCAGAGCAACCAGCATAGGGGATGTGGAACAAGCCCTGGCTTTTGAGAACATTAAACAGTCCTGAAAATACAGAAGTGTGACCTCATTTAAAGCAGGCTGCTGTGGCATCAGTTCCACTGGTGATTAACGGGTTTCCTGGTGACTCAGACCCACGGTGATGTCAAGCTCCACTCATGTCCAACCCAGTTATCAGAAATGTAGTTCAAGTGCAGAGTTTAGCCCAGGATTTCCTAGGAAAGGGCTGAGAACAAGGTTTAATGTATTAGTCACTACAGTGTAAAGAACTGAGATTGTGCGCAACAGAAATTTATCATAAGATAGAGAAGAACAACAGTGATGTCCAGACAATTTCTTTCTCCTTGACCTTCTGAGGGAGCCTCATGCCCCACCGTAGAGACCAGACCACATATGTTAATTCTTTTTTGATCAGCTCCTGTGTTGGGGTCATTCTGCATACAGCATTTCTTAAATTTCCTTCTCAATTCTGTGCCAAAAAGAATGGAAAGACTTGGTACACCCTGAAGCTTTGAATAGTAGTGAACTTGCATTTGAATCATTCCTTTCTCAGTGCTAGTGTAGGATGCAGTGTTCCCCCAAATCCTGATCCATTTATCTAATCGCAGTGAAGAAGGTGACACTACCAAAAGTTCACCAGAGGAAATGCATTATTGAAATAATAAATATGCTGACCTTTTTTCCCTTCCCTGATCTGATGTGACAGCAGAAGACAGAAAACCTTTTTCATTTTGCCTCATCCTTCGCTATTTTGATGTTCTTATTTTCTTCTCCACTTTGTGAGCACGAAGCTCTTTACTTGCTTTCTCCCACCGGCACCCACAGAAAAAACACTTTGGAATTAGGAGCTGGCATTTGGGCTGGGGAGGTAAAAACCTGGCCTTTGAGCAGACATGGCTCCACGGTGCAGGGTGATGGGGACCAGGAGCTGAATGTAGGTGCGGTCCTTTGTACCCACTTTGCATGGAGTGGTGCAGCAAGGCTGGAGAGACCCTGGCTCACAAGGAGGGGAGTGAGCACAAGGAAGCCAGGAGCAATGCTAATTTTGAGAAGCTGGCCTCTCTACAGCATCTACTTTGCCTTATTGCACATCTTAACCCATTTTCTTATCACATGGTCTTGTGGGAACAGGCCTGTAATTCAAGCCATATTTGTTTTAATTGCCTCTGGCTTTCCTCGCCATTTGGCATATGTACAAAAGGAGGATGTAAGAGCTTTTATGGGAGTAAAATTCTATAATGAATCACTTATATCCAAAACAGACCACATACTAATGGGGGGGATGAGAAAGTTGCTTTGACTGTGGGTTGTTTTGTGCCATTAACTTATTATTATGCATCCCAGAAATGAGTGGAAAGCTCTTTTGCTTCGCAAAGCCTCTCCTTTGCTGTGGTACAGCAATCTTACCTGTAGTTACTGAATTGTAGTATGTACAAAGGAGATTAGACAGTGCATTTACCATATGTAAAATTTAATTGTAGCATTTCCGTGACAACAAAACCGACCATACCCTTTCCTGGATGCTGACACGAGGTTTGAGTGTTGACTTCTCCCAGTTGTAACATACTCCAGAGCTGATTTCATACCCTGCGTCCAGCCTTTTGGCATTACCTACCTGGCACAAAAGATCATTATCTGACCAAACTACCCATTTTCTGAAGAACTTTCATGGAGAAGGACTGGAGGATGGCAAATCACAGTGAGAATGAGATCCCATGCCAATTGCTCCAGCCATCTCGGCACGGGGATGTTTTGGGGCTGGAGCCAACTCCTCGCAGGCACACGGTCCTTTCGCCACTCCAAGGCATGAGCAGATTGAGAAGCACAGCCCTTTCCCAGCCCCTTATATGGAGCAGATTTCAGTAAAGGAGATAATCCAGCCCGAAGGGGTTATATAGATAATACCCAACAGGCATGAAGAAGGCATGCTCTGCTGAAATCCCCTTATATGGCATAGCTGAATAGACTCAGATCTCCCAAATATCTGATGCATAAGACAACTCTGCATGAGGTCATACAGCAGACAGAAAGCCACGGTGTGGTGGCAGAACGCATCTTCCAACCACTCTCTTTAAAGCCAGACCCCAGAGCATTGCGGCCTCTCTCCCCCACCGGTTCCCCGTGCACCCAAGGCGGCTGCCCCTGCACCCCGCACGGGTGGTTGGATGACCGCTGCGGTGCTGCAGGGTGGTAAATGCATCACATATGTTTGTTACGGGGCAGCACCTAAAGTGAAATGAGATGGATCCCCTCCAAAATGCAACCGCATTTTGGAGGGGATCCATCTCATTTCACTTTAGGCGTCTACCGTGCAGGCATCTGAAGAAGAGCTACTCACCCTAAACTCCCTTTGAAGTCACTGGAGAGAGACAGACACTTCTAGTGCTGTTTTTCTGCCCTGATTTAGGCATTAGGATGGAGCCAGGCCATGGACACCATAAAGTGCTTCGCTCCTCGCTGGCTGTGCCGGGAGGTGCACCGACCAGATACAGACATTTGCACTTAGTCAAACAAACCCGTCGTTTGCATGTGAAACCTGGCACATCTTTAGATACATTTTTCCCACCCCCACTTCCAAAACAATTACTCAACTTTTTTTTTTTAAAAGTGTGTTCTTTCATCTTCAAATAAATTGACAAAAAGCACTTCATGTAGGTACTACCAGAACAAAATGACATGTTGTTAAGGCATTTTCAGAATGTTGTTTATTTCTACAAAACGCTGTTTCTTGAAAGATTTTTAATTTTTTTTTTTTTTTTTTAATAAATATGAGGTATTCCTTCCAAGTCCAGAACTTGTAAATTTATGACAAAATTCCAGTCCTGTCAGACTCAGCTCAACACAGCTATTTTACATTTCAAAACAAAAAAGTGACTGGTTGCTACATTTTCTGACATACACCTCTTTTTGAACTTTATTATAATCACTGTGCAGCTGAAGAACAATTCTGAATAAATCCGACTTTGTAAAGCCCATGGTGCTCCAGCAAAGGATGCTGTTCACAAGCCAGACCCAGAGGGCCCAGTGCCAAGTCACCTCCCAGCAGAGAAATTCTCCTTTTCCCAGGAGAGCAACACACCTTTATCCACGACCCCCATTCCTTCATCAATATAACCTCTACCTTGTTTCTCATGCAACGACATAAGTATGTCAGAGTGTGCTGTGGAGGGATATCTTAGCAAGTGGTAATTTTTGGGTGAGATCATGACTTGTATGGTCAGCCACACGTTTTGCAAAAAAAGACATCAGAAGTAATATCAGCCTGGCATATTGCTAAATCCAAGTCTCCTCTGACAGTGCTCTGCTCTTGAGCCTTTGCAAAACTTATGCCAGTACAAAGGATTTTACATTTTTTTCCATTTAATTGATAATTACCGGTATGGTGCACTTTGTAAGATGAAGAACCTGAGCTGTTCTGAAACTTCTAAAATTCCCAGACTGAAATTCTTCTTCTGGAGAGTGTCATGTAATAGAAAAGGAGCCGATCTCTTGTGGCTCTGCTCCTTAGGGGAGAGTGGGAGGGAACTGGGTAGCAACTTGTCTTCATCTGAGATTTCTGAAAGGGAAAAAACTGTTGAAAAGTTTCAGAACAGCATCGTAACTGGTGTATCTTATTGCTCGCTAATTGCATAATTTACTGCTCAGAAACTGTGTGCTTTGCACACTCTTGGAGGAGTAGGGTCTCCTCTGCTGCAGCTCCTGTTCTTCAAGCTGTTTATTTGTTATTGCATTAAGCAGCCARTAGACTAAACCTGAATTAATCTGAGGAGCACAGTGGCCCATTTTGCACAGAAGAGGTGGATGGTTCTCCGGCCTCCTCCCTTCTAGCATTTTCAGTGCCTAAACCTGCCTAAATCACATTTAGATGCTTAATCCTTTATTGGGACTGTCCTAAGTAACGTCCCAGGAGGTGTCCTGCATGCCAGGGTGGGAGATCCACTGTGCCACAACATACTGCATTCCTCCAAGCACTGCTCTGCATTAATTTTTAAAAGCTTAAGGATTATATGTGCTTGCAGCTGAATAAACATGCATGGAAATCACAGACACAGACAACACTCACTTGTCCATGCAATGGACACTTAGGTACCCCATGTGAAAAATTACGTGTTTGAAGTACACGTAGTTGCCTACTTATACGAGTACAAAAGCATGCATGCTATGCAGGTGCCTGGCTTGAAAATGTATCTACTCAGTTTTGTTCTTTTTATTTACACTTTCTTCAATAATTTCACCTGCTAACAGATGCTATCAGAAATGCATGATGCTCTGTAATGGCTGCCTAGCAACTTGGTGGGATGAACAAACTCAATTTCATTTAGGTGTTAAATAGTCTGAAGTGCAGTGAATTCATCTTACGCAAACATCAGAGGGCTTAATAACAGCAGCAGCAAAMCACAGCATTGGCGTACTGGTGATGATGTCCTAATAAAATGGAACAAACTGATATTTGGTATTTTTGAAACTGCAGTTTGAGGGGTTTCTTAAAAGCATGTATCTACTAAAATGAGCGAACTGTTTTATGTGTTTTGCCTTGGTAAAGATGGACAGATAAAGTAGTGATCAGATCACTGCACACACTCTAGGTGTGCTCATCTAGGGCTTCATGACGTACATCTACCTAAATATCTCCAGATTTTTAAGTTTGGCAGACCTGAAATTGCTGCTTACCAAAGCAGCAAGTCTTTCTTCATAGAATCATAGAATCATAGAATCATAGAATCATAGAATCGTAGAATCATAGAATAGTTTGGGTTGGAAGGGACCTTTAAAGGTCATCTAGTCCAACCCCCCTGCCGTGGGCAGGGACATCTTCAACTCGATCAGGTTGCTCAGAGCCCCGTCCAACCTGACCTTGAATGTTTCCAGGGATGGGGCATCTACCACCTCTCTGGGCAACATGGGCCAGTGTTTCAACACCCTCAGCGTAAAAAATTTCTTCCTTATATCTAGCCTGAATCTCCGCTCTTTTAGTTTAAAGCCATTCCCCCTTGTCCTGTCACAACACGCCCTGATAAAAAGTTTGTCCCCATCTTTCTTATAAGCCCCCTTTAAGTACTGATAGGTTGCAATAAGGTCTGCCCGAAGCCTTCCCTTCTCCAGGCTGAACAACCCCAACTCTCTCAGCCTTTCTTCATAGGAGAGGTGTTCCATCCCCCTGATCATTTTTGTGGCCCTCCTCTGGACCCGCTCCAACAGGTCCGTGTCTTTCTTGTGCTGAGGGCTCCAGAGCTGGACGCAGTACTGCAGGTGGGGTCTCACCAGAGCAGAGYAGAGGGGCAGAATCMCCTCCCTCGACCTGCTGGCCACGCTGCTTTTGATGCAGCCCAGGAGACGGTTGGCCTTCTGGGCTGTGAGCGCACATTGCTGGCTCATGTCCAGCTTTTCATCCACCAGTACCCCCAAGTCCTTCTCGACTTCAAATATTTGGCTTCAACTTGTTAAACAGTTGATTTCAGATTGTTAATTTTATCTTGTAAGCAGAATAAAAATTTACTTAGGGACAAAAAAGGTAAAAAACCCAACATTGTTTCTGCACAGGAGGTGTTTGTGTTGCAGTGTCTTACCTGGGATTGACAAAATCTGCCAGGTAGAGATGAGGGGCAGGAATGTATGAAAATGGTATAGAAAAACTAAACCCACTGTGGTCCATGAGCATTTCATGCTCCTGGATAATTTAGTAATGCTGATTAAAAAGACAGTTCAGATGGTGCAAGGAAGGAGTCAAGACTGAGCTTTTCTATAATATCTATGTGWTGAAGATAGCAAATTCACAGCTTGTGAAGCTTGTGGGTGGTTGTTTCTGCTCCCACTGAGAAGAGCAATAATTTACTTGGAGGTCACAGTTGTGCCAGGCAGTGGGGAATGCAAACTTAGGTGGCTGCTATCTTGGGACATAATCAGCTCAATTCAGCTTGAACTTAATGAAGTTGCTGCAACAACCTGAGATGGCTACTGCATGGTCCTGTAGCAGCTAAGTTGTTTCAGAGATGTGGAGAACCAGGAGTGCTGCTGGGGAAATGACATTTCTCAGTGTCGTGGTTTAACCCCACTGGGCAGCTCAGTCCCACACAGCCGCTCGCTCAYTCCCCACTGTGGGATGGGGGAGAGAATCAGAAGGGTAAGAGTGAGAAAACTCGTGGGTTGAGATAAAGACAGTTTAATAGGGAAAGCAAAAGCCGCGCACAAGCAAAGCAAAACAAGGAATTCATTCACTGCTTCCCATCGGCAGGCAGGTGTTCAGCCATCTCCAGGAAAGCAGGGCTCCATCACATGTAACGGTGACTTGGGAAGACAAACGCCATCACTCCAAATGTCCCCCCTTCCTTCTTCTTCCCCCRSCTTATATGCTGAGCATGACGTCATATGGTATGGAATATCCCTTTGGTCAGCTGGGGTCAGCT
This sequence comes from Phoebastria nigripes, assembly GCA_035582835.1. Lineage (NCBI taxonomy): Eukaryota > Metazoa > Chordata > Aves > Procellariiformes > Diomedeidae > Phoebastria > Phoebastria nigripes. Next base: position 2,142,528 of record JAYKAV010002662.1, on the reverse strand, counting down.
GTCCCGGCTGTGTCGCCTCCCAACCTCTTGTGCACCCCCAGCCTCCTCGCTGGTGGGGTGGGGTGAGAAGCAGCAAAGGCCTTGACTCTGTGTAAGCCCTGCTCAGCAATAGCTAAAACATCCCTGTGTTATCAACACTGTTGTCCTGGTTTCAGCTGGGATAGACTTAATTTTTTTTTTCCTAGTAGGTGGTATAGTGCTATTTTTGGATTTAGGATGAGAATAATGCTGATAACACACTGATGTTTTTACTTGTTGCTAAGTAGTCTACTAGTCAAGGACTTTTCAGCTTCCCATGCTCTGCCAGGTGCACAAGAAGCTGGGAGGGAKCATAGTCAGGACAGCTAACCGAACTGGCCAGTGGGGTATTCCATACCATATGACGTCATGCTCAGTATATAAAGCTGGGGAGAAGAAGAAGGAAAGGGGAACGTTTGGAGTGATGGCGTTTGTCTTCCCAAGTCACCGTTACGYGTGATGGAGCCCTGCTKTCCTGGAGATGGCTGAACAYCTGCCTGCCGATGGGAAGCAGTGAATGAATTCCTTGTTTTGCTTTGCTTGTGCGCGGCTTTTGCTTTCCCTATTAAACTGTCTTTATCTCAACCCACGAGTTTTCTCACTTTTACCCTTCCGATTCTCTCCCCCATCCCACCGGGGGGGAGTGAGCGAGCGGCTGGGTGGTGCTTAGTTACTGGCTGGGGTTAAACCACGACAACTGTTTTCAGCACAAATCCAAAGCACAGCACCATACGAGCCACTATGAAGAAAATTAGCTCTATCCCAGCCAAAACCTACACCCAGGCACCAGTGACACTCTCTGGATGCAAATGAGATGTTGTGCATCAAAGTGACTCCCCCCAAAGCATTGACTCCCCCCAAAGCCTTGCACAATTATTAACACAGATGTTCCTTTTTCCAGTGGATTTGCTGTGAACTTACACTGATGTGAAAAACGGAACAAAACAAAGCACAGCGCAGCTTTGCATTAGAAAAAACCCTGAAAATTAGTTTTTATTTAATATTCTGCTTCCCCCTCGAAGTTTTCTCCTTCAGTAATAATGGAGCAAAATCAATTATTCACATAGATTTATTGGAAATAACAGTAAAGCCTAGCACGTCCGTATCATTTCACAATAACAGCACTTAAACAGTCCTTACAGAGGCAGAATTTATTTCAGACCAGTGGGGCAGATCTCAGTCTCTGCTTACCCTGGAAAGCAAAAAAGCAAATATTTTGCAAGTCAGCATGTGTGTGTGAGACGTAGATTTTCAACAGTAGTTTTTAGATTACCCAAATAAATGTTTTTCTCAAAGAACAGGTCCTCCTAATTGCAGAATATCTGCTCTGTAGATGGAGGTCTTTATGCCAAACTGCTCACTAATCCTCTTCCCCTGTACACGTATTGGCAGAGAATACAAGTCCATTAAGACTCACATTTAATATTTACAAATCCCTATTTATCTATAAATGCCCTCCCGTCTCTTTCTCCCTCACTCTAGCATCGCCTACCTGTCTGCCTACCTGCATAATATGTCATGTTGGAATATGATTTGGTTTGGGAGAACCTGCTGCTCTGGCTTTTTGCAAAGCCTCTACAACAGTTTTTATTRCTGTAAAAGCGTGGTAAAACACTGCATCCTCTCACTTAAGCTTCTGTTTTTCCAAAGGAAATTAAATTAGCTTTAACATATTTCCAACCAAATGGAAACCTGGACTGTGTAACCTGCATAGGTCTCCTCTGAGAATAGTCCTTGCCTTTCCTTTCCACTTGCTACTGAAATGACAGCAAAATCTGCTGGCCAGGCTTCCCCTTTTATCAGAGGCAAAATTAACTTGTCCCTCATGTGTTTTGGATTCCAGTCTAAATCTGGACACTGGGAGCTTTTCTAGTTGATTTTTGACCTTGAAATAGGACATGTGGGTGTAGCTGAGCACACCTGGCTGTAGGGTCTGAGCAGCTGAAAGACCTTCAGGAACAAAAGTGTTAACCAAGTCCACCCCCAACCTCTTTTACTTCCCTTTATCTCACCCAGCAAGTCCCCATTTYTTTTGTCTAAGTGATCTTCCTGTTCTAGTTTGTATCCTAATAAAATCCGGCTCAGAGATTTGAAACCCTTTTAGKGTTTTTCGGGGGTGTATTCACTTTAATGACAAGATGCAGGTGTTTTGACTTCACCCCTGTCTTGGGCTCCCGTCACAAGTACAGATACTCAGTCGAACATTTTGCAGGCTGCATTTAAAAGGCCTATTACAGAGCATCTGGCTATCGGGCAGGCAGGATAGGGGCTGCCACCCAGGCAATGTGAGTAACACATTGCTCAGAAATGGGGAGATGGGCAGCAAAGACCACATAGGGTGCAAGTGGGAGGTGGGGTACATGTCTAGTTCAGTCGTGAGCTCTGGTCGGCAATATCCGTGCTGCCTGGCTGCCCGCTTGAAGCTGCAACCCGATGATCTCGTCCCCTTCATCCTACTCCCTTTTCTGTGCTCTCCAACGGCCCATAATTTATCTGAAAAAAAAGATGCTTTTGTTCTGGAGTCCTTTGTCTCCTCCTCCTCAAATTCCTGCTGCAGTTTGGGACTCCGACCCTTTCTGCAGCGAGAGCTGGTGATATCAGAGGCAAAGGACTGTGACCTTTAAGTGTGAACAAGTCAGAGGAGGAGATAAGTTATAAGAAAGTTCCTGCATGAAATAATTCAGTGACAAGGTGTTTTGAGGGACAAAATAGCTGCAAATATATAGGCTGTCATTTCAAAGCTGAGGGGGAACCCTAAACGATCGCCAAATAAAATGATAAACTAAAAAGTGGCTTCAAGACCCAAGGATTTATTTTGTTATCCAAGCCCTGTGCTATCCCAGTGTATACAGGGATATATGGGGCTGAAACAATACCGGATTAGAAGCAATACTGGCACTACAATGTTTGAAAGGCCTATGCTATAAAAGAGTGAAAATACAGCCGGTGAAGGAGAGAGGACAGAATATATATAATAATAACAATAATTTTATGTATATATGAGATTGAATTAATTTGTTTTGTTGTTGCATTTTGCCTACAMTAAAAGCAGAGCATTAGATTGCTCCAAATTTCACTAACACTGAAGATACATGTGTACCTGCACGTGATCAGGTCTCTCTCTAGTGAGTCAGAAGACTAACACAGTCCTGTGGATAACTTTGGATTTAGAGCTGTATCAGCTTTTCATTTTTTGGCTATATCCCCTGTACATACTTCAGAGCTCAATTCTTCACGCTGGCAACCTGAATCAAAGGCAGAGGTGAAGTTTCAAATTTATATAGACTTAGCTGAAAGCAAGATCAGAATCATCCCGTGACTACATTTTAGAAGTCCAGCAAAATGGAACTGTAGCTGAAGGAAGAGAGAAGGAAATGGTAACTGGTCACCATTAAGGGGAAATGTGACCCCAAGTTGTGGAAGCGATTTTAGAAGGAATGGAGTCAGGCAGTAGATCAGTAAGGATTTTTTAATGTCCTTATATCAAGGGTGAAGGATGAGCCTTGATTTAGTCATAAAATCAAAAGCAGGAAGATGCTCTTGTATTTAGGTAAGGAAATAGGATGCAGAATATCAGTGTTCAGCTCCTGCCTTTGGCCAGGTCTCAATGGGTGCTCTTGAGTAAGTCACAGAGGTTTTGTATTGCAAATGTATTTTAAGACTGTCCTTGTGGTTAAATTGTCTAGTCATCTACAGAGTCTGAATGGGAGAAGCCTTAACATGGGCTGGCACTGAATTTGGGGCTCTCCCTGCAATTGGAAGAGGTCTTGTTTCTGCACCCATGCCCATAACATGGAGGGAACAGCATCTCCCCAGGGCTGCAGAGCTAAAACAATGCTGTCTGAAAAATGCTTAAATGATATTTTGTGGCTGAACCCCTTTGCAGAAAGCCTTACAGAGAAAAAATGGAAGAAGCACTAAAAACATAGCTGGACCTACGCTACTTGTCCACGTGAAGGAGGCCCATTACGTGGTTGGGTGAGCACCATCACAGAGGAGCTGCTCAAACAGGCAGAGATCACTCTTAATGTTGTGTCTTGGGCTCACTCCTGATGTGTAAAAACAGAGCTGCCGTCTTGAGATACTAACAGGAAACTGCTCATTTTTGGCAAATAAATGTCGCGTAACAGAAACATAAAAATCCCTATACTGCGCCAAACCAGAGATCTGTCTTGCTCAGTGTCCCACCTTCGCTCGTGAGCAAGAGCAGGGTGAGCAGATAGGAGCAGTGTCCTGCGGCACCCCAGCAAACTCTGTGCTTAGCAATCCTTGGGGGACTTTTCATCCATCAGTTTGCACCGTCGCTTTTTGAACCCACGTAAAAAATCATAACAACTACAGCGTCCCRTGGTCCAAGCTCCAAAGCTGAAGTACATGGAGGGTGCAGAATATCTCATTTTATTTCTTTCCCACCTGCTGCTTGCTGGCTTATTTGACACCTCCCTAGTCCTTGGATCAGAGGAGTCAGAGTCTCCTTCCCTGTTCATTTTTTCCAGGCCAGTCATGATTTTATACCCCTCTATCACATCCTCCTTCAGTTTATCTGCCCTGCAGGCAGAAGAGTCCCAGTCTATTAAATCCTTCCCCACATGGGAGCTGTTTCATATCTTTGATCCTGCCTGTCACCCTTCTCTGCACCAACTCTGCACCATCCTTTGGGCAAGGGGAAGACGGGAACCAGGCATGATGGAGACTCACCCCACATTTATGGAGCAGCACGTTGATGTGTCTCCCAATAATGCCTAAGAGTTTGTTTTTCTGCCCGTGACCACCCTTGGAGCTGACATTTTCTTAGAATACCTGATCCAGCTCCAGGATTTCTTTCCTGAGAAGCGGCAGCTACTCCTCCGAAATAGAGGCTTTTTGCCTACCTCTGTCTGAAATTGGCTGCGTGGTGGTGGCACAAGCCAGATTCCCAGCTCAGCTGGGAAGAGGATTAGAGACTTCAGCGGTAAGTGCAAAGCTACGCACATGGGGGGAAACCGATGTCTCCGAGTTTGCTCTGGATCCAAAAAGCATGTAAATCACCAATTAAAACTGCTGCTACTAATGGACATCAGAGACATGAATGAAAAGAAAGCAAATAACTCCATGTAGACCTTTACTCCAGAGTTGGATCTGCGTAGGTGGGAACTAGATCTGATGGGCCCTGCTTGCTACCCCTGTAGCAAAGGACCTGGGGCATTTCTTGCTATTTTTAGCTTGTTTGATGAGGAGGACTTCCAGAAATAGTGCCTAACTCCAGAGTCTCCACGCGGTTTCTCTAGTGCTACTAGCGTCTGGAATTCAAACTGCGGGGCTCTGCAGGCAGCCCCCGCTGCCAAGCACGTTTCACCACCCTGCAGACTGCGCAGGATTGAAAAACACCGGCTTCTTGGAGAAAATACTTTCCCTTCCTGCAGGACATGGGTTACCAGAAACCTCCAGGACTGTCAGCAGCTGGTGGCTGGAGCAGCAGCCAGTCTGATTTCTTCCTTGAGTTTTCGCAAGCTCTGGAAGGGTTATAMAGTGCTTAAGTTATGTAAATAAATCTCTTTCCTATAGGTTGCTTGATCTTAACTGGGTAGTGAAAATATTGTAAGATTGTGCTTCTACAGCATCTTTCATGCAAGGATATCAGAAGTGCTTTGTAAACATTAACTAATTAAGCCATTAAACCACACAACACCCCACTGAATATRTAAGGATTTATAGGGATGTATACAGTAAGAAGATTAAGTTTTACTCTTAGTAGACTTTTTTTTTTTGGCCGAAAAACGGAGAAATAAATCCAGAAATTATTTTTCTATATAAATGACTTAAACATCTAATAAATCAGGATAATGTCAGCAAATCAGAGGCGGGCAGGCTGTGGGTGGGTGGTCTTGGGAGCACAGCAGCAAGCACTCTGCTGGGAGGTTGCTCAGCATTTCCTCCTGTACTTTGATGGAAAGTAGGCACAACTCGATGTCAATCCCCTCAGCTTCAAAATAGCCCCTACCCACTGGCACTTCAAAGCRCCTATGCTTTGAAGAACACAGATGCCCACACCGAAGGCCTCTGGCATCTTTCCCACATCTATCACATTAAACACATCTGTGCTGGAGCAATATATATGCTCATAAGATGATGCTGCATATATTCACGCATAAGTCGCATCCGACAGCCTGGAAGAGAGGAGAAGGGAGGATGGGGTTGTCCTGACCACCAGCTGTAGGAGGATGAGGTGCACCCCAGGTCTCAGGAGGGCACAAATCCCATGCTTTTCACAGAATGCCACAAGAGCAGTGGTGGCGGATATCAACAGCCACCACCATGTCACCAGACCTGACTCAACAGCTCGCTCGAAGCTTTTGGGTTCTCAGCCACTTCAGTATCGCCCCGAGGCACGAAAGCTGTTCGGTATCGCATCTGCCTGTCATCTGGTCTGAATCAGGGTGTCAGGGCTGATGGATGGGAAACTTTGGAAAGTTTTTCAGCTCATAGATAAACAGCAGCAAGTGTTCGCAGGACAACACATTCTGGAGCCCCAATCTTATCAGGGCACTTAGGACGCAGTCTGTATACACGTTTCAGGCCAGACAGCCATAGCACACAAACAGCTATGAAGACCATGTTGAGGGTTGCAGGTTTTGCTTGCTTCTTTCTTTCTTTTTTTGCCATCCTGATATAACAAGGAATGGTCCGCAGGGCTGGCAGGAGAGTGCTGATTAAAGCCAGCTTTGCAGAGATTGATGCAAAACCCAATAGCGCTAGTGCCTTCACAGCTAAGAGGCTCACCATGTTGTCTTGTGGGGACGGTGGTAGAGAAAAGCAACCCAGGTCATCCATTCAGATGTGAGGAGGGAATGTGAGACAGTTTTGCATCCTGTGTTCCCTGCGCACAGCTTAAAGGGAGCATTGCACAGCATTTGGGGAAGAAGCTTGCTGCGTTGCTGGCGTGCAGCCCCCCTTCACCCTGCATTGCCCAGGTGAGGGTAAGCCAGGCTGGCAGTGTGAGTGTGGCCATGGGGCTTCTGTTACTGTTTGGCTCAGCTTTGTCAAAGCAAGCTCAGATCTGCCTGCAATGTATATTATGAACTTATTCTCAGTCCTCGTTTTGCATTCACAAGTGGTTGTTTGTGTAGTTTGTAAAAACTCATCCCACTGCTGTGACTCTGAGAGCTAAAAAACACATGAAAGAGAAATAAGCTTTTATTTTAAAAAAACATTTCAACAAGAACAAGTCTCTTTTCATGGCTTTTGTTTGGGTAAGGTCAGGGAGTTATAACTAAAATATGTGCATCGCAATTTGGGGTTGGAAAAATCAATGTGTTTCACGCCTACGTGTATGGTGTTACCTAAAACACCTCCTCCTCCTTCCTGTCTCTGCCTGGAGACTTCCCYGCTGCTCAGTTCCTGCTAGCGGATCTCTGTGATCTTCCTCCATTAAAATGAGCTCCCCCGCTAAATTCATTACAGCCAGAGGATGTGATGGATATGAGCCCACACATCAGCTCCAACTTCACATTGAAGTCAGATGTGAACTTCAGGTGRACTCCCACATACGGTGAGAGAGATGATGCCTGATCCCAGACTCCTCTTTTCTACCCTGTCTTCTGCAGTTTGGACAGGGCACTGTCACAGCCAGGTCTGTTTAACCATGCCCGCACCTCCTCTTCCCTGATGCTTCAGGATGGAGTTGTGGTCAACATCAGGTTGAGCAAGGAATATGATGGGCTTTAGACAGATTGCCAGCAACCAACCTTAGACATTCAAAGGGGCAACAATACAGTCAAAGCCTACTTGTTTTGCAAGCAGAAGGGACAAGATTGCAAGGGTAAAGGCTGCATCTTCCCATTGCTCCTTGCACCTTCTTCCCTGCATTGTTCCCCCTAAAGGCAGATAGAATTTTTGGTGCATGTTTGTAACTTTGGTGCTGCAAACACTTTCCCTGATCCTGCTCTTCTTGGGGCATCTGTGTGATGTGGGAATGGGCCAGCTGCTGAGTGAAAGCTGAGAGTCAAATAAAGAGTCATCAGAGCTAAAATATTGCATTTTAAGGTGATGTTTGTGTTATTCTGTTTTGAGTTGGATGTAGGCATGACAGCACAGTCCCTCCAGCAGTGCAATACTGTTTCTGGGTATTAAAGGTGCTACTGGGGATGCCTCTTTGTAACCAGGAAACCGAGCATAAAACCCCATTGACTTTTATTGGCAGCTCTTGATTTAGCCATGATTTTCTTATGTTTTTCCTTTGTTACTTATATTAAGGCATTCTAAAATTTCCAGGTCCTTTTATCCTAACCAAAGCAATCCCCTTGCCTACCAGCCTTTACAAGCTAAGAATCAAATTCTGCCAAAACCTGCTCCGCAGTACCTAACATAAGGACAGATATGGGTAGAAAAAGACATAACAGCTTACTTTGCCCTGCACTTGCCTGTTTTCTTCACAGCGTACCTATATAAGCCTAGCCCATAAGCCTATATTGTTATCTTACATAAATCAGTCTAATCCTGATTTATTTTTAACCTTTCTGTCTCCTACTTTTTCATACTTCTCTCTCCATCATCTACCCTCTCTCCTTCCCTTCCTATTAACTGTTTGCGGAAATGAATACATGCCAGGAAGTCTCCAAGGTCACAAGGACTTGCTCTTGCTATGGCCAAGGCCACCTCCGGTGGTCTCATGGTCCGCAGCCTCTTCTGCCCGGTGGTGGAAGGGCTATGGGATGTTGCTGTCCAACCTTGGATGGCTCAAGGGTTCCCAGCTTCCTTTCATCATCAGAGAGACAGGGAGGCTCTTGCAGTGGGCTCTTCACAGCATTTTCTATTGCTTATTTTTGATCTTTATCACACCAAGGATCTTGCACCAGGAGCAGAGAGCTGAGTACCCACACCGAGGCTTTTTTTATAAGGTCACTTGACATCTTCATCCCAGGTTTCCAGTATTATCTGGTGTGAGAACACACTTAAGATAAACATCTGTCTGAGGCTTATCTGGGGGAAGATTACGTTCACAGAGAGCAAGTGAAGAATACAGGGATTTAAAACTTTTCCTTCTGTTAAAAATTAGTCTAAACTTTACATAATCTGAAAAAGCAGAATGACAAACTTAATTCAACATTCAATGAAGTTGTTTAAAAAATTTCTTCCTGGGGTATAAGCCGACCTTTTCCCAAATAACAAAATGCCAGTGGCTTCTGTCAGAGGCACTCTTGAAAATGGCAGTTAGGTTTTTATGCCATCTCTCCCCACAGCTCCTATAGGAGCTGGTTTTCTCAAGGCCTGACTGTATTTATCCTTACAAAAACCCTGAAGGGAGCAGAGATGCAATCATTCCTACTTTACCTGTTGGGAACCAAGACCTAGATGAAAAAATCTTGAATTTTGAAGCCACGATGGAGCAGTTCAGCTGGGCAGATAATGAACTGTGGGCATGAGTCCAGGCATGGAGTACACAGGTGCAGACCCTCATGTGTTTGGACATGAACGTATGGACAAGCTGTCCGTAGGGTGACCATGGTGAATTATCACATGTCAAGGACACAGTACAGATGATGAGTCTGTGACTGTATCTGTGGCTGCTCTAAGAGCAGACAGAGCCAGGAAGAGACTCTTCAGCCCAGGGACCTCAGCTGAACTATTGCTCCAGGCTGTCTTTAAGTTAATGGAGAGAAATAGGTGCCTCCACAGAGTGATTCGTCTTCTCCTAATATGGCTGTCTATGGAGAATTGCTCTCTGAAATTGCCTGTTTCTATTGACTCCCACAGGAGCTTAGGATTTCTATCTCAGACTGAGACATTAGTTTTAGGTGAGAAACTCAGAGCAAGGAATTGAACCGGATTCTGCCCAGTGCCACCTAAGCCCTGGAGCAACCTTTCCTATGGCTTTGCATTTCCTATTCTGTTTTGCATTACACAGGGCACATCGCCCCCATATCTCAAAGCAGATGGTAAACTTTGAGTGCTCTAAAACCCTCCTCTATGGCTAAACCAAATTATACTCCACAGGTGAGAGACCAAACAGGTCTGCAAAGGGTTTACCTGCCTTCCAGAGGGTTTGATCCAACCATTAGACCTTGTTGTCAAGCAAACCGGCAGAGTTAGAGGGAAAACTGCCCTGTATAAAATATTCTGGATTTACATTTACAAGAATCTCAGTCGTGAATAAACCACAGAAGGAGAAGAGACTACACTGCAGTGACATGATCCACGGGCAGAATAACAGTGAGCATCCCTGAAGGTGAGCACTCAGCTATTCAGCCTTAAAAACAGCAGTAAAGAGAAACACGATCCATGTCTGAATTTTCTAATTCCCTTAAGTTTAGATTCTCCATAATTTAATTTCATGAATACAGTTAAGTGTTTTCCAGCAGGAGTTGTGACGAGGAGGCAAAACTTTCCAGCTTACAAACACTGGCTCGCAAACTTTCATTGTAGGATTAAATAAAAAAAAAGTCCTAGACTTCATCAGCGCAGTTCAACTCCCCGTTCTGCGTCCAAGAAAGAGCATTACATGCTGCATTTGCAGAACTTAGTTCACCCTCCTCCCCATTTAGTAGTCCTGTTATGTCACAAACACAGTCAAAGCTCAGGAGACAGCTGTGTGCAGCTGCTGCAAGGAGCACCAGCTCTTGGCTAGATCTTCCTGCAAGTGAGACATCACAGGGGCAACTGAAGATGAGCTGTTGGGTCAGTCTGTGGCACTCACACCCTGCAGAGAGCAGAGCACCCAGGTGCCGAGAGTGGTTTTGGGGTCGGAAGGGCTCGTTCTCCCCCACTCACGGGCGGGCAGTGCAGTGCAGCTGGGAGCTGGGACACACGTCCCTGAGCCTGGAGCAGGGAGGACGGGAAGAGCTGCCAGCCCACGCAGGAAAGCCCGGAGCACYGGATAACGATCCCTTGGCAGCTGTCATCTAGCAAGGCTCCATCAACCAAAACGGCACCGAGAGGTACCATGCTCCCATCGTCTTGGTAGCCAGCGGGAGCTTGCAATGCTTGCTCACACTAATCAGGATATAAATCACTGTTCCCATGATTACGGATTCTGCAAGAGGCAATTCTCACCTCTTGTGAGGTTGTCCAAATTTTGGACACCCTGTCTTATACACAAGCATTTAAATGGTGTTCTGGAGACTCAATACAGAGAGAGGCACCCAAAATGTTACTGCCTGTGTCTGCTTTTCTATTACCAACATGAAAAAGGCTGTTACAATATTCCCAAACATCAGGTCTTTCAAGTACACATGACTGTCCAAGTATTATTATTCTATAGTACCTCTTTCCTGTGCTATCGCTTCTGTCCTCTTGATAATCGCTTTATTTTTAGCAGGAAAATAGTCATACAGTTGAAATGAGCCAGCCAGAACACCTTCTCTGAAATGATAGTCCAAATACTAGAATAAGCAGCCACTGGCCCTGAGAGGAATGACATGAATGGGATGGGAAGTCCTTCATCTTTTTTTATACGAGGTAGATGGTAGGTTTCTAAATGAAGAGAGCCTGACTTCCATCTTGCATGCATGCAGTGAATTTTCTCACACTGAGTGGCTAACAACTCCTTCATGTCTGCTGGGCAGGACACCTTTCCTAACCCCGTGACCTTTGATTCTGCTAAATACGACAAATATGGGTCAATAGCTTTTGGAGAGAGAAAACTCCAGAGCAATCCTGTACTGACGCTGAAATAATTCTAGTGCATGAAAAGTGAGAGCAGCTGTGGCTGCTTCCACATCCACAAGCAATGCGGCTTGCTCGTTGCCAGTGATCCTTAATCCTCTTTGAACTCCTGACTTTACAGATCGGATGGTTGCTCCATGGAGTAATATCTGTGTATTATTGCCCATTCACTGTAAGTATTTTACAAGGTGATACAAAGTCGGGAAATGTATTCTCAGGAGCCACAGGCACAAAGGTTATTGAATGCAAATCGTATTTGCATTGGCACTGGTATCTGACATGTTTGTAAAACCGGGAGCAGGGTATCAAGAGTTTAAATGGGAAAAATTCTCTCTGCATCCTGTGAAAATGCCGGCAGCCCAAGGGCAGAGAGTGCCCGCGGGTGCAGTAATTCAGTATGGGCACTGCTTACTAAACAAAGTAATCATTTCAGCTGCCAAATAAAGGGATAAAACTATTTCAGCGGGCAAAATGGAGTCTCTCTTAATCTGGGGAGAAGTAATAGAAGCCTTTAGGTCTGCATGAGAGGCACGGATGAAGGAGCAAGTTCTGTTAGTGCTTGCTCTTCAAGTTACCTATTTCGCAGTAGTCTGTGATTTCCTTAAAGCCCTGGCTTTGGGAGTCTAGTGATTAGGTGTTTTAAACATTTTTTTAGGAAGGATTTTTAAAAAGCAAGTTTTTTGACTTACAGTAGAGAAAATTCTCGTTGTGTTGCAGCCTGAAAATATGACCTGCAGGTGCTGAAAAGTCAGAAGCAAAAAGAAAAAAAGAGGGAGGTTGAACCTTTTTTTGATGTTTTAAATAGTTTCCTTCTCCCACCCTGCTGTTGGGGGCAGAAAGGGAGAAAAAAGGAGTAGCCAGTCACGATTTGGGAGCATTTATGTTAGTGATCCCAGCAGCAAGGGGATTGTGCTCCCACGGAGATGAATGTTCCCTCAGACCAGAGTCACTCACTGCTGGGCAGAAGGGCATTCCCGCACGTATATATTACACAGAGGTTAAGAATAATTTTTTTTTTCCAGGAGATATTTATTGCTTTTTTTCCCTTTCAAAAAGTTTGGTGGGTTTTTTTTTTTTTGGTTT
>JAYKAV010002662.1:1906474-2129733 GCA_035582835.1 Phoebastria nigripes | reverse complement strand
AAAAAGATCAGGTTTTCTTACAAGATTGAGATTTGTTAATCACAAGAAAACACTTCTCACAACAGATGGCTTCACCACAGGGTCAATTTCTTGGTAAAAAGGGATTTTGACAGAGGAACAGTGCTCAGCTTTCCTTTCCCCCCATCTCCCTCCTTTGCACCGGGGCACTGGCACTAGGGCTACGTGGTCAGAAATGTGTCAGCCTCGTGAGCCGCATCCCAAGGCAAACCTGCCTTGAAGTGGATACTGGCCTTGGGTGCAAGCTGATTTCAGTCCAGTGAAAGTAAGTATGCTAAATTAATCCCCATGCTTTAGGCTGACAGTGCTTTTAGGGGTGCTGTGCTGTAGGGTGTCCACCAGGACCCGTAACCAGTCCTTGCCAGGCAATGTCTCCATGAGCCTTCCTTTAAGCCTGCTTGCAGCAGTCTACATCTTCAATTGCAGAAGGAAGGTCATTGATCACCAGCTTTCTCATGGAAAGCCGTTTGCCTTATTCGCTTGTATTCGTGTCAGCCTGGTGCACAATATCAAGGTGGAGTCTTCCACAGAGAGACTGAGGGCTCCAACCCCCTCCTGTCAAGTCTGGGCTAGGGAAAAGAGTGGAAAGAGAGAAGAAAGTCTGTTTCCTCCCACCAAATCTGCTACAGAAAGAAAATCCTGCATCAAGTATGAAGAAGGGTTATGAGAGCCAAGACCCTGTCTGGAAGMCACTTGTCCTGTCAGCTGAGCAATATATCACTGTCAAAATTTTTCCACAACCATATTGCTAATGGCTCTTGAATTAGGTGCATGCAGCATTAACATCCAAAAGTCCTCTCTGGACTGAGCCCATACTTGGGAGGCCTGGCAATAGATCACACCAAGGACCATCTCCACATCTGTATCCCACAGAAGGCATTTGCTTAAACAGGGCCGGTGCAGCATGTGGGGTCAAATCTGTGTCCTGAAGCACTCTCACTGCAGCCGACTTTTGACTGGAATGGAGATGACCTCTGGAGTCAGAGGCAGAATAAGCTCTGCCCTCAATTGCATGTGTAGAAATCCAAATGCAGGACGTTTCCCTGAGTTTYTACCCATGAATCTGAGCCCTTTACATAAAAAACTGGCAGAGCCTTGGGAGAAGCAACCTGAAGGACTTTGTCAAATTTTATTGAGGGAGGAGAAATGAGAGGGATTTCACTAGCTAGGTACCAAGTAAAAGTACCAAGTACGCCAGAAGAACATAATCCCCGTACTTCAACACAGACTTAGAAATACTGTTCTGCCCTGAACCCCACTTACTCCTATTTTCCCCAAATAATAGAAAAATATGAGGTTTACAAATGAATAAACAGTTTCCTGGAATACGTCAGCTCCTATCCTCATTTTCTATGCAGTCATGGTGTCAGTCACTGAGCATCATCTGAAGGTAGGTATGATCCTAGCAGCAAGAAAAATGATGATTTTCTACATTTTTAAAGTCCATTTCTGAAGTTTACAATCCATGCTGGGGCAAGAGACAAAATTAAAATGTGAATTTACTATTCAGATACCAGGGATGTTCATTCAGCTCAACACAAGTTAAATGTCAAGGAGATGCAATAAAAGGGGTACAAAGCCAGAAGCAGTGAAACTGTAACTCATTAACATCATTATTCACCAACGGTGTATCCCACTGATGTCCTTGCAGAGTAGGTCACATGCAGTGTAGAAGAGATTTCTTTCATTAATGAAGCAGATACTGAAAAATGAAAAGATGCTGGAAGTGCCAGGGCAATGGTAACTCGGGCTGCCTCACGTTGTGATACATCCTAGGGATACCCGTGTTTGTGAAACAGGCAGGTTGCTTTCTATCCTCATAAGAGGATAAACAGCAGGAGAAAGCATTTATGGGTAACAAACATGGAGAAGGGACTCACTTGGAAGCCATAGGCATGGGCTTCTTACTAGGGCATAAGTAAAAAAGATGCACTGTGAGCTGCCCCAGCTGTGATTTATGTCTGTACTAGGGTGTAAATCAGCCTCACATAGCATCTTCCCTGAAACAGCTTTCCCAATATTGTAATTCCCAATATTCTCCTATTCTCCAAATAGGAGAAACACATATTGCAGATATTTCTTAAACTGCGTTTGGGCATACCCTGTTAAATGGGTTCTCTGACAGGGCTCATATTGTAATTATGGCATGTGTTGTGCGGTAGCTCTTCCCAATAATTCCTAATCTGCTGGGCCAGAGGGTTAGGGAGAAGCTGTCAGTGGTGGTGTGCAGCAGCATAACCCAGCTCCCTGGCTGCCAGCCAGGGTGGATAATAGACATTTACTCGGTAGGTGTTCCTCTGACAGACCCCAGAGAAACTTCCCAGAGCATTTGTGGCACTGGAACACAGTTTGCACCACCTCCACTGTCTACAGGTATTGCCACATCCCTCTTCCAACACCCTGCTGCCACCTCACTTTGGAGGACAAACCTCCAAGTCTCTCACACTGCATGGTGAGGCTCTCACCGGCCACTCCTCTCCTCGGAGGGCTGTCCTTCTTGCATCTACTCAAGGGACCCTTGCTTGAAGGTGTGGACTCCAGCCAGAGCGTGGATGAGTTTCCCTAGCACCGTGGATTTATTGCTTGAATCGGTTGCATGCCAAAACCCATTCCTGCTGCAGTTAACAGGCATTGGTATAAAAGGACTAAAATTTGGCCTTGCTCACTCTTTGGTGAATTTCAACAGGAAACTTCAGCTGATAGTAGGTTATAGCACATCTTCTCTGCAAGGATTGCTCCTGCACAGGGAAAAATCCCTCTTCCACAGGATTCCCAGGGAGCACCAAATCACACCAAGCTCTCAGACCCTATCTCCAAGGTGCCAGCAGGTCCCTCCTCCTCTCAGAAGTCCAAGGGTCGGACGTCAACAGCTGTGCTCTCGAGGCACTGCAGAGCTGTCTGTGATAAGGGTGATGTTCACACATGCATGAGGAAGAGCTACAGTGGAGGCCAAGCCCAAGTTCAGTAAGGGTATAACCCAGGAGCTGATGGCCACCTCAAATCTCAATGCCTTCTACTCAGAGTGGGGCATGCATCCTTCACCTTGCCTTTTCCATAGCAACAGGTACCCAAACCCCGCACTTGGTGTCCTCAAAACACACTTGAGAAAACCCGATGCCAGTGTTGTCGGGGCGGCTCTGTGTGGGTGAGACCTACCGTGCTGATAACAGCTAATGAGTTTACAGAGTATCTCCAGCATGATAGCAGCAGCTGCAGCCGATCCCAGGGACATTCCCCAGCCACTCACTGAGTCGGCAGAATTGTTAATCCTGGGGCATTAGTGATATGAGGAGGAAACGATGGAAGAGACACAGGCTGCTGCTTGGTCAGAATTATGGAGGGTGTCTCCCATTCCCACCCTCAACACAAAACTCAAATACAGGAGCCATAGAGGCTCTGCACGTGGCAAGCTTGGGAGGAGTGACTSCAAACACTACATGTGCTGCTTTGTCTTGGTTTCTCAAGCTTCTGGCAGATTTAAGAGAGGGTTTTGTGAGGCAAAGGACTGCTCCAGGGAGGTGGGTTGTCCAGGGAATGCCCAGACCCAAAGTCTAGGGAAGGTGGATGTGGATGTTGATCATGGTTGGGGTCTTGGGATACCTTCTGCTGTTCCCAGACATCATCTGCAGTTTCAAAAGCAACTAAAATACAAACATTGCAATTCCCAGCCTCTCCTCTAACATGTAGGGCTCTGGTTTTGCATGTCCATGACTGCCTTAGACACCACCGTCAGTTTTGAATTTTTCTTCTTAAACACATTTTCCCTTCAGGAAGCTGATACACGTGGACATGTCAGAACGGGCACTCTTTTCCCACAGGTCATGCCAATGAGCATCGCTGAAACATCCTCATCCCTGAGCCACCCCAGCAGGTGACTTGCCCTGTTAAGCAGTATCATGTTCCTCAGCAGAGACAGATGAGGATCAGGCTGGCACATAMCATTCAAGTTAATGGATTTGATCTTCAGCTGATCTTCAGGACACCCCTAATAGCCCATGGAGCAATGCTCTGTGATGCATGCTTCAAAGATGCTGTAGCCTGTGCTGTAATCCAAAATATTCCCAGGGTACTTCTTAGGTAAAGCTTAATGCTTTAGGGGATGCCTGCATGGTGTGGCTCTACCACAGCTTTCACTTTCACCAGATGTGACATCTATTTGACAATTTTTTTCTGAAAARCCTCAAAAATCCTAGGGTGCTGCAGAAAATAACTAGGTGGGTTTTTTTTCTTTTTTCTTTTCTATGGATAATTAAACTTTGCTTTATTCAAAGCCTTTCAAAGAACAGCTGGCAGAAAATAAACCCTCAAACTCCAAGAAATGAAGGAAGGGTTGCTTTTACAGAGATGTCTAAATTACACACACTTCAAAAACAGAGCACTGGAACCAGCAAAAAGGAGGCATTTAAATAAGGGTCCCTTGTTCTGTGGTTGCCAACAAAGACATTACTGTTACTGGACAGTGCTGCAAAGCCCTTTTTTAGCTCAATATAAACAAYCTTTTAAAATCCAACGAAGTCTTTAAAAGGCCGTCAAATTAGGATAAGAGAAAAATTGTAGCTACATTACATTGAAAGCTGCTCTACAAGCCAAGGGGAACGTCTCATGTTTTTGGCTGTATTTGCTTCTACGATCCTTACTCTTCATTTCTGGCTTACAGTTAGTCACACTGGGATGCTGTTCCTACCAGATGCATCTGCTGAGAAGAAACAAATGGGAAGGGCTTCCCCTCCAGCACAGTGCCCTAAGGATACCTCGCCATCTTGCTATGTAAAAGGCAACATCACCATTTTTGGCTAATTCCTGCATTTTTTAAACTCTGATGGTGTTCACATTAAGCTGGAGGAAGAGGAGGTGAATTAGACACAGGTTTTTGTTTGTAGAAAGGATCCTTCAACCTCGTTAGCCTCTGACCCTTTCCATAGTTGTGTCCCACAACTGACTCATTACCGTGGGTAAGGAGCATGGAATAGATGTTCCATAACACAGCCCAGCTTGATTTAATTAGTGGCATTTTTAATTAAACTTTACCGTTAAAGTTGTAGCAGGAGCACACTTACATAAAAACCATTTAATGAAGATTTCCTTGGCATCAAAGAAGAAAGGTGTGACTTCAGCTTAATTACTTAGACCAACAGAGGTAGAACGTGGATGTATCTGAGAATTGGTTGCAAGCAGTGTTCATAATTCAATGACCAAATTAAGACTGCAAACAACGGCATTTGCCGTACACCCTGTGGCTGTCCTGCAGCTTTTACTGGAATGGTGGCTGTACAATTTGATGACAGCTGAGATACAGCTCTTGGGACATTTTTACTGTTTACATTAAACAATTGATTAGACACACAATTACACTGTGATAATTGCTAGCCAGGAAGAGAGATTTCTGCTCTAAGCAGGGAGGTAATAGGACGTACTGTAATATTAGGTTCCCTTGAAATTCTCAAACCAAGAGCCAGATTTARGAGTTGCCCAAATCTTGCTCAAATGGAGCTGGGAAATTTAAACCTCATGGATCCTACCATGACCAAGGTCCATTATTTCTGTTGGAGGCCCTGTTGCAGAAAAGGAGGAGTTGGTGAAGTTCCCCCTTCCTGGTTGTCCTTCCAGAAAGGGGACACTTGTCTGATATGTGAGTCATTGCACGCTTAGAAATAATGTCTAATTTTCCTGCTCATTGCCAGACACATCCCCAAGCTCGTCATTTTCTACCAGGAGGCAGAGAGAACAGCCATTAAACCCAGCAGTAAAAGAAGAAAATCACATGCACAATTTGCTGCCTGTGCCTCTCCCCTGGGACTCCAGGGTTTAATGCAATTTGGTGTATCCCAGCCGGTGGTGCTTGGCTGCTTTTAATTAAAAAAAAATTAAAGGATTTATGTTGGGATTAAATGGGATAATTATTGATTGATCTCTGCTTTCTAAATTGAAAAGCATTTGGATTAATCAGYTTTTAAGTAGGAAATCACTTGGCTCTGGACAGGAAGCCAGCCTCAGGCCCTGCACTTTGCCTCTAGCAGTGCTTTATTTTGTCCCCTACCCCCAAACCCAATGGGAAATATTTTCCTTTCTTCCCTTCTTTTTGATTCATACTCACAGCTCAGAAGAAAACTGCTTTCATTGAGACAGGCTCTAGGTCACAAGTGTTAAGATCACCCTACCTTTGCAGGTTACCTTGCGCTACCCACAGAGAACGTCTRCCAGCCTCTGTAGTATCCCGATGCACCTGGCCAGGAGGTCTGCCATCCTCCAAAACCCTTGTACTGGGAACTGGGCAAGCCACCTCCCAGACTGGTCAAGCCAGCACTGAAATAGTCCACGGATGGAAAGAGCAGGTTTGTACCAACAGCGATGCTGGTAGTTCTGTCTTGTAGGTCAAGCAAAGCAGATGGCCAAAGAGACAGCTCAACAATCAGAAGGGAATTGTAAATAAAATGGTGTAAAGCTTGCTCTTGGTTTAGTTCTGGGACTGTATATATCACCCCATCTATACAAGCAGCTGGAAATTAGGTTAAGCAGGTGAGGAAGGTGGTAGGGCAGTATGAACTAAAAATAATAATGGCACACTCAAAATAATAATATTCTCCATCTCCAGCTGCAGAAGTAGGCTGCTGACCTCAGCACCGTGTGTTCAGGTTTCCGCATTTATGCTGGAGCAGAAATAGTGTAGTTGTGTGACCCTCATCTCTCCTTGGATTATTCCACCTGCCTGAAAACAAAAGTYGTGTTAACTCCCAGGAAACCCAGGAAATGGAGAATTTGGAAGAAAAGATTTGCTATTTCAGGAGAAATATTATTTAAAAAAACAGGGATTTTCAATGGGATTTTTCAGCCTCTAAATAAAATTCCCAGTTCCAATGAGTCATGTTTCCAATGCTAGAACTTAGAAGCAAGTTTTAACTTTCCCCTTTGTGAATAAGGAGAGTAATGTCCACATCACAGTCTTTGTCTTCTAATTTATCTAGTGCTGGGAAATTTTCCTATTTTATTTTAAAAAGTTCCTCCTTCCTCTAAAAAAGTAATCCCCTTTCAAAACATTTTTTTTAAGATTCCCCATCGGAAGAAAGGAAGATATCCATCCAGGAAGACTACATTTTCCTAGGAAACATTTCTGCTGAAGTACTCCAATCAATGTGATGCCGATCCATTGACTCACACGCAAACCTCTCCCACAGCTAATCTACCAGAGGGAGGTGACCTGGCAGCACAGTGGCAGATTACATCCCTCTGCAGATGTAAGGTAATTCATACTTGAAAGGATGATTTGAGTTCTTTACACAGTAGTCAGCTCTATATTAATTGGAACAAAAGACCTTGCTTCAGCTCAGTGAAAGCCTCTCCTCCACAGACAGCCAAACTCAGAGAGCAAGCACCCACATTGTTTCAGTCTCAGTCTCTGAGCACCCTGAAATTATAACTACCCTGGCCATAACCCCTGAACAATCCCTTCTGCACAGCTCCATTAGGAAGAGCGTACTCAGATCAACCTAACTCACGAGCATGTCAAGAACTACTGATGAGACTAGGTAATGATGACATAAAAATGGGTGACCTGTTATTTGAACTCTGAAGTTACTTGTCTCACCTCAGTTAGAGGGAACAGCTAGTGCATTTTCTAAAGCAGCCTGATCCTCAGCCTTCGCACATCTTGGGTACAGAACTCCCATAGGATACCTTCTAATGGACATCAAGAAATGAATGAGCTCCACCAAATGTTGACCAACTCCTGCGGGGCCAGTCAAGCCTCTCTGCACCATACTCCTAGTTCGTGTACTGGTTTGCATTTGGGGTTGAGCACAAGGGAGAACAGTCTTGTCTACCCGTGTATGCAGGCTTATAGGTACAAGTCTATGTGCACAAGTCTATGCAAGTGCATGAGTGTCATGAGAAAGGGTCCATGCATCCCTGTGCATAGTCAGCACATCTCACCACCCTGTCGTCTAGCTATTTCCAGAGCTGATTTGATCAGGTGCAGCACTCAGATACAAAGCTACACATGTCTCTGTGTCCCCAAAGYGCTGTTCTCCCCTGGGCCTGGTGCTGCAGAGCACGTGGTGTGGGATGAAGACTCGAGAGGGTCTGCAGAGATCACTCCAGACCCAGGAGGACTTGGGCCATGTCGTACCCCAGCTCCTTCTGGGCAAAGCAGCTCAGGTATTTTCACTAGTTTCTGTTTATCCCAGGCCTACATGATGGTGGAAACAAAAGGAGTTTGGATGTCTTTTTAAGAAGAGACTAAATAAAACAATGAGGCACAATAAAATGAATTGGTTAGAGAAGATAACTGAATGCACTTTTCTGCATAGAGTCAATACATTAAAAATACGTACGAGCCAGTGACATAAAAAATTGAAGGCTAGACATGCTACTTTGAATGCAAGCAAGAAAGCGTAAAATTGACTCCTTTTCTTGTCCTTTTCCCAAAGTGAACAAGTGGATCAAGACTAAGGAACGGGGATTTTAACATCAGAAGAGTGCAGAACCAACATGACCACCTGCTTGAAGGAAATAATCTTGCTCAGGATCTCTTCAGACTACTTCATTGTGCCATTCCCCATGGTGAAACTTAAACCCACTCTCAGATCTGTCAGTCAAAAGTAACTGTCCTTGTTTAACACCTGATAACCACTTGTCTAATGACCTCCTGGGTTGACCAGGGGGAGGCAGCACATTGAAGCCTTAGTCCTAAATCAGCTCCTGCACCTAAGAATAACTCCCCTGCTCCTTTAGGGGAGATGAAAGTCACCTGGACCACCGGTGCAGCTCTTCTCCATCTCCCAGACTACACAAGGCAAGGAGAAGCTGAAGTGCTCCTTAAAATCTTGGTTGGACCTGTCCTGAGACATAGGAGACTGGGACTGAATTTTACTTTACCTGACAATGTGTAGCAGAGTATTTTCCTTAACAGTGTCTTAAGACGTATTTTGTCCTCATTCCCCACTTAATGTGCTTACTGGGAGCCTGGTGTTGTCACCTCAACAAGTGGCACAATCCTACCAGTCAATCAATGACCTTTTTGAATTTCCTGCTTTCCGATCTCAGAAGCTATACATACCAGGCATCAAGTGCCATTTAAAAGCCTGCTCATGTGCCAGCTATTACTTTCCCTGGAAACCGAGGGGAGCAGACAACATGCTGGAGGTCAAGGCTGCCATTCAGCCAGGGAAATGGGCAGACAGGAACCTCACAGATTGCAGCAAGAGCAAATGCTCTTGCAATTTGCTCAGCAAGAGCAAATGCCCAGGTCTTACCTCTGGGGCAGAATAACTCCACACAATCGGACCAGCTGGGGACTGACGAGCTCGGGGAAGATTTGCAGAAAGGGTCCYGGTAGGTAACGAGTTGAACAGGAGTCTACAGGGGTCCCTTGCAACAGTGAAGGTCTACCACATATTGGGCTGTATGAGCACAAGTAGAGTCAACATGCCCAGGGATGTAATTGTTTCCTTCTCTCGAGCCTCATAAGATTGTCTGGATTACTGTGTCCAGTTTCAGGCTTCCCAGTTCAAGGGGGATATGACAAACTGGAGCTCGTCCAGTGGAGGACCAACTTGATGGTTAGGGTGCTGGAGGGCACAACGTGTGAGAAGAGGGGAAGAAAGCAGATTTTCCTCAGCCTGGAGGGAGGAAAAGACTAAGAGGGGGCCACACTGCTGCTTTTATCTGCCTGATGTGGGATCAATGAGAAAATAGAGCCATATTTTTTCCTCAAGGAGCACAGCAAAACAATAAGAGGCAACAGCACAATTTGCAGCAATGGAAATTTCAGTTATATATAAGGGGGAAAAAAGTCCCCAAAAGAGTGATGCAACCTGGAACGGGGACCCAGGGAGGCTGTGCTAACTCTGTCCTTGCTGATATTCAAAACCTGAGTAGATAGGGCTCTGAAGAACCTGATTTAACATCAAATGCTTGAAGCGGACCCTGTTTTGAACAGGGCATTGGACCTCCAGAGGTCCTTTCCAGCCTAAATTATCCTATGATTTTATGGCATATTACTGACTTCCACTGCAGAAATCAAAGTTATAAACCATGGATTTTAATCTAAGAGCTCCAGGCAATCTTTCAGATCCCTTCAGTCCATGATTTTAAATGCTTGTGAGGTAGGGACTAGAGACCATGAATCTGATCTGATATTCCCTGGGCAGCGCAGGAAGCAGAGGAGACCTAATGTGTGTGCAGGAGCCGGTATCACCGGGGAGACAGGCAGCACACCGCGGTCTGGGATTTCCCATGCGCTGAAGCCTGTGTGCCAGGCATATTGCACTGTGATAGCTGAGAGCTAACAAGAAGAATTAGCAGACAAGCTGGGTCTCTAGTCATTAGAAAAGGATATCTGGGCAAGAGACAACAGAAAGACTAAATTTCTGGGTGATGCTCGTTGTGGGTTTAGCAGGTGTTGCTCATGGTAGGAGGACACTGTGCCTGAGGAGCCTTCAAGGCAGCAACTGAACTGCCCCTGCAAGAGGCTGTAGCATCGAAAACCCCTTAGCACCTCCTTGCAGGCAGAAATTGGGGCAGGCAGCAGCTACTAACATCTCTCCTGCCCACATCACTGTAACCTGCTTAAGCAACTGCCTCTGCATTTAGAGCCAGCTCCGGTACAGGATGACTGTGCACAGAAGGTAACCTTCACCCATCTCCTAGGAGCCTCACAATGCATTTCTTTCTTCTCCTCCCCCATCACTTTTCCATGACCTCAAACTCCCCCTGGGGACTGTCAGAGTTTTGAATGATTTATTCCAGTAATGGCAAAAGCCCTGCAGAGCCCAACCCCTTCTTCTCAGCAACTGCTGACTGTTTGGGACAGCTCAGGTCACCAGAGGGTGCTGCTGGGGCCCTCCAAGAGCCAGCCTGGCAGATTGAAAGCAAAATAAAGGTGCTCTTCTGCCCCCACTCCTTTTTTTCTGTGCGGTGACCAGTGTATTTTCAGGCAGGTTGGCCTTTTCTCCTGTGCATTCCCCAGTCCTGTGAAGATAGGCTGTGTAAAACCACCTTTCTTTGCAATCTCAGGGTTGTAGCATCCTGGAGAGAGATGGTGTATGCTCTCCTGAGATTTTKCTCACACTCATTCAAAAAGTCATCTGGCAGCCCCTTGGTGTGGGAGGGTCTGTAAGGCTGAGTGGTTGACCACAGTTACACATTAAGAGGGTCTTCCACCATCCCAGAGAGGAAAGGAGAGGATGTGTGTGTATCTGTGCACTTGTTGTGCACAAGCACACACAGAATCACTTAAAGCCAGTAAAAGCCAATGCATTAGTTTCATGGAGAGGCAGGCAAGTCCCTCTGGACATTTTGGCTTCTCATGCCTAAAGCTGCTGTTGTGACAGATTATCCTAGCGGTTTCTGAGGCATTCTTAAATTTAGTCTTACATGTTTCTATATTGTTTGGTTTCGGCCAAGTTAATCCTGGCTGTCACTTGAGTACAGTTAATGACGTTCTACTCAGAGATTTGCAATTGTGCATAACGGGGCTGAAGTCCCTCCCTGCGTTCTTCACGCTGCTTTCAGAGAGCTTCTGTCGGGCATGCAGGAGTCACCGAGCATTTTGCAAAGGAGTGCCTGAAAATGAATTCTGCAGTCCTAAATGAGCTGCTTTATAATCCTTCTATCTGCTTCAGGCTGTCTCAGATTAATACTATTTGCCAGTCACTTCCCCCTCTCTCTAAAAGCAGCACATATTTTTAGCCTCAACAAATCTGACACATTGGAGTTTCCCTTGCGTGTAATCCCACTGTCACCATTTCTAAGTATTTTTTTTACAACTCTTCTTAACTTCATGTAGTCCAGGACTGGGAATTTAAGATCAGTAGTTCAAGCAGCTAGTCCCTATGGATACATGTGCATTTATAATACTTGCAAGAGACACAGCTCCCACTTGCACCAGGGGAAAAAAACCAACATAAGTTTGTGGAGTCACAGAAAGGCTCTTACTCAAGACAAGCTCTGTGGTGGAGTCAATGGCTCTCTCCTGCCCATGGTTTTAATGTGCCCTGCGGAGGCCAATTGTGGTTATATAATACTGGCTCTGGAGCAGATGCTGCCGTGTTCGGGCCGGGAGATTATAGCTGGCATGCACGACTAATGGAAGCTTTCTGACAAATGCAGCCATCCCTGCCAGGCGGGGGATCGCAACGAGGCAGCCGCTCTCCAGCCTCTCGCTCGGTGACTCTTCCCCGCCATCCCGTGCAGCTGGGATGGAGATGGGGACTGGAGCCGGCGTGGCCGGAGCGGAGGCTGCAATGGGACATGGTGCTCCATTGCGAGCAGGCAGCCTTCTAAAGCAACAACAAAAAACCCCCAATAAATTCAGCAAATACTCTCCTGCTCGACCCATGTATGGCTGGAGGTGTACTAGGGGCTGTAACTGATGGACTGTAACAGTTGTCAGGCACGGGTGTCTCGTTTGGAGGAAGATGATATACCGCGTCCAGGATGGTTAGTGTGTTCCTGTGGTTGAGTATCTGATTGAATATTTCTTCGTGTTCCTTTGTGATTCACCACATGTTTGGTGTATCGAGTGTCTCATTACCTTTTTCAGCACCGTGACTTGGCTTTGTGGCATGTGCAGCATAATGCCACCACGAAAATGGAACAGGCCCTTATCACAGTGTGCTGGGTACAGCTCCGAGATAGGCTTTAACACTTAGGTATCAAAAGGCTATCTTAACAATCCCAAATCTGCTCTGACTCTGCTTCAGAAAATCTCACGCGTCATCTTTTGGTGGCACGGGCTTTTTCCAGGCAGGTAGGAGACAGGAGGGAAGCAGAAGCAAAAACTCCAGCTGCTGTTCACAACAGTGCTGCTCCCGTCCCCACCTTTGAGAGACTTTCTATGTCTGACTGATCAATGCCAATCCCTGCTATCCCCGAGGGGCTGCAAACGCAGCCTCCCAAGCATCTTGCAGTTTGACAGACACGGCTGTTGCAGTCTGCTGACTCCCAGCACACCCCTCCAAAACCCTGGGCTGCTACATCACGTTGAAGTGATGGACGAGGAAGAGCTGTACCCACAAGATTCAAACCACTCCTTGTTAGTGCTTAAAGGTTGCTTCACATCTGGATCCCATTAAAAAAAAGCTATCCAGTTTGGTTACCAAATAAAACTCATCCAGGCATAAGACTAAATGAGCAAGCATTTCTAGTAAGACCGGTATTGTCTTGGTTTGAGATACGTGCCACCACTGATGCCCTTATGTTACCTTTGCAGAAAAAGCTAAGGCATACTAGGGATAGGATCCAACTGGTTCCTTTTTCTCACAAAATAAAGTAATCAACAGGCCACCTCCTACTTATCCCCATTTGGCCATTTCCAGCTTCACCTCTGCTGTTGTTTTCTGATGTCTGGCAAAACAGACCTTTTGCTATCGCTACCTGCACCTGAGTCAAGCAGAGAGATGAGAGRGGGTGGTACATTCCCACAGCTTACACCATGGGACATCCCATCTGTCCACATGGAGCTGTGGGAGAATTCCCAATTCACCTCAGCCATTTCCTAAATCCCCACTGAGAAAGGGTATTTCTGAGAAGAAAAGTAAAAGGGCATCTGAAGGCGTGCGAGTGCCTTAAATTTGCCTAATAATGTCCCTTGGAAAGGTCTACCTAGAAGATTCTTTCTACCTTCCAGTCTCAGCTGAGTAACCACCTCTCCATTTAAAGGTCAGATGTGTTGAAGCCTCAACCAAGGGAGGATTGGACCTTTCTGGGCTGCAGACACAGGTATTAACTTCTAACTAACACTTCAGTTATTCCTTTTTTTTTGCCCTTCCACCACCTCCACACACACACACTTCATCCATCCATTTCACAGAGGGCAGAGAAAGCAGATAGATTTCTCAAGGGGTTAATCTGCAACATAACCCTTTGGTTGCACTTCAAGATCTTCTAGGGCTAGGTACCAGCAGTACCAGCTTGTTTTAAGCCTGCTGGCTTGCAGTAATCTAGTTAAAACAGCACAGAGGTCAGAATGGGCTGCATAATTTACCCAAGAAAACAGATGAATCAGTTTGTAGAGGGCTCTGTGTTCATGTCTGTGGTTACATTGCCACCAGCACCTGAGCTATGTAATGCCCATCTTGCAAAGGCATGTCTACATGATGCTGCAGCTCCCAGCAGTGGTGTTACCAGAATAAAATCTTGGGCTCCAGCCACTGTCCAAACCACAAAGCCTCCCTTCCTTCAGTAAACAGCAGCTGCTTCTCTTCCCAGAAGTGACCACATTTCAGCAATGGCTGTCACAATGTAAATATTTTCTAACCCACTAGAAACACGTGGGCAGACTGTACTTAAGGGTTTGTGTTCTTAAAGTGAGACATGCAAGTGTGGAGCTGGATGGTCTTACTGGGTTTATTTGTCCGTAGGACGTGCAAGATCATGTATTTGCTGTTTAAGAGCAGTGTTGTTAGCTGAATCGAACTACAAATGGTTCAGTCAGTTATTTACGCAAGAATATTAGAAGCATTGAACCACAGGAAGAAGAGCAGTGATCCTTTCATGAACCTAATCGTAGCAGAAGAGCGGCAGCTCCATGGTGCTGTGCGCGCACAGCAACGCCAGCACTGGGGAGCCCATGGCACGTGTTTGCACCCCAGCTCTTGTGCTTCATTTGGAAAGCAACAAGAGATGGGATTGGAAGTCATCGTGACTGCACAGGCTCCGACAGTCCCACAGACACAGCAATATCCAGAGAGGCAATATTTCACTGTGTAGCTGGAAGGAGGCTATGGAAGAGATTATTGACATGACTACTACCACCAAAATCCTCTAGCACTGTGGTCATTTTCTTAGGCTGTTCTGGGGAAAGCACATGTGACAACGGGGCCAAAAAATGTTATGGTAGATCAAGCAGTCTTCAGGTAACAGCTTTCAGTTGCTGCTTCTTAGCAGGGTACTTCTTAACACCCTTTTTTCAAATTTGAAGTTGGACATTGTTCAATTGTTAACAGCATATAAAGAATATCTTGTCATTTGAAGAGATATTAGATGATCTTGGTTCTTTATAGCATCGGCCACCTAGGGCAAACACTGTCTTTATTCATGGCCTTGACATACGGAGTCCAGCAGTGCATTTGCAGAGGAGCAGGCTGGATCTGGGCAGAGCTGGGGCAGCTCACCTGTCTCTGCAACCAAGTCTGCACAGTGCTATGCTGCAGCAGCCCACAGCTCTCTGCTCACTGCTGCATTAAGCCATGTAGGGATGCTCTCAGGTGCTACAAAACCCCAATGGGCAATGGAGGCTTTCACCTCCAGGACATGGTACAGCTTCAGGCTGGAGTGCTGCTAGAGAGGAATTAAATTTTTTGGCCTGTAGCACTGAGAGTAGTGCCAGGGACACCTGATGTGAGCTGGGTTCCCAAGCCTGACCAAGGCTTGAAATTCTTTTAGCCTGAATCTTAATGAAACAAAAGGCAGATAAGGAAACAGTGTATTCGGAGAGAAAACTGCAGAGTCCAAGTATTTGAGCATGATATTTCGATATGATGTCTTCAGCCAAAGCTGCCCTTAATAAATATACATGTAGTTTTGGTTCAGTCAAAATGTTTAATATAAAGTTGACCAAAACATTTGAATTTGGGACTTTGTTCAACTACTGAAAGAAAAATATCTGCTGTCTGCACTTCTCTCACTGAAAGTTAGGGAAAGTCCTGGCAGAGAATCATTATTAACCAGCAATGAGCTGGAGACCTCCGTGCTGAGAGCTGGCAGGGGCGGACAGAGAAGAGGAGCTACGTGTTTCTGGAGAGCACATGAGCGTGGCTGATACCCCTGGACTGCCATGTGGCCTCCTGTGAAGCATCCCATGGCCTGCTGAGCCTCAAACGCCGGCCATGAGCAGCGCAGGACAGGCTGCATCTGCCCCGTGGCTAGAGGACATCAGTGGTCAGTGCTCTTTGGAAGGCATCTTGCAAAGAAAAGGGGAATCCTTGACTTATTTCCACCTCTCAGAGACCTGGCTCTTGCCGAGCATACAATCTTTGTAGACACTCCAAGCGTCAGCAGAAAGCTAACTCATAGAATCATAGAATCATTAAGGTTGGAAAAGACCTCTAAGATCATCAAGTCCAACCGTCAACCCAACACCACCATGCCCACTAAACCATGTCCCTAAGTGCCTCATCTACACGTCTTTTAAATACTTCCAGGGATGGGGACTCCACCACTTCCCTGGGCAGCCTCTTCCAATGCTTAACCACTCTTTCAGTAAAGAAATTTTTCCTAATGTCCAGTCTAAACTCCTGGAGCTTGCCCACTGCTTCTCACGCTGATTTGTGGCAGGAGATTACATTTGCTCTACATAAAAGCCTTTGCTTGTGCACAGCTGAATGATTACCCATTTTTAATGTGCTATGACAAGGACGACTGGGTCTTGAACCTTTTGGCCCTGCTGCAAGATCACTTTTAGCCTGCAGTGCAGTGTGAGTTTTCCTGCTGAGTGTGGCAGGAGACATASCAAGATTTCTTAGATGCCTCTTTGCTCTGAACAGAGGGACAGCTGCTGTTACGAGAGATGCCCAGAGCATCCTTTATGGATCAGCAGTAGTCATGCTGCACGCAGGGAGAGGAGGAAAGCTGATTTACTGCTGAGTYAGATGCATTTGTCTCACTCTGGCCTTGGGTCCTGTGATGATGTTGCCATCACTAGCGAGATGAGTTGTCTGTAGCACAAGGAGCCTCCTGCCTCCCTCTGTGATCCCCTATAAACAAACAGGAAAGAGATTTAGCAAGCAGGAAGCAAAGATAACAGCAAACTGCACTTACATCTTGGGTCGCCAGCTGCTTGGGGCAGGTTTCTAGCCCAGCAGGTTTTCTCCCCAGGAGTGGCGACAGCAGTAGCCAGACCATGCTTTGCATTCCTTGTGGTCATCTTCTTGCAAGCCAGCAGACATTTGAACTCCACCAATATTAGATTTTGTGGTCACTTTGTAATGCAAGTGTAATTGAGCCCTTTTGTGGTTTTGGCTTCATTAATGTTGCACTCATTTTTAGAGTATGAAATAGCTTACCTTCTCCATCCTCTAAAAATGAAGAGTAAGTTTTGGCTCAGACCAATATCCTCAGAAGCCCGGGATGGAGATGTGGAGTCGTCTCAAGGTAAATTGCTCTCAGAAATTCCTCCTGCAGCCGTGCATTTCCATGTATACACACACATGCATATAGAGCTTTGCTTTTCTGGTTTTTTTTTTTGTTGTTGTTGTTTTGTTTTTGTTTTTTTTTTACAATATGATGAGATTGGTCAGACTTGTTAAAAAAAAAAAAAAATCATCAGTCCTCCATTCCCCAAAGTCCCCAATTCCTAGGAGCCTGCCAAGGAGAACTCTCAAACCAGAATATACCACACTTCTTGGTGACTTGACAAATCAGCCAGGTTTCTCATTGGGACTGAACAGATGGAGAAGCAGCCTGTCTGGGGAACTTCCCGGGTTCCCCAGGTGTGTGAGCCCTTTGTCAAAGTGATTATTCCTATACCACTAAATGAGACACGGCTAGGCGCAGACCTCAGTGCTGGCACACTATCATCTGGACTACAAAATTGCTCTGAGCACTGCACCACTTGCTCCCTGTGTGCTTTCTGGTAGTGGTAGCAGCTTGGCGGTGTCCCCAGGTCATCCTTTTCCACCCATATTTAATCCCCCTGTTCCCTCACCCCCCTTCATGTTTCTCATTGGTTGTCTCCCATCATCAGCTGCCTGTTCTACCTACATTTCTTTTCCCAGCAGCTGTTTCCCCTCTTGGGAGGTCTTGAAGCTTTGGTGGAGGCTGGTCTAGCAGCAAGCCCTGATAGGTGAGCAGTGAAAGATCCCTGGAACTGTTCTGATCTGGGTTAACCTGTACCTCCCAAACGTGTTTTTCAGGGTTTAGACTGGCCAAGGACTGCTCCAGCTAAGCAGGTTGGAAGGTGAGATCCTGCTCAGGGAGATCAGAGTTTAGTCCTGCCATGTTATTTAGCCTCTGAGCAAGAAGAACAACCTGTGACTCATTTTGGTTACCACCACGGATGTAACCTGTATGAGTCAGAAACACAGCACAAGATGTGGTCCATGCAGGTAAACAGACCTGCCTGGCTCACTGCTCCAAAACTACTGATGTCTGAGGTTAACAGGGAGCATGTTTTCATTGTACTCACCTAAATCCTGCAGCTGAAGTAAAAAGAAAATAGTCAGAAATTAATGTATATCCTTACAAAGAGGGAGATCAGCAGAAAACTAGTGCTTGGAAACATTGTAGGGAATCTCAATCATTTTGGAGGGGTGGGGGAATGAAGTGTGTCTCATGCTGGATGTGTGGCACTGCCTTGTGCACAGTTGTATAGCAAGTGCTGTAAGCCAAGGAACACTCATATTGAAGGGACCACCTTCTCATAGCTTTTGTTAGTGACATGACGCCCTTAAGAAAATCCGCGTCTTGCAGGCAGACCTGTCTGACCCCATTAGCTTGGGAGGAAGATGAGTGTTTGGAATGGAAACTCTCATCCTGACTCTTTCATAGACCAATAAGACAGAGCACCAAGGTGCAAACATCAGAGTGACTCACAGCAAGCTGAGCTGAAATAGAGATAATATCAAAGCATTAATAACAGCATCTTTGCACGACGGTGTTTAGGAAACCAGCTTTAGTGATGGCAAAGTGGAGTAGAAAGCAGACTTAGAGGGTAAAGAAGCTGGTTGTGGGCCTGACTGGAAAGCATGAAGTCTCCCTCCTTCAATAAAGAGATTTATTTGCTGAGTAGGTGATAACATCAAACTGACACCCCTGGAGAGAGAGCATCCCAATTTAGGATAGCGTCACGAGTATGTTTTGCCAGTCGCTATGAAGGTATTTACATGCATTTAATCCACGTAGTCAGCTGGTGTGAGAGTCAAAGTTCTCAAATTAGAGCTGGGTAAGGACCTTAAGTTTCAGGCTTCAGGGATTTGGACACAGCTCTGTGACCAGAACCATGATACTTGCAACCATCAACTACCTACACCAAGAACGGAGAGGATTACAAAAACTCAGATTGCTAATTGCAAACATCATCAGATAAAAAGATTCCTACAGGATCACGTTTTATCTCCTTCTTTACTCTGGGAAGCTCCCTTTAAAAAGCTCCAACTTTATTTGGAGTTTGCTCCAGGACAGATCGCTAAGGAAGACATCCTCGTTGCCTTCATGTAGGTGATAATATGGTTTTACTGAAAATCCCCTGTTTTGCTCTACGCAAGTTCTGAGCACGTGAACTAAATTCCTCTCAGAAGAAACTAAGGAGGACGGCCCACTTGGAGCATGTAGGGGTGTGCTTTGTCCATCCTTCCCAATACATGTTGCGACACTGAACCGACTTGAGAGGTGTAAGCCAGCAAGTCACCCCCCACTCCCCATGTCAYGTACAACCTTATAAAGCAACAGCCCTACTACACCTCTTAGATTTGGACAGGGGCCATGTTTATCACCTTCTGGAGCCTGGGTAGCCCTTCACCTTCCCCCTGTCAGTGTCCAGGAGTGTTTCTATACCAAACAYTCCAAGAATGTGAAGGCTGACTAATCTTCAGGCTGATCTTCCCACCCTTCCCAGTGAGGCTGAGGTGTGAGGAGATTGCAGCTGCGGGTAGCAGGTTCACRCTCTGGCCCCTGAAGCTGTTAAGTCCTTGAGACCCTACCCAAAAATAAGCTCTGCAGCCTTTGTGGATTATGGTTCCCAGCATACGCACATCATACGTGAAATGCAGGACCATCTCACGATGCAGCGCAAGAGCATGGGTCAAGGGTGGGGTGACAAACGGGGTGGTCACACCTGATGGTCACACCTGAGCCATGGACACTTGACAGGCTTCCCCTTGCACCATGCACTTCTGTTTTCACAGGGGACAACTTCTCTTCTGCTACACTAAGGCAGCCCAATGTCAGGCTCAGAATAGGATCAGAAAGCCCACTTCACCCAGCTGAGCATTTCTTTTTCTGGTTAACCACTAAAAGCTTGCAGCAAAATGAAGAAGACCTCCCTGGAGTCTAGCAAGCCTCCATGTGAGAGAAGTTAGATGGTTCCTCTGCTGGYCTCTGTTGTCTTCTCAGTGGAGAAACTGGTATCACTCATTTAGCCCGGCTCTTTTGCAAATGCAAGGAGCTGCTTTTTTGCCAGGCACACCACTCCTGGCAAAAGAAATTTCACTATGGCTTGAATGGCAAAAAGCTTATGCCTTAAAACAGGGCATTTTAATTGTGGTTTTTCTTTCTTACCCTACACCAACATCCAGCTGTGCAGTGTGCCCCGTTATATGGAAAGGAGAGAAACAGCTTGGCTTATAACTAACAGGGCTAGCAGCACTGGGGTTGAATATTACAGGGTTTCAGAGGGGTTCTCCTCTGACAGTGAGGAGAAAGAGGACTTGAATCCCAACACAGCCTTGAGTTTTAAAAAAAAACGAAAATAATGAAAGGGGATCTTATTTCCTGTGGACATTTTCTAGCCCACCTCACCTTCTCTTTTGACTTACTGTATCACAGTACTTTCTGACACACTTTCTAAGAGATGAATCCAACCCTTGGAGCCCCACATGCAGGAGCACATCCAGATTGCTGCCCTCTGCACCTCCCCGCTGCCTGGAGAGGATAGTCAGGGCAGCCTTTTGTGCAGTGAAACCCTGAGGCTGGAGAGCCTGCCCAGCTAAATCCTGCAACATTTCTATGGGGATAAATGAATACTGGAGCACCAGCCATGCAGATAAGCAGGTACCTGTGCTGCGCACACATGGAGGCACGCGTCGTGGCCCTGCACACAACCCTGAGCTGCTTACAAGTCTGCATCACTGCTGATGCTATCGAGATGAACATCGCCTACTGCAAGCAACTTATGCCAATGTCATCACCACTCAGGTACCGCTTAGCTTACACCCTCACCCACCCACCACACTATTCAATAACTGCTCATACCAAAGCAAATCAAGGTACTTGTATACTCCTACCCCTCACCTTGCTTCTCCCCATATTTTCTCAACTCGTCAAACTTTTGATGAGAAGCACTTCGCAGAAGTGCGGCAAGGGAGAGAGGTTGATCTTACTTCTAAGGTGCATAGYCATCCTCCCAGCTCCTCATGGAAAGCAAAAAGTACAATAGGTTCTGCCTTGAGCATCTTCCCATTCCATAGTGAAGGCAATCCAAACAGATCTTGAAGTACCAGAAATAACAGCATCTGATTTCCAGTGTTTCAGACCATGGAATTCATGGTCCCTGGTGGTTAACAAGTGCAAATTAATTGTTCCCCCTAC
Organism: Phoebastria nigripes; assembly: GCA_035582835.1. Classification (NCBI taxonomy): domain Eukaryota; kingdom Metazoa; phylum Chordata; class Aves; order Procellariiformes; family Diomedeidae; genus Phoebastria; species Phoebastria nigripes. The sequence goes on along the minus strand of JAYKAV010002662.1, from coordinate 2,108,475 downwards.
AAATTAAGGCAATTATAAGATCTGCCTTCTCTGTGAAAATGTTCTGTCTTTCCTTAAGACCTGACTGAGCCCTTTYATAACCTTTCCTGCCTGCTGAAGCCTCACAGTGGATATCTCCCCAGTTGCTTATTTTCACAAAACTTGTAGGAATTCACTTATCTTTGAGACTCCCACCCCTCCATCAAACCAGACTGAAACAGGCCGGGAGGGAGAGACACAGGCAGATGGACATGGACCCTGTGAGCATGTAGCTTGTCTCCATGGAAAGCCAGACAGGTCCTCAGAGGCACCTGCCCTCCATTAAGAACTGATATCACCATTAATCTTCCCCTTCTGGATAAGGGGCTCCCTTCTACTGCACAAGGGAAACAGCTATCATCACCCCATTTTAACCACAGGCTTTAGCGAAGACCCTCCACATCTGCAGCACCTCAGCACAGTGCTGCTGAAGCACTTGTCACAGCTACAAACCTCCTCCTACAACATCCACAGCGACCCACCTTCAAACCACAGCCCCCCACTTTGTCACAGGCTCAGGAGGACCTTCTTCTCTTCTGCTTCCCTCAAAGTCCTTCCAGCAAACCTCACACCAAGTCCAGACCCCATAACAAACCCAGCTAAGCCCCAGAGCATCCCTTCAGTCCCCACGCCCATAATAAGAGAAAGGAGCTTGTTTAAAGCTGCCTAGCTCTTCCTCTGCCTTGCTTGGCCCATGAGGTAAGGCAAGCACAGGTGGAAGTGATGTCCACTCCTCTTTCAGGTTTAACGTGGCTGTGATTGCAAGGTGTGGTCTGCAGCCTTCAACTCAGTAAGAAAAGAATATTAAATTCCTTCAAGATCAACAAAACACCTTTCAGAAATAGTAGGTGTGCCTTACCAAGCATTGCCATGCTCTGTTGTGAGAAAATGCAGCCCTTTGCACCAGTCTGTGAAGGAAAGCAGCCCCAGAAGTGCACTGGGGATTTGTCCCTCCCCACAGACCTTGCCCCACTTGGGTGCAAACTGGGAAACAGCTGCAGGATGGAGGGCATCCTCCATGATATAAAGGTGCAGAGCAGACATGGGGATCTGTAGGGCTTCTTGGGAGAGTAGCTGCTCTAGAGCCCATGAATGCAAACTTTGCCTAACCTGAAGCTTTTTAGCTCAGCCTGCAGCATTTCCACATCTGCTGGGAGCAGGTTCAGAGCAGTACCTGTAGTCGTGCAGCAGGTCTGTAGATCCTGCAAAGAAAGGGTGTGAACAGATCTGCAGTGGGCATGTGGTTTTGCCTAGAAAAGGGCCTGTATAAAGGAGACAACTTTGGGCTTAGGGTCAACTTCTCCTTCTGCCTGGACTGCAATTGCACAAATATTTTCTAAAAAGCCAGCCCTGCATGATGCAGCGAGCTTTTCTCCTCAGACATCACCAAGGCAAACCATGCTCCTGGTTTCCTCCTAGTAGGACTTAGCTGGTCCTCAAAAAAGCCAAAAATTTCTTTGCACTCCAAGATATCACTGAGGCCACCAAGGGCTGAATTGTTCTATGTTCCATTGGGCCCCATGACTCCGGGTTTGTATCCTCTGTAGAAATCCTTATCACCTGCACAGCTTGTCCCCGAGCTAAAAATGAAAATTATTTTATTTGTGCTGGGTCTGCAGGTTTGGGAAGATTAAAAATTAAGACAAATGTGAGCAACTGGGACAGTTTATATGAAAAAAAGAGTTGGAAACCTGGCTCCCCTAAAGGCAATTGCTAAATTCCCTTTGGCTTTAGAGTAACTGGGATTTCACAGAAAACGCAGATGTTTTCAAGTACAGGTACATAGTTCAAGTCCCCTTTTAGCAGAGAACAGCATTTTAACTCCTTTTAGGAGCACTCTGCATGGTTTTATCATAACCGTCTCCGTCTTYGGTCTTTTTCTCTTAAAGCCCCAGGTTTTTTCTTAACATAGTTGTCAGAAAAACAGAAAGCTTGAAAATATGACCAGGACATACCCTTGAAGTTTTAGGGAAATAAAAATAAAATAATAATAATAAAAAAATGCAAAACGAGACATTTCTTTTGAATTAAAATCTTGCTTTTTAAGCCACTCTGGTGATGCCTGACCACTGGATCATGGTTTCTGGGACTGTGCAGTATTCAATATAGTTATTTCCTAGGGGAAAAAGACCCTCTGATATCCTGGCCTGGCAGGGACTCACTACCCAACGTAAAGCAATGAGACTCCAGGGAGAACAACCGCGGCAGCGGTCTCAGAAACTTTGCCGCAGCAAAAGCACGTGGGCCAGGAGCCGCTCAAAGTCCTGTTTGTCAGCTGGCTAAAATAGCTCAGGCGGAGGTGCTGACAAACCCATACCCACACTGCAGCCCAACACCTCCAGCCCTCGTGGGGTTATCGGTGACGTTTGACTCCGAAGCATTTTTTTGCTCGCTGCCAATAGCTATTCCCTTTAGACTATTTGCTTTCGCATGCTTTCCCTTTGACACGGCTGCTATTTCTTTGCAATATGTAAACACTCAGAAGGATTTCCATGTTTGTTCTTCACCCGGYGCGGCCAGTCTTTCACAGCTCGCTGGGAGAATTGACATGAAGAAGCAGCCGTTTTGCAGGCGTTTGGTTGTTTTTTTTTTGGGGCTGTGCTCCTGTCTGTTTTCTCTTGTTTTAAATCCAGTTCTGCTCTTCTCTCGGCACCCCGGCACACAGCAGAAAAATGCATTGCTGTTGTCAGAAACACGACACTTACAGTCATCCTACATGGGCGTCCTTTAATACTAGAGCCCAGCGGAGGCTTCGCGCTGCAAAGCATTTATTTTTTTATTTCTCCTCTTCCTACAGCAACTTTTGATGATTATAAAAATTCTCTTTAAATCTAAAGCAAGCTGCTAATGTGTGGCTTTTTCTAAGAAAACTGCCTGAGTTTGCCTGCGCTGCTGTAACTGTCTGTCTTTACGCAGACTTGTTTCCAAAATGATCCTGGTATTTAGTAAGACAATTTTCATCAAAAGAAAGAAGGAACTGAAACCACTAAAAAATCTCAAGATGAATCTGGAAATTGCAGGCCCTGACTCCGATGTCATGGATTTCACACAGGCTTGATTTAATAGAACTGTGGCTTTGTAAAATCAACATAATTTGACTGATTTTAAAAAAAGACTAAAAATTCACATTTACTGAGGAGCCAGTCCTCCAGGTTCCTTGCTAGGGCTGGAAAACAAGAAATCCCTTTSGCAAAATTTTTTTTGAATTTCATCCTGAAAAATGGAAAATCTGAAAGCCTTTAGAAACTTCCCCAAGATCTGCATGAAAATAAGGAGAGTCCTGTAACCCAAAGCAGCCCCTAGTACAGTGATGGGAACACATGTGTAAGAGTTAGGCGATTCTGGTRAAAATCTAGGCATGGAAATTTTCATAGTAGGGATTATGACCCTGAATTTCCTTCCCATGGGAATTTTGACCACAAATTCTAACCAGGAATTTCCTTAACCTGACGTGTCTCCACAGAGAGTTCTCATTCCAGCAAACTGCTCCTTCCAACCAAAAATATCTTGCTGAAAATTTTTCAGACAGATTTATTCTTTACACGCGATTAGTCAGAAGTCATATTATTATATGACACATTTTAGCAAGTGCTTATTTAAAAAAAAAGTCTTTTCCACAAGTCAGACTGCCCCAGGTTAATGTAAAACATGATTATAAACTGATTTTATTAAACTAATTCAAAGGACTGAGTGGACTTTTTCATTGCAATTTAAACCAGCTCAGTTTTGTTCTGTTTTAATATGATTAGGAACCTGCCATGTTTAAATAGAAATCAGAGCACTGAAACAGGATAACCAAATTGGTGCTAGCCTGGGTGAAGATAAGGCTGATTCAGTCAATGCTGATAACAGCAAAGGGTCATCTGTGTCCCTTCTGAAGCTCCTTCCAGGATTAAGGCATGCATGCGTTGGGAAGGATGTTACTCTTTGTTTAGTACGAATTTTAACATATAACTAATATAATAATAACCAAAGTGCAAATCAGTATAATTAAACTGGAAAGACATCCATATTACCATTAAGAAAATCTCATTTATATATATATTTTTTTTAATCTCTAGGTGGGATCCCATGTTTCCAGTAAAACCCTTCCTCCTCCAGCTAATTCTACTGGGCAGGATGGSTTGAAATATTAATGCTGGGCTCATSCTATAAATTASTCTCTTTGAAGAGAAGCTTTCAGGTCTGCTTCAAATTCATCTGAAGTACCCAGAAATTCTCCATCGATTTCAACAAGCTTTGGCTCAAGCCTTTAATGCCCTGTTGTTAGCTTTACAATGCAAGATGAACTGGAGGGGTTTTCATTGACAAGCCTTCTAACAAAAGTCACCATGCATTTCCCAAACAAATGTACTGAAAAAGAGTCAGAGAAATAATGACATAAATGTTGATAAAATAAAAACAACAACAACAACAAAAAAGGCACAGGAAATATTTGTTATCCTTATTTATTTAATAAAGAAACATAATAAACTTGAATTTTTCCAGGTACAAACAGCTTAATATGTCYTATGATATTGGCTGATATTTTCCTTGCTCTTTTCATAGCTTCAGTGATTCATGTGGTAGCCTTTATTGAACAAATCAACAGAAAAAATGGTAGCACTCACCATGCTTATAGACAGTGTGGGCCAACTATTGAGTTAGTGTCTTTAACTAAATCACTGCACCAGGAGGTTGTATCATTGCTAGATTCGGATTGGCATCTCCATTAATAAAGATCTGCGAGTGAGGTTATTTGAAGTTTTTGAGGGGAGTTCTGCATACATACAAAGATACCATTCCCTCTTCAGCTCTAAAGAAATGTGCAACCAAACAATAGAAAACCCAATAGAAAACCAAYCTTCCAGTTACAAAGGTTTTGAAAGTAATTTACAATTCAGTTTTAGAAAGTTGCACTGTAAACATCTATAGTTAAGACCCTGTTTCAGATTTTTTTTGCATTATGACTTTTCTTTTTACAGGTTTTGGGTAGAAGACAGAACCATTTTAATTGCATCAGTACTATAGGGTCTCACAGCAATGACAATAGAATGTTCAACGCAAGGGTGAAATGACCAGAGGAAGAGCTCTTCTCTAATATAATCAGTGACCAGCTAATTGTCCTAATACATCCCGTTCATTACTGGGCCTTACTCTTAATAAGAATATCAGGTGAATATTTTCTAATATAAGTTGCAAATAATTAAAATATTTTTAAAACAGCATGACCAACACTGCACTGCTGAGTGCAGGCTGGCTTTTTCCTTGGGTTTTGAACAGTTTATATTGTATGTGAAAAAATCACATAAGAAATGCTCCTTTTTCTTAGTATTTTTCCCTCTTTTTTTTATTCTAAAGCTTTGAAAGGAAAATAATTTTACCAGTTGTCAGCCAATAAATGCTTGTTCAGCAAGTAATGAATGTACTATTTTCTAATTAAACAGTTCCATTATAGGCAGCAGCTCGTTGCTAATGATCAATAAATCCCATTGAGAAGAAAACATTTTAATCAGTAAGTTGTGTCCTCTGAGTGTCAGCCACTCTAGAAACTCACAAGATACATATATATGTATAGATATACGTATGTGTGTGTATATATATATGCATATAAATATAAAAATCGCATACTCTTTCTGGGTGATATGTACAGTCAGAATAACATTACAGCATAAATACACAGGGAATCTGTATAAAGTTTCTCTAATTTGAGAAGCCTTGAGCAATTTTGGTTTTTTGGGGGGATTAGGGGTGGGGAGGGAGGAAAGAATAAAGAGTGTTTTCACTTTAAGGAACAAAGAGTAGTTCCCTTAAGTTAGAATCTAATTACATACAAGATTTAAAGGCAACAAAATCCCCAGAGGAACAGCCCTATGTTATACACCATAGACATGGGGTTAAAAGGTCAAGAGAGCATGATTATAATAATACTTATATAGTACGTTTCATTCCCTTATAGCACTTTGCAACCAGAAAGTCTTACAACACCCCTGTGAGGTAGGTAAGTATTATTATCCCCATTTTACAGATGGGTAAACTGAGGCACAGATAGGTTAAATTATTTGCCTAAAAATCATGTAGTAAGAATCAGGAATAGACCCCAGGAATCCTGATGGCAAATCCTCTGAATTAACTGATAGACCACTCTCAAGTGAATGCCTGAGACACCTCTCAATGAATGGAGAGAATATATTAGCCCATATTTACACAGATACATCGTCATCCTTTTGACATGTTGTCTTTACATAATCTGAGTTGCTTAGAGGACAGATAACAATGGCCATAGATAAACTTGACTGTAACATGTCKCTTTAATTCTTGTTGCCAACCCCATGTGGATTTTGACTCCTTTACAACCTGGGATGTAACTAAATGTCAATGACAATACACCTTAAATACATTCTTGATATCTTTGCTTCTCCAAGGTGAAAAGCACAATTACTCTTCCTTAAAGTGCAATGGCTCATTACAGAAATCTCAAGATTTTCCGTGAGGTCCAACCAAACCCAAGTACAATCAGTCTGAAGGTGAAAAAGAAAGAACTTATCTGTAATGATGGACTTGTCTCTATATTCCATAAATACTTTCTCACATTCTATCAAGGCTGAAAGTTTAATAATAAATAATAATCTATGTTAGCACGTAAAACCTCTAACACTTTTCTACAGCCACACATCCACCTTTCACCCCGTTGTCATTTCTTTGGCCTGAAGCTGATGGACACATCAACTGTAAATATTACTTTGCCTACAGGAATGAGGATCTATCTATTTTCTAGTAGATTCTTTTTATTGGTTCCTGTATTTCTTGTCCTTCCCCAGTAATCTAACTGTACCGTCTGAGAAAATGAAAGATGGACACTGAGTAGAAAGGATTCAAAACTTCAAAATTTATGTGCAGATCCAGAGGCAATTCCCCTCCTACCTTCTTGATCACACTGTCGCAGCCGTTCTGCACGGTCCAGTTGGCGTTGTTATTATTATTAKTAGTAGTATTAGTATTAGTATTTTTGGTGTAATATTTATGCACAGAGTTTCCAATAAGGCTCCTTAGCTCAGTGTTCCTGGGGAAAACGTAACCTATCCCACTACCTTAACAGAAACTTTGCCAGCATAGATGGTGCTTTGGAGCACTACACACAAACGTGATGCGCTACTTCTATGGTGAGTTTGATTGCGGTATTCAAAGCAGATTCTTGAAACATACTAAAAAATTAGTGCTTTTATTAACAGTTTTACAAACAGAATCCATTACTGYCTAGTTTCCTGAAGGATAGAACAAGCCATTTCTCTCATTATTTTGACATCATTTCCTTCTCTGTTTTTTTGTATTTCTGCTGATGAGCAGTTTCAAGTCCCAAGAGGGAGGGCTTAGTGTAATAAACAGTTAAAATGTTGCTAATTTGATAGTTTACTTTGCAACAACTTTCCTCTTGAAACGATGGGGATCCCGCAAGTTCCTATTACCTTGACTCAGAGTTCATCATGAAGAGTGTAAGGATCATTAATCTCCATGGAAAAAGAGAAATCTTTTTTTAAGTAAAAAAATATCAAATATAATAAATTTATGAAAGACCATTCACAACATATACAGTAAGTGTTACATTTTGCTACAGCAGCTGTGATATTTTTTTTTTTCTTTTTAGAATGCAAGGTCATACATCGCCATAAGTAAACACACTAATATGAGTAAGACCTTAAATGAATGTATACAGCCAGGCTTTATCTGTGGATAGATATACACTGTGTTTACTGTTTTACAGTCTAGCATATTCTTATTCACACCATTGATATAACAGCTATGACCCTGCAAAGATTCTTCCTGTGCATATATAAATATAAATATTGAGCCAAGTCAAAAAGAGCAGGGTCAAAGGTTATATGACTTATTAGACTCCTGTAGTTAAGGGTAAAAACTCCATTGTTTCTTTTGCAACTAATTTTTAATAAGAAGGCTGCTTCAATCATTGTGTAGTTACAGCATTACATTCTGTAAACAATATTTTAAAGCATTCTAAACAAACATTTAAACGATTGATTCTTTATCCTTGTCTGGCAAGAGAAGACAATCTATAGCCTCATCACTTTTGCTCGAGTCCGTTATCTTCAGCTGGAGATTATCACTCGTACCTCTGGTGACGCTGTCGTAGGATGGAGGGAAAGATGTGGAGGACAGAGTTTCTGATTTGTCTATTGGCCTGCCGTAGTTTTCGTTCATCATGAACGCAATAAGACCCTCCTTCTCGGGTGCATCATCCTCGAGGATGCTGCCGTCAAAAGTTCTGTGCCGGTACAAGTAAGATGCCTGCTTCATGGAGCGCCGAAACAAATGTCTCCTGTAGGCCCGCTGGATGATGATGGCGGAGACCTCTTCTTGTTTCCGTCTGAGAGTTGTTGTAATCGGTTCATAAGAGATCTTAGATGGATTCGCTGCCATGAACTTTTCTTCCATCTGTATTTTAAGGGCATCCATCTCTCCGGATTCTCCTAGCACCCTTTTTGTAAAAGCAAACAAAATATCCAAGCAATGGATCCTATCTCCACTGACCATGGGCAGGTCCATTGCTATGAGTTTGATTTTGTTTGGTTTCGCTATGCGCAAAGGTTCTGACAGCGCGTCTGCAAAGTCTGAAAGTGCAGAATACTCAATAAACTGAGTGGCTTCAGGGTCAAACTTCTCCCAGATTTCATAGAACATATCAAAATCATCCTCGCTTAGAGGCTCTGTACTTTCCTCAGTGGCTACACTGAAGTTCTCTAAAATAATAGCTATATACATGTTTACAACAATGAGAAATGATATAATGATATAAGTAACAAAGAATAAAATCCCTACGGCAGGGCTTCCACAGTCTCCCTTTGAACCGTTTGCATTTGGAAGGTTTGGGTCACAATACGGTGGTCCGGTGTTTAAAATAGGGTTGAGAAGACCATCCCAGCCAGCTGATGTTGTGATTTGGAAGAGACAGAGCATGCTGTTAGCAAAGGTTTGGAAGTTGAACATGTCATCAATCCCATGCTCCTTCTTAACATAGGCAAAGTTAGCCATGCCAAAAATGGCATAAATGAACATGACCAGAAAAAGCAAGAGGCCAATGTTGAACAGAGCAGGTAGGGACATCATTAAGGCAAACAGGAGAGTTCGAATTCCTTTGGCTCCCCGGATAAGTCTTAGGATCCGGCCAATCCGAGCCAAGCGAATGACTCTGAAGAGTGTGGGAGAGAAGAAATATTTCTGGATGATGTCAGAAAGTACAGTGCCTTGAAAAGAAAAGAGACAAACAGCGAGTTAGTACCTGGGAAATAATCCCAGGCTTCCCTTTAAAGCAATCAGTCAGGATTATGGACAAAATCAATGAAAAGTTCCCCAAACTGGAAGACCTATGATAAAGGGAATGGCATTGTCGTTAGTGTTTTCATGCCCATTTAATCCATGCAAACTTTTGAGACTATGAGCAAAGGTGTCAATGGTAGCCATAGTTTTATTAAGGGAAAGCCGGTCTATTGGGAATGAGAAACCAGGATCAACTCCGATGGGACATACCTATCTGCAGCTTTTGGTCATGACTTTTGGTCATGACTTTTGGTCACCTGAGCCATTTATTGAGAGTGTAGCTGGTCAGGATTTTTCTGATTTGACAATATTTTTGTCTATCAAGTGTTTGTGAGTCAGCACTGAAAAGCTGGTGAGCTGGACCTGTTTTTGGAGCCACCACCAGAACAGTGCAGGTTTCTACTGGAAATCTGCTTGGTTGTTTGTTTGCTTATTAATTTTTCCAGTTTCCCTGATGTGCTGGGAGGGAACTAAGGGCTAAGATTGTACTAGCAAGGAAATGAGTTTGCATCCCTGTAGCTAAACTCTTCCTGCAGATACAGAGCAGCTTGTCCAGATTGTCTAATGCCAACAGTCCCTGGCTGCACTGAGCCGTGCTGAGCTCGCGTCTCCCACCCCAGCCTGGGAGAGGGCTCACTGGCATGGCCCAAGTCCTCTGACACTGAAACGACCACGGGGCAGCACTATGACTAATGTGACAGCTCTGGTTAACCAGCTGCTATAGGCATATCCTAAGCATCCAGCATCAAGGCTCTGATGACAGCTGTATGGTAGTGATGTTCCCTGGGTGACCCAAATCTCTGAAATCCAGGTGGTCTTGGCTGATCCAAGGCCCCCAAAGCACAGGCTGCTCTCTTGGCACTAGGGATCTCCTGCATTGGGACCTTGCAGGCTCCCAGGTCCACCAGAGAGAGTTTAGAGCAACAGAAGCATCAGTCAATGAGAAGATGGATCTGTTTTCCTAACATGATAGTTTTTCATTCACCTATTCCCTCCTTCAAAAATGGAAACTATATTGGAAGAGCCAAATTTCTGAGTTCCTTCTGCTCGCTGGATCAGTTGATCATCTTCCAGTTGCTACTTTATTTCCAACTTCCATGAAAACTCTTTTGGCAGGATTTCAGATTCACATTTGACCTGCACTTCTGTAGCACCTAACATATGACGTATGGTTGGGGCTGCAGGACAGCAAAAGGCACAAATTAACAATTTGTCCCTTGGGTAGATGAGGATTCGGAGCTCCAGCGACAACAGGACTGAGAACAGCCAGACTCGCTGCACTTGCCCAAACCTGCCCTGAAGGGCTATTTCACGCTGATGTAATAAAAAGTAAATAGCAAAACAATAGCAGTCTGCATGTGCCCTTTTCATGTGGCTTTTTTACTTCTCTGTCTTTGGCTGTTATGCAGAACTGAGATTAAGTGTATGATGCCAGTTCTGGACCATGTTTTATCACCAGGAACCATTAAGTGTACATTGAAACCAATACTGTAGTGTGATAAACCTCATAATTTTGCTGATCACACAAGTTATAGGCAGTATTATGTTGTATTATTTAAATATTAAAAGAAATATGCTTAGGACCTAATTCTCGGAGTTGAAAGTGTATTTTATTGCATGAAGCCTTCAACTTTGTCTAATTAAATTTATGTCTGCCTTTTTAACTTTGGAGTTTGGGTGAAAATCCAGATTCACCTACCTACAATAGACAGAATCACGACGACAAAGTCAAATATGTTCCAGCCGTTAGTGAAGTAGTAGTGTCGCAGAGCCAGCATTTTGATGATGCACTCCCCAGTGAAGATGGCAACAAAAAGCATGTTGATTTTATGGAGGATGTTTACTTTTTCTTGACTTTGGTCATCCGTTTCCACCATCATGGTAACCATGTTAAGGCAGATGAGAATCATGATGGAGACATCAAAGGCTTGTTTTGAGACGACATCAAAAATAAAACCTTGGTATTTGTTCTGGATTAAAGGAGAAGATTTAGTTAGGAAATTTGAACTGTGTCAAAGTGATGACATCATTGTCTCCTGATTGATCAGAAAGTAGAGGAAAGTAGAGAATGTACTGCTTCTGATTAGAACTTCATAAACGTAAAGATGATGATGAATGGTTGGATGATAGAGTTTTCAAACCCATTTACTCCTAATGCTTCTTGAAACTACTGAAAAAGGACCTTGGACTGGGGCCATGAATTCATTCAATGCAGGCATGTGGCCACTGCCATGACTGCGTATGTAAATTGGATTTTTAGTCAATATTGCAGAATAATGTGAATTTTGTACCACACAGGTCACTGGACTTGCAAGACTGTCCAAAATCAAAACATGTAAATACTAAGTGGCAATCACTCTTCCTACACTGGGAAGTTGAATTGCATTCATTCTATTAAATAAATATTCAGCTATTACACATAGTTCAACTGAATTATGCCATTCTTACCAGTGGCCTTGGGATTGGCTTTTGAGGTTTCTTAGATCCCAATTTTTTCATTGCATTGTAATACTTTTTCTGTTCTTCTGTCATAAAAATATCCTGGCCACCTAAGTATAGGGTGAGAACAAAGCTATTACTTTTGATGAAAAGAGGTCCACTGCCTCCATCCAAAGTTCAGGTCTGCATCCTCTTCTATTTTCTTATTTCCCTTTTCATGTAGCTTTCGTCAAAATATCTAAGAAGGGCTTGATGAGATGCAGTGCTGGGAGCTGCTTATTGCATGGAGGCGAAGGGCAGGAGACACAGAGCAGTGCAGGCAAGCAAGGAGGAGCAAGACTCAGATTCTGTCTGCACTCGAGGTAGGTCCAGGGCGAGAGAGGAAAATAGAAGAACCTCAGCCCTTTTTTTTACAGCCTACAAAGCAGTGAGAAACACAGGTCTCAGGCCAGGCTGCTTCTCCCTCACCCTGGCTGCACCTTGGGGCAGGGAGGCGATGGGTTGAGGAGAACAGGTTGCACTGCTCTGAGGGACGGTGGTGATTGTGCATGGGGGACACCAGGGTGGTCTGTGCCCCTGCGGCAGAGTTTGTGCCAGAGATCCCGTTTGCATGGAGATGTTTCACTGCTTTCTGTGGGGAATATAATCCCCCAGCCTGTATTTTCAGGACGCTCATCCTATGGGGACATTAGGGGCTGCCACAATTGTGTTTTTGTAAAAGTCCTGCACGGTGGTTTCTGCGACTGTTCTGTCAATGCTAATCTTGAGGCTAATGTGGCAAAGCCACTGCTTATAAATCTATCCCTTGCCCTGGTCTCTGCAGCAATCACAAGGTGATGTGTAGCATATGCACTACTTATCTTTTTCTTTTGTTGGTTAAAATTGTCAATGATGACACCAATGAAGAGGTTCAATGTGAAGAAAGACCCGAAGATGATGAAAATCACAAAGTACAGGTACATGTATAAATTACATTCCCATTCAGGCTGCTCCTCACACTGCAAAGGCAAAAGGGAAAATGTGAAAATGACACCATCTCTGCACATATCAAAATATTAATGCAGTTAAAAGAAAACTGTCCATCGGCAATAAAGATTATGAAACTCCCACTAGCAGAGTCAGTGCTCCACGGTCTCTATTTGAAGTTTACTGCTGGCATCTGCAATGCCATGGTCATTTCAGCTACGTTTCACAACACTGTCACAGCAATCACACTGCTTCGAAAAGAGAAACTTCAGAATAAATCCTATAAAATGTTCTCAGTCTGAACCCAGAAGGGGAAAAGAATCAATTTTCTGATTATTCCTAATCTTACATGAACTAATGGTACTTATAAAAAGCAAAAGTATCATTGCAGTATAATTTAATGCTACTGTAAAACACTGTATTTAGAAGTACAATTTTTCTTTTATAACGGGTGGAAATGAACAAGATCTCTTGCTGAAGAACTGAGCAATGCAGTCCGATAGCCTCAAATCACATGCACCACATTTGGCAAAAATGCTCAGATTTGCCCCACCAGCTCCAGGTATCTAACCAAGATGCYAGAAGCTCACATTTCCCTAAATGCTGTATTTTCTCATGTGTAACCCATGCGTTTCATTCAGCAGCAGGGAGGATACACACACATGCACATGTAGTACAAGAATAAGTCAACATCATGAGCTGTGTTATGCAAAGGTAATTCTCTGCCCCTATGATGCCATGAGGTTTTTTCCACCCCTTATTCCTCCATTTAGGTCTCGACTCCCTGTTCCTCAATTCAGCCTGTCAAATGCCCAATACCAGGCAGCTACCTCAAAAATTAACAGTAAGTGTAATCTTGTTCCTTTAACATTATTAAAAAAGGGAAAAGAGACAACATCTCCTTCAATAAAAAATAAACAAACCGCACGTGATGTAGCAAGGGAAATGCCTTTTTTTTTTTTTTTAAGGAAACCTGAAAGCTGAATGGGATGTAGGTAGGAATTGTTTGCCAGCCCAGGGCAGTTACCAGCATATTCCTCCACCCTCCTGGAGTGGAGCTGCTGGTTGAAGAGAAGAAACTTGCTCAAGGTGAAGATATAGGAAAGGCTGAGTATGTGGGTTACTGGGGAGTGTAATTTAAACCCAATGCTTTTAAAGAGGTTCTATTATCAAAAATTAGATCTGCGGAAAATTTGGCAGTCAACAGGGAGAATGGAAGAAAGGACAATTTAGGTTTTTGGTAGACTCAGTCTCACCCTGGAGGTGCCTCTCTGTGCTGGGAGTTTTGCAGTATGAATAAATAAATCAGTTGTGTAAAACTGAGGGCTGCATTTGTTTTAATCTCAGGGTCGTGATGCTTCAGTACCAGCTGCAAAAAATGAAGGTCTGCAACTGTCTCAACCAGAGTAAGACAGGGACTGGCAACCTGCATGTATTTGTTGTTGTTGTTGTTAAACACCACGAATGCTGCAAAAGTCAAYGGAAAAGGAAAAGATTCATTTTCTTGTAGTGACCTACCTCTCGTGAATCCACTGCTGCATACATAATATCCATCCAACCTTTAAATGTCGCCTGAAAAAAACCCCACAAAATACATAATTAAGCATATTAAGTAAGCATATCTTAAAATGATGATATCATCTCTGTGATGAGTTTTCAAAATGCAATGTTGAGCATGTTCTTCACAGTTAATGAATTGCTTCTCCTTTAAAGCAATATGTATCCATGAGTTTATGTTCATTTAGAGATTTAAAATCATTCCAGAATGGTTTTATCCTAGATTCTCTCATTCGTGTTTTCTGATTTTCTGCAGTTACAGGGATAAAACAGAGTTTTTTAAAAGAGATTTTAAAAAGGAGAGAAAACAGGGCAATTAAATCTTTGGAAGTTTTGACCTTAAGAAATTCAAGCAATGAAGAGATACGGCTACACAGGACAACTCAGAGTGCTGCCCTGCACAAGTCTTGGACCAGAAGAGATGGATCCCATCCGTATTGCTTGTTCAGGCTGATGGGCAGTGACTACGTTGTAGGATCCCACTGAAGCTTGGATTCTGCCATCTTTTAAAATGGGGTAAATCAAGGCAATGTCAAAGCCCAGGGAGTTGCATAAATCGCAGCTGACTTGAAAGGAGCAAAGGCAATCAACGCTTGCTGTGAGCCTGGCCCTGGAAACTCAACTGCTTTGCTGTTCAGATTTTATTTTTTTTTAAATCAGGGGTTTTAATTTTTTTTTTTAAATTATTTAAACAAGGAGGGATTCCACAGAAGTCAGTGTCTCTTACAGGAACCTGCAGTGGAGAAAGGGCAGTGACAACACTCCTAGGAGAAACACGTAGAAGTGATTTTTACTATTCTGTAGCAAAACCATTCTCTGCTCTCAATATATGCCTCTCATTAGACACAGCCTGATGCCAAAGATACCTGGCATTAGGTCTGACTCTGGCCTAAGCCACATTGCCTTTTTATTAGTTCTCTGGGGTTGTTTCTCATTTGATTTCTGACCCATTTAGACTTACCCTGGATTTAAAATCAGTGTGAGCAGATAATGAGGCATTTTTAAATTTAGTGATTTAATCAGATTTACACTAGCATGCATGAAAGACCCAAGCCCAATATTTTTTTGAATCCTACTGACACCTAGGTTGAATTTTCTCCATGGTGTGCAGGCATGCAATTCCAGATACTGCTAGTAGGAATTTTGCCGGTGGTTCCCAGGAGAAACCCAGGCATTTGTGTTGAGCTAGGTACATCCAGCAGTTTTAGAAATGCTCCATTACACATTCTATATTATTAAATTAAATCCTGGAGGTAACGCTGCCTTCCCGTTTCCCTGTGAAGACTACTGAGCCAAAGGAAAATGTTGTACAAGAGGTCAACCATATTTCTCATGGAAGTATATATAAAATAATGTTTGAAAGGTTGCATTCATTTTTATGTACTGGTTGAAAGAGATTAAACCCCCAAAATCAGAACCTTTTGGAAAATCTATTCCATGGAACTGTGTGTTAAAGAACACTTTACATGTAAAGTGTTTATAGGAATGATCAGCAGTTCTATTGAAACAAATAATTATTTGAACCTGCCACGCTGACCCCTTTTAACTGTTCTAATATTTTCCTTTTTTGCAGTTCTCTTTCTAATCTGATGAAAGATTTTCTGGTGTCATTACAGTCACTTGCAGCTTCCAGCTCAAAGTGCCGTTCAGGAAGGGTGGACAGCAAGAAATCCTTTTCCCTGCGGCACAAAACAATATGATCTTAGCCTGTACTTTTCTCCCACTTGGGAGGAAATCTTTTCTCTTGAATAGCTATTTTACCCCTCGATGTGTACCACAGACACGAGAGACTCTACTGCAAGGCACAGTGGTTTATAGTGATAACAGATGATGAAGTGATCTGACAAAAATAAATATTGAGAGAATGAACTACTGTGWTTTTCTGTTTTTTCCCAGTTGTCCAGAAGTAAGAGAATTAAAAATCCACAGGGCTTCTGGAAAGCTTCCCTAGACACTTCATCTGCAGTGGGTAAAAAGATACTGAGAATGAAAGAAATATAACACTGGGGAAAGAAATTATTTATCTGGAATTAGTAACCACTTACACTCTGGATAAGGAAGTGACAAAATCTTCATGGGAGTGTTTGTGATATTATCCTGCCTGGAAGCTATCCAGAGAAACACCATTTTCTACTGAAACTGTCATGTGATGAGATTATCTACTGATAAACTCATCTTGGGATGGGATTACATTTTGTTATTTGACTGGTGGTTAGAGCTGCAATGCAGTAAATTAGTAGGGAGGAGGATAGGTGGGATGGTACTAGCTGCCCTCAAACCATTTATTGTATAACCAAATGGTGCCTTAAAATAAAAGACGCCTTTAAATCTGCAAGGGGGATTTTTTTTTTTCTGGGAAAGG
Organism: Phoebastria nigripes; assembly: GCA_035582835.1. Lineage (NCBI taxonomy): Eukaryota > Metazoa > Chordata > Aves > Procellariiformes > Diomedeidae > Phoebastria > Phoebastria nigripes. Next base: position 2,091,821 of record JAYKAV010002662.1, on the reverse strand, counting down.
TCTGCAATAGTGCAATAAAAATGGCCGCTTATGATGGCAGAAATACTGGTCTTTGCATTTCTGAAATGCTTCTTTAAGCATTACTATTGGTGAGAGAAACTTCTGAAAGCTAAACCAGAACCACCAACAGCACAACCAAACTACACATATTTAAGTTGGCTATGCTAACTCCACTATCTGCTGGCTTTTCTGTTGAATTTGTCAGTTTGTTCAATTTCATCATAGCAGCAATTTTATACTGAACATTCTTTTTACATTTATTTTGCATTAAGACGATTTGCTGAGGAGGGCACCACCAAGCATTGGACCCACCAGAGCACCCCAGAAGTCTGCACTGAGCTGGACTACGCGGGCTCCAAGGGYGCTGCCCCTGCTCCTCTTGAATTTCCACCAGCAATTCCTCATGGACATACTGCTTACTCCTGATCTTTGGACACATGGAGAAATCTACCCTGGTGCACCAATTTATGTCTTGTTCAGAAGCACAGGTTTTTTGCACATTTTGCATCCACAGTGAAAGTAAAATCTAGAATTACAGTTTACAGAAGTGCAAGAGATCATGTAACTCAGTAACTTTAGACACACGCCGCCGTCTCATGACCATTTTGTAGCTGATTTACGAGCTCAGTCATGACTTCGAACCTGGCATTAGGGGTTGATTTAACTCTACAGCTCCTGATTGCTGTACTGGTCYAGGAGTGCTTCTGTTACCTTTCCATTCCTTATCTGGAGTCCCAGAGTGACAAAGAGTTATAGGACGTATTAGATGTAAGTCTGTTCCTGTCTAAGGAGAACTTTTCCAAGCAAGCCAGATGCCGTGAGAGAGACCACTTGTTTTCTTGGTGTTCTTCAATAAATTGCTGAAATTTCAAGACACGTTGCAAAAAAATATGTGGAGGTGATTATAATGTGAAGGGAAGGATTCCACAAGGGAAATGCAAAACTTCTACTGTAAATTTAAGATATTTCTTTGTTCAGCTCAAATACGGATTTATAGAACATAGGTGCTGTGATCTGCAAAGCAATTCTGGGAATATAGAAAAAGCATTACTGAAGCACTGGGTTGTAGCAATAATTTTTTCCTAATAGATTAGGGTGTTAAGGGTGTTTAAATCCCCAGAAGACTGAATCATCCTTCTTGCAAATTAAAAAGTCGTGATAATAAAGATCTTTTCCTCCCTGTGAATGAGGCTTTTCTCTTGCTTGTAGAGCGAGCAGAGACTACCTCCTATTTTAGTAATCTGTTGAGAGACAGAGCGTTTGTTAGTTGGAGAAGCTTGGAACTTGACTGACCACTTCACATGGATGTTTTCTCAGACTCATTAATTCAAAGTGGCATCTTCAGAACAACATAATGGATCCTAAACAAGGTAGGAAAAGAGCAAAGGATATTTGGGGAAAGTTTAATGCAGTTCTCAACTACATTGTCAGAAAGTTTGCCTCTGGATAGTAGTAAGCCTTAAAGTTTCCATAGTAGGAACTTCTCATTTCTTTCAAGGATGCTGTAGAAGTGAAGACAGAACATTAGGTAGACAGATTTGGTTTACGTATTTCCATTTGGATTTTCAGACACATTCAGGCATCCAAAGGTAACTTCAGAGTCATTTAAAGGGTGTGTTGCAGCAGCTGAAAATGTCAACAGTCAAAAGACAAGTCCCACTTAAAAGCTCATATTTTGGATCCCGGAAGGTTGTAACCAAAATGCTTATCTCATCATTGCTATGCACTGTCTCTGAGTGCACAAAGATGCATTGATGTGTCTGTCTCTTTAGGAAAGCTGAGCTGTTAACTGATCCCCTGCAGTTCCTATGGTAGTTTGCTCATGAAATGCGACTCCATATGGAGGATATTTGGCAAGGAGCACCTGTAACCGACACTTCTCGGCTGGAGTCTGGCAAAAGATATCCAGATGTTTGGTCCCCTTCTCTGTGGGTGTCATCTTTACACTTTATTGCCTAAGACTGTCATTAGCAGCAGACATAAGAGCTCCAGGTGCAGGATGAAAGTTAAAATCAATCCCCTAATGGCATCTGGCTCCTGCCCTTCCTCCTGGAAGAAGGAGCCAGCACCTGCCACAGAAGCTGAGCAATGTTTTAGGGCTCCCTCATTTCCTGCCATAATCAGTTTTTCCAGCCTGCACAGGCTGTAYGTTTATGGCACTTCTTTTGTACTTCTGCAACTGGAAAACCTACTTCTCTGCTACCCAGTACAGGATCACAGTTTTGAAAGAAACCTGCAGGGTCATCAGGTCCATTTTCAGCTGGAAAACAGCAGTACTAGACCGTCCCTTCATAAATGTGCCGAGATCCACCTTATGACCAGTTACGTTTTTGCTGCCATCACTGATGCCAACAGAAGGCAGTCCCACCTGCTGAATGCAGCCAGTACCACCAGTGTCAAGAGCCCAGGAACTGATACTGCAGAACAGTAGAAGAGACTGCTTCAGGATACTCCTTAGGCAATGCCAGTTTATGAAAAGTTGCAGATTTTCAGAAAGCTGGAGCTTGAGTCTTACAAAAGACATGGTGAAGGAATAACTACTACTCCGATGGAGTTTTTTCACCAAAAAAACTAGGCATCTGTAACGCAGTCATGGAGGAGATAAGAAGCTTCAGGTGAGGCATAATATTTTAAACCTGGAAATTTTTGCTCAGCTAGATTGGATGTTTAAATAAAAGACAAAGAAAGCACTATATAGAATGGAAAATCTAATTAAAGACTTTCAAAGTGAATTAATCTACCCTGCATGGGTGAGCTGAATATCATAATTACATGCAAAAGATAAAAGCTCTTGCTCTCAGCAAGTTCAGCTTTATGTCATGGAAAGAACCAAAAGTGGTTGTGCCCATTCTAACCTTTCTGCTTTCCAGAGGGTATGAAAGCAAAAACTCGATGGACAGTGGTCAGAAGATCTCAAACTCAAGTGTATGTGTACCAGGAACAGAGTATGTAAGGGTAAGCATTTCTACAAGAATAGCCCCCCTACTTCATGGGGCTATTTCATGCATCTGTGACAGAGAAAAAAAGATCTGGGAGAAAGCAAATGTGCATCACGGGAAGGAGAAGGGCTGGCAGATCTGATGGGGACCTCATGCCCTCTTGGAAGGGCAGGTGGGGGCCCCGGGCAGTACCCTACTGCATTGCAAAGGGTGGATGTCTGTATGTGACAACTGAATTGAGCTCCCAGCATGCCAGTTTTTATCCCAGAAACAAGGAATGCCACCACAGGCGCTTYAAGACAGTAACCTCCCTGTCCGAGAATGTAGCGAGGGACTTGTTTCACTCTGCGTACATAAAATGCAACACAACAAACACTCCTAGTGCATATCCAGCCCTTGACATCACTAGGCTTCAGAGCAAATTAGGAACAACAGAAATAAGTATCATTACCACTGTTTCACATGATGGCCCCATGGAATTGAAGCACAAAGCAATTTGTCTAAAATCACTCAGCAGTCCAGCGGCAGAGCCTGGGCAAGGAGATGGAGTCTCCTGTGGCTCTATCCTTTAGGTTGTGCTGCGTCACAACACAGTAAATCTCTGTGCATACAACCTGTTTATCCACTTTTTACATTTGCCGCTGCAAAAGGTTGTAAAAGTTGCTTACTTTATAGATCAAATATTGCCATAATCTTTGAACCTCAACAGTCTCTTTTCTGATACGCTCTCGCCACCTTTTCAGAGAGACCAGGCTGTATGGAGTTACAGCAATCTGATCACCACCACGTTTCAGTTAGGTTCAATCTGACTCATTATGTTTAGCAGGTGGAAATGAGGTGAGGAACCAGAATGAGAGACATCTCCATGGAAGGTGAGCAGAGGACTGTAAATTAAGATTACTCTGTGACTCCAGCTTTATGCAATAACTTCAGCTGAGTAACTGAAGGTACTGTAACTTCATTTTTTCCTAGCAGGGTATCGTGAAGTCCCAGGCAGTTCAGGAAGGCCAGTGCACTCTGCCTGCATGAACAGTCCTTCCTGGACCATGACTTTTTGTTTCTGGAACTGAACTTTGCTCTGGTTTACGATATTGACAAAATGGTCTTTAATTCACCTCTATATTCCAATCACCTACCAGAGGACTACATTAGTGATGCACCAGAAACTCAAGTTAAAACCAGAAGCTGCCATAAATATCTCTAGGCCAAATTAATACGCCAAATATGACTCATTTACACTTGAGGAAAGGCATTCCCCTGATAGGTAAGGCTGAAAAACCCAGAAAAGCRTAGAGGTTAACTTAAGCCTTTAAGCTGATGATTTCAGTAGGAACAAATAACATTTGCCTGTTAGTTTAGTTTCTGGTGGTCACACTTACCACTTGTAGCAGAGCCAGGTACCCAGCACCAACATTATCGAAGTTAACTTTAACTTTTGTCCAGTAAAATGTGCCTGACACATTATAGAGTATACAGTCACTCATGTTGTTAATAATTTTAGAGTCTAAAGGCATATCTCCTTCTGTCTTATTAATGCACTTCCCAAATTTCCCTGCGAACAGGTTCACTCCCATGATGCTAAAGATAAGCCAGAAGATGAGGCAGACGAGCAGAACATTCATGATGGAAGGGATGGCTCCCACGAGGGCATTGACCACCACCTTGGGTGAAACAGGAGAGAGAAAACAGAATTAATGTCAGCACTTATATAGACACTTCGCTAACAAGCTTCTGTGCACCCTTGATTAACTATGCTGAACCCTCACATGGCGACAGGTGGATAACTACTAACACTACCTAAGGAGCCAGACCACCATTAAAGGCTTCACACATTTTTTTTTTTTTTTTCCTTTTGTAAGGGACATTATATTATAATTGAAGAGCTAATCTGTTGGCATCCCACCCATGGGATGATGTTTTTTCAAGAGGAAACTTTTAATTCAGGAGCAATCTGCGAAGTCATCATGACCTCTCAGATCCTACTGGATAATACACTTCAGTCAAACCATCTTTAATAATCATACGATTAATTGGAAATGGCTGGGGTACATCACAGTGTCTCAAAATAGACCAAAAAAGGATTTCTGAAATCTTTTATTGAACTCAGGCCTCCATAGTCCTTGGTATGTGAACTCCAGCTATGATAAATTTTGGTTATTTGAATAATAATTGATTGAGACATACTGTACTAAGCCAACTTCCCCTGTCCGATCAGTATGCATGATTAAAACAGTGAAACCATTCTAATTTAACAAAAAATGCATTATTTTTTCCTGTGACATGCTGTAAAGTTCCTACACACCAACCCAGGCAGGGCTGTAAACCCCTGTGTAAAACCATATGTTTTCTGAGGGAAGCACACTATCACAAAATGTAGTTTTCCACTTCCTATGTCAGCAAGGTTTCTCCATATTCACAGCTTTTGGAGATGCTGCCTGACAGCATTGCAGCAGACACCAGCCCCACTACATGAATTTGTCTTCACCTCTGTCTCATGCTTTGGAGATTAGAATCTGGTAGGCAGACACTAAGCTCTTCCTCTTCTCCATCTACATTTCTGAAACTGAGACAAGGTGATATTGATCCATAAAAATTAAATTTTATTCAATTGTGAAGCTGATTATGGAAAATGTCAGCTCTTGTTTTCTCTCGTATTAGCGTCCAATTTTCTGACAAGCTAATAATGTAACATTCGTTTCCCCATCATTTTTGCACTGCTGAGGAAGAAAAATACCCGGAAGACTGAAACAGTTTTCATGCATGTATAACAGCAGCTTCATCTACAATATACAATACAAAATTATGTCGATCTTTCAAAACCCAGATTTATATTTTGTGCATTTTTGAATGAAGCTAATTTTCACACAGGAAAGGTTGCTTGACCAATTTTTTAATTTTTTTTTTCCTGTATAGGCCCACTCCTGATGGCTTTTCCATTTCTTTCTTTTTTTTTTTTTTGTTTTGCTAATTTTATCTTTTAGTTTTGGATGTTAATCAATTTCTAACTTCATTGTTTTAAGATCAAATTTACCATGTTAACCAAAATGCCAAATAATTTCCAAATCAAGGGCTTAGTTGGATATAGCCTYGGCCTTTGTCAAAGTAGCTTTCATTTGCTGCTATGCAGGACAATATTTTTGCTCAATTTTAATCCATGCAGCACAAAGCCACTGCACTTATGTTACATATGCTGCTGAACTTACGAACGTATGCTGCTTGTGGCTCCCACCCACAAGCCCTGTGACAGGACACAGACATCCAGGTTTCAGCAGTGCAAGCGATGGCCATGCCTGCATCCTGCTTTTTTCCTTCTGCTGAATTATGTTCAATGGCTGGTAGATAACAAAACACGACATGAGGCTGGAGCAAATCCTGTAACACCTCTCTGAATGAATTATTAACAGGGGGTTTCATTTTTCTCTCACCGCTTCTGCTCTTACACCAGCCTGATGCCATTTGGTCTGCTGGAAGCACTCCTGATTTGCACTGAGACAAGTGAGAGGACTTAAAGACCTGAATGCACAAAGGCAAGTTATTGTCATAAATTCATGTTAAAAGTTCAGCTGCAAACCTTGCCATGGAAAGGGCTGAATTTCTGTTGCATCTAGGAACAGCAAAATATATAGCCATGTATAAGAAATGGCTCTTGATTTCCATCAATACCTTTATAGGAGGAAGCACCTTCCAGGTGACTTCTTTAGGGATATCCTAGAAACTGAGCCACCCTCTGCCCTAATCCACAGTGGTGCAAATCTGTGCCTGGTCCCCAGCTCTCCTGATCTCATGGGCCACCTCCTCAGCCGAAGCTGATTCAGAATTTAAATCCAGAATAGACTTGCACGATGCGTTAATCCTCCCTTTGCTACAGCAGAGCCCACCAGACTTCCTGCAGTAATTTCAGGCCCAGGCTATAACTCCTAGCCAAGCGTGGGCGCAGCTTTTGCAAAGACATCCAATTTACAGTGTCATGATTTCAAATAATGGAGAAAAATTTTATTATTAGATAATCCATTCCTGGTGTCCTTTGCCCTCACTGTTAGAAACAGGTGCTGTATTTTTATGTTGAATTTGCTGAACTTGAGGCACTAGTCGTCTGCTGTTAGGCATCTTCTCCTATCATCCCTGTCTTCACTGCAGGTGACTTACCACTGAACATTGCTTTGGGTAATTAAAAAACCAGAGCTTCTTTCTAACTGTTGTGGTTCCTTCAGATTTCTAATCATGCTGCAGAGATCTTCTCATTTTTAACACCCCATTTCCAGCAGTTTGGTGGAATTCCAGTATTGAAGCACTGCCCTCTACCTCTGCTTGCTGGGTTATTTCCCTGCGTATTGAGGGACTGTAATAGTCACCTCATTTATCGGACCTGCCCAAAAGAATGTGTCCTGTCGAACAGTCATCCCAATCCCTAAGTCCTTCTCAGCCGCTGTTTTCCAAGAAACGTCCCCCGGAGTGACCTACTTTCCTCCTCCCGAGGTGTACGATGTATGTGGTTTTATTAAAATGCATGTCGTTCAATTGATCTGTTTTTCACTGTGATCCAGATCAGTCAGTATAATTCCCCTATCCGTAATACCACTTACTACTCCGCTCACTTTGTCTGTTGTCAGCAAAGATTTTATATTTTCTTCCAGATGCTGTTAAAGTCCAGATTAAGGACAGTTCTTATTCTGAAGGATCTCTCACCCTGAGACACTCATCACTAATTTACAGTGTCATCACTGTTTACAATTACTTTTCGAGATCCATCACCCATTTTAAATTAATTTAAAATATGTTTACTTGGCTTGGTACAAAGCTCGTGTTTTCATCACAATGTCCCGTGGTATCAGATTCCTCTCTGAAATCTAAGGATATTATATCAGCACAGTTACCGTCATCAGCATAATTTGTAATCAAATCAAAGGACCGTATCGGTTTTACAAGAACTATTCCCATGAAATCATGCTAACTAGCATTAATTATGCTATTTCTTTCCTGCATGTATCTCGTAGCAGCCTCACCATGACTTTGCCTAGTATCATTTTCACATTAAATGGTCTATCATCATCCCACTCATCCTTTTAAAATACTGCAATAACCTCCCTGGCTGGGAAGACTTGCAGGGAAGTGGCACCTCTGAAATAATTCCCTGAGGGACAACAAATGAGGAGACATGGGAGACTTCATGATTCGGGACAGGCAGATCTAAGTTAATTTACACTGGCCTCTAATATGGCCTGGAAAGTGGTGGATGACGCAGGGTGGTGGCACGGGCATGGCACACCCAGGGTCTACAGTAACTGTCAGGTGGAATACTGGTCTTACTGGGGTCTTTTTTGGGGACAGAAGGGCAAGATGGCAACAGTTCAGCCTTATTTTGCAGACCTCTCTTGGGATGGGAGCTGCTGAGACTTGTGTCAGACCAGCCTCTTCGAAGACAGGGAAAGGACTGAAGTGTGATGGCAACAGGTCCTCTTGGCCATCCAAGTGCTACCCTGTGCCTTTGCCTCAGGACCAGTTGTTTCCAAAATTTAGGTACAGCGACACTGAAATAAGTCTCTTATTGCAGTATAAATAAGAACTTCCTTGTTCCTGTTCTAGCCATACAGAAATCTTTCAGTTATTCAAGAAAAAGACATTGTAATAGAGCAAACTATTATTATTTTCTTACTGTCAGTGTTTGCTTCTCAACATTATCATTATTTAATCCATCACTGCACTGGCAATTTTCCTGTGCATTCTGGAGCATATGATCTCCTAATAATGAAAGGTCTAACTGTCCCTAGTCACRTTAACTGTGGTTAGACAAACCAAAAATAAAATTATTTGATTTTCCAATAGCACGTATTCTCAATTACACTTTATCATAGTTTACAAGCTAATTCACTAGCTCCGATAGCTCAGAAAGACTGAATATATTTCAGCTGCAGCAATGGTACAGGGAAAAAAAGGGATGTTGAGTCAGGGACCAGGGGAGCCTACAAGTATGAGCGTGTTAGGAAGAAAACTTGCTGGGCTGATCTGTGTGTCTRCGTCATGTAGGATCTCCACCAAGCCAACCTCTTGCTATTCTCAGAAAGCCTCTCGATAGAGATRTGAACCTTTTCACGTTATTTCTTTCCTATTTCAGTCTCACTTTTCCAACGCTTTGGGCTAGTCTTCCCACTGCTTTTCAGGTTTTAATCCAATTTAGTTAAACTGATGCAAAGTCATGAGTGAACATTCTTATGTCAGCTTAGAATATGTTAAAGGGGTTTCGCTTGAACTTGCAAATCCACTAGTAGAAGTTAAGCCTTCATAAGCCAGATTTAAATTGATTTGAGAGAGTCTGTGCACAAATCACTTTGGTAGTTAAACTAGTGCAGCTTTTGCTGATATCAATGTTTGCTCAATTTGCGTATGTTTAATAAAGACTTGGAGTGAAGTCATCAGATGACATAGGAGTGAGAGCTTTAATTAACGTCAGTAGTGCAACATCACTTTGTGCCAGCTGAGGATCTGCAGTTTGCTTTTGTTTTATTTTGTGAATAACCTTTAAAATATTGCCTGYGTTTGCTGAAAAGATCGTGGTGAACAAAGCAATTCAGGTTTGGRTGCCCAGATGAATAGAGCCTCTTGAATCTTTTTGTCTTAGTACTAACACAGAGGAGAGTGGTCTGCAACTAGATTTGTCTGATCCTCATCCACAAAAATAATGTGATTTAGATAATCACAAGGTTTGTGGGACAAAGCCATAAATCCCCAATTCTGGTCATCCACAGAACAGGCAAAGTAGGGGTACAGGGTTTTCATAAATTGCCCTATCACCATATTTCCTGGGTTATCTCAGTCGTTAGGCTCTCCAGCCTTCAGTCTGTCTTACTGCAAGAGTATTGCAATGAGAACAGTTAATTGCTAGGAGCTCAGTGCATGAACTACACATTTTAATCACTGATGATTCAGACCAAAATTTTGGKGAAAGCCTCACCCTGAATATACCTCAGTATGAAAGCTGTAGCATTTTCTTTGGCCTAGTAGAGAGATTTGGGATCATCAGACAATGTAAGTTGCTTTACGTGTAATTTTGTCACAGATTTGCTTTATCTTACTATGCAATCTGCAAGATTAGCAGTAACCTCAGCTCATACAGAACACAGTTGTCATCATCTGCAAGTCATGCATGGTGCAAGGAGTTGAATAAAGTGCTTATCTAGACAATAATTGATTAGTGTAGCAGGTAGGCTTAACAAATAAACAGGTAAGCTGCGTGGATATAGCCACGCTGGCAAAGGAATGCAGAAGGGAAAGAGATGGATGCACAAGATGGAGCAACAAACACAAGCTACGTGGTTTTAATGTTAATCCTGACATTCCATATTAAAACTGCAATCTGTTCAAAGGAAAGATTTTATATACTCATTCATTTGCTTCCCCTATCTTTAACTTTCTAATTTTTGTTTTAATTATTAGTGAAAAAGTCCTTAAGAACTTTCCCAGTCAGTCGCATTTTAATACATGTCAAAAGCAGGGAGCAAACTTGTAGCTTGGTTATTCCCCTGATACGCCTTATAATTGAGAGGTAATTGTTAGCCAGATGCTTCCTCAGCCAAAAAGCTGTTTTTTAAAGCGCAATATGACAAGTTAGGCAGCAGGATTAGTTTATCATTAAATCCTCCAGAGGATAAAGCTGTAGTGATACAATTACAATCAAGACAAAGGAGGGATTTCTGGTTTTGTTGTTTTGATACAGCATTATCATTCATTGCCTTTTGCAGACCAAATGAAGACAAAACCACGTCCAACTGTTCCCTGTTACATGCTTGATGTCACACAGTTGAGCTTTGATCCATGCTTTAAATACTCTTACCCTCATCCCTTCAAATCGTGACAATGCTCTTAATGGTCGCAGGGCTCGGAGGGTCCTGAGGGATTTAATGGGACCCATCTCGGAGTATCCAAGTGTATGGGCGATGAGGCTTATTAAAGAGACCTGAATGGAGACACAAAGCAAAAATCCAATCTRTTAGTACACTCCTGCCATTTTCCTCCTCTTCTGACTTACCTTCCCGAAAAGAAACAGCTGGTTAGTTGGAAACAGCTGGAACAGTGGTGGTGGGGGGGAAAACCCTCACCTTAAATGGAAGCCATTAAATTAGACCAACACAGAAAAAAGGAGGTTTTTACATCCACACATATACAGAACTCTTACCAACTCACAAAACCTTTGTTTCCAATTTAATGCAAAACTTACAGAAATACAGACTTGCAAAGATGTCAGTTTTCTTTTAACTAAGCACACAGAAATCCTCTTAATGTCAGCTTGCACAAAGTTGATGAGAAAAGAGATCACCGTTACAAAACCACTGCTCTGTGACGCCCGTGCTGTAGGTTTCCCGTACCTCAAGGTGTGTGTATCTTCCACTATTGAAAATATGATGAGTCACATAAGTGTTATAATTTAGGGCTTTCTGGATGAAAGCACCTGTAAGATCTAACCATTTCCAGCAGAGAGAAAAGATTTTAGCATTACCATTCAATTATCAATCTTAAACTTACTAATTAGAAACAAGTCTCCTAGATTGCTGATAGACATGACTTTATACCATAGACTCTAAAAGAATGATGTGCATGACTCTCTGATTCTGCACTTTTTCACTTTTTCTGGTTTCTACACAGCCTCTAAGGGAGAACTTGACAGGTGCTCAACGTTKAGGTTCATACCTCTCAAAGACTATTTCTTTGAAATAAACTATATATTTCCAAAACTGGAGACAGCATGGAGGGGTTCCAATGCTCTTCATGTTCTCAGAGCTTTTATAGTGCCCAGCTGGTCAGAAATGTGGATGCTATCAGGCACAGGACTGGAATCTGGATAAACTGAATGGCAGTGGAGATTATGGGTCAGATTAACAAACGTGGCACAACTGGGTTTTGCATGCTCAAGTCAGTGTTCGCAGCCTCAGAATTTAAGGAGTAAGAAACAAAGAGCTCTCCAACACCATCAGGATCATGCAAATTTGCATGGATTAAAAAAGGAACCAAAATTAATCCTCACATATTCTTTTCTTACAAGAGAGAAGACACCTATGCATATTGCTCATCACAGTTCCCTTACTCCCATCTTAGCCCCAGTTACCATGGTATCRGATTGTCTCACACTCACCAACGTGAGTGTGCAAAGCTTACCTGGAAGGAGTGTGCTTTAGTGCCATTTTAAAGATAGAAGCGAAGTCTAAAAACAGGGATTCTTCTACACTATATAAAAAATAGGTGCTTAATGTAAAAGGAAACTCTAGGCTCCCCCATGAAGACAGACAGCTCTGGTGGGAAACCTTCCTTTTCATTTTAGGATGGGATAATTTTTCCTCTGAATGCCACTGCTGGCTGACCAGCCCAGCATCACCCATGAGGTTTGTGATAAAGAAGGATATGATGAGCCTGGTCCCCTAAGTCATGAGCTAGTGTCCTCTACAGAGCAACCTTTCTCCTGAATATGCATTCATGTCATGGTTTAACCCTAGCCACTAAACTAGCAACTAAACACCATGCAGCCGCTCACTCACCCACCACCCCCGGTAGGATAGGGGAGAGAATTGGGAGGGCACAAGTAGGAAAACTCACGGGTTGAGATAAAAACAGTTTAATAATTGAAATAAAACAAAGTAGAACAGTAATAATAACAATGATAACAACAACAATAATAGAATATACAAAGCAGGCGATGCACAATGCAACTGCTCACCACCCGCCTACCGACACTCAGCCCRTTCCGAGACGCGAGAACCCCCCCTTCTTGGACCACGCCTCCTAATTATATACTGAGCATGACGTATGGAATACCCCATTGGCCAGCTGGGTCAGCTGCCCCGGCTATGCTCCGCCCCCCCCAGCTTTCCATGCACCTGGCAGAGCTTGGGAAGCTGAAAAGTCCCCAGTGCAAGTGCCACTCGGCAACAACAAAAACATCAATGGGCCATCAACAGTCCTCTCATACCAAACCCAAAACACAGCACCCCCAGCTACTGGGAATAAAGTTAACTCTGTCCCAGCCAGAACCAGGACAATTCATTTATGTACCAGTGCTGTCTGCACAGTGAAGCATCCTTGTAAAACTTGCACAATTTGTTAAATTATTTACCTATTGATGCCTTTATTGTGGCATGTGGGTGACAGCAAGCCTAAGGGAAGGTGGTCTTAGAGACACCAAGCCTGGGCTGGATGCAGCGGGCTGGATATCTGCTGGGATAAGACAGCCCAGATCTGCAGATGATGAAGTGGCACAGAGGCTGACTGTCATGCTTTAACATGTCACTCTCTAACAAGGTGTGACACAAACTCACCTCTCATGTACAGACCCAGGAGCTAATGTGGAAGGAAGGTCTTAATAAACACTTCTGCATTTTAGTGGTGTGTGTGCTATAAAAACATCACAGTAGACAGGCAGACTGGATTCAAGGTCTGATGTCTTAGGACCCTTAGACACCGGGGAGGTAAAAATCACCAGTGAAGCCTTTGCTTCCATCTTTAAGAAAGCAGATCTGAACCTGTGACRTGAACATGCTTAAGGAGTTTTTTTAAAGTAAGTAATGCCATAGGTTTGACATATATTCACTAGTAACGCTTCTTTCACCTAAATCCTGCTCAGTCAATGCTCACAGTTAAAGATGAAAATCTGGGTTTGACTTCAAAACCATCTTAAACTCACCAACGCTTCCAAACTGGGGCAGCACCCATTGTCTGTCTTCCCTGTTTCTTACCAGCCTTGATTACATCCTGTACTCTGAAGATGCATTATCACACAGTCCAAAGCCTTCTCCTTTCATTCACTCTCCCCATTGACTTAATGTTGCCTAAATAAGGAGAAAGGGCTGAAGGATTTGTCTAATAGCAGTAAGCAAATGCACAGCATACTTATATACTAAAGCCATTCAACTAAGGCATCTTAAAACTGTAATATAATTGGCATTATTGAGATATCATGATAGGAGTAACACTGTGGAACATATTTCTGTCTTTGGTGGAAAGTTTAGTGCAGAAAACAGCCTTAATCCCACAAAGCCTTGGAGGTCCCTATCCAGAAAGGCTGRAGGTATAAGAAAACAGCTCAATGATAGCATGCTCAGTGGCGGAAACCAAGATCCATATACTCACATACCAAGGGAAGCTCATTTATTTGTAAAATGAATGCAGAGATTTAAAAGAAAATTAATCAAATACAGAGCACCCAACACCCTTCTTTGCTAACTTCACCCACAACGTCTGAAAGTCAGATCTTCTCAAGGTCTTCAAACTGCCTTGGTTCGTGCATCTGCATGCTTCCTCCCTCACATCCTATAACTCCCCTTTCTCTCAAGGCAGAAGACATTCTGTTCAAATCCTGCAAGACCAAACTTCGGATATGAGCGGGTTACCATTTTCTTTAGAGTGCCATAAATGTCACCCTGAAACACGTCACAGGTGCTGTTGTCCTCCTGACACAGATTTACACAGCATTAGATATCTCTTCAGAGGATTAGGCTGTGAAGCTGTGTGATATTTGGCAATGATTTACAAGKCTGGAGTCAGAACTGAGTTTGAGACAACTTGTTTAAATGCTCGGCTGTTGGTTTTGAAGGTATCCCTGTCAAATTTTATTTGTTACTAACGCAGAGACTTGGCCATTTGGACTTGATTAAAAGTGACCTGGAAGGCTATTTTTAGGAAAAAAATCAAGCAGTTTTCAAAATTGGTGCTGACTGCCCCACATAATCACAGCAAAAGATGAAGTCAGCTGTTTCTGTTACTTTTTTTTCCTGTTACAAAGCTGTGCAGCCCAGAGCTGCTCTAAGGTTCTGCTCTGTGCTCTGCTTGGTATCAGAAACTTGCTGGCACCCAGAAAACACCTGCAGGGTCAACATAACCTCCAGATTCACAATATGGCACACATTTCTAATCTTTCCTCTTTGCACATAGTTCTGTAGGTTTTTCAGGAAAAAAATACCTCTGAAGACCAGGCAGCACTGTAACATTGTGGAGAGCAGGCAAATCCTAAGGAGTCACTATTGCCTAGAACCATTTCCCATAAAATGCACAACCTGCTRTTGGGCTTGAGCTTTCACCTCACCTTTCACATGGCACGTGTGCTAACAGGTAAGCTACAGAGTCTCTCATCCTCCTGTGCACTTCTTCTGACCCAGGAAGCCTTATTATTGTTCTTATTTGCAGATGCTTTGCTTCTAGCATCTCCCTTGAGGGTCTTTCCAGAACCTGCTAGATCTTACTAAGAAGCTTTCACAGCTTTCTGTCTAAACCTTTCTTCCCTTAATTTAATCAAGTAATAATATCCTCCATGTTAGCTCTAGACTGTTCCTTATCCCCTTGACTTGCTGTTTATTCGGCTTCTCTGAAGTCCCCAGGATGATGCCCTCACTGGAATTTGCTATCTAGCGTGAGCCCCAGTGTACAACCTGGCCAGCAATGAGGGTCCCTAAGGTGGGGAGTGGACCTCATAATTCAGTACACGCRATCCTGGCTCCACAGACATTAATGGCAAAAGTCTCACCAACCACATGGGCTAGGATTTCAATCACGTGGCAGCTCTTCCCTTTTGCTTTCCTCAGGTCATCTCAGTACAGCCCAACAAGAGCTCAGCCTTGGCGCTACCAGTGACTTCCAAAAATTTATTCCATCCTGAAAGAGTGGAAACCCTGAAAGAGTCAGCATTTACTGCCTGGCTTAATGGAAGGGTTTCCCAGCAAAGCCCAAGCTCCAGGCAAAGCCACGTTGATGCTACGTGCACACCTTGGCTTCTTCTTGCCATTGTAGACAGGCAGGTGATGTTGAGCTCTCTCTTATCCTGGCATTTAAGGAAGTGTGTTGCCCCTGTTCCTTACTTTCTTTGCCCAAAGATAGTTTTAGCTATATATCTATATATCTATATATCTATATATCTATATATCATCTATTTATCTATTTATCTATAGACATATCTATAAATATATACTATCTATATACCTGTATTTCTGTATTTCTATAGTGCTACATATTCCTACATGCAAGTTTATCTATATAGATTTTACAGTGGTTTGTATGGCAGCCTCCTAGAGCCGGGTAAAGGGAGAGATAAATGAACCCCGCAGCTTTAATTTTTTGCCATTTTCAATGTTATGCTCAAGGAAAAAATGAGAGTTTTTAAATGTTGTGACTGCATTGAACACTAGAAATACCAGCCATGGGGATTACCAGGCCTGTGGCTGGTGTTTTGAAAACCAACCTCCTGTCATCTGTGTGGCTTAGTGGCATTAGCAGCTCGGGTCTAGAGCGCCCCATTGTATGACATTCATATGTGTTTCCAGGGCAAAATCAAGAAGAATCAATGAATTTAGACCGCTAGAACACAGGCAATGATCTCTGAAAAGAGACTAGCCTCACTGATAACTGTTCAAAGTTATTGCTAATATGTTCTAATGAGATTAATGCCTGAATTTCTTAATTATTTTGACAATACACTGCTAGATTATATGTGACCAAAAAAAAAATGTCTTGTCCAGGAATCAGGATGATTTTTCAGTAGCTGCCAACTTTTTTGTTTTGCTATTTTAGTGGAGTATTGTCGTTCTTGAGATGAGAAATACGACTCATGTATTTGTACCCAGCTGGCACCCATATAATGTTAGGTTCCCAGTGTGCTCACATTGGTGCTCACAGTAATTCATCAGTTAGCAGATATGCAGCATTTTTGGATAATTAAAATTGTTCACTATGAACACACAGAGATAAAGTTATACAATAGGTATATATGTGTTCACTATCTGACAGTGACTTAAGAAATCAGTGTTGTAAACCAGTATAAACCCCAGTAAAACTGTCAGAAGAGAATTGCAAGGCTGCAGAAAAACAATTATAATGTAGGAAGTGCAATAATGCAGCTTCCTTTCGGCATAGACAGGGGAAACGGTCTTTAATCAAAAGATCACAGACTCTTTTTCCCAAGGAGCTATTGCATTTATAACAGTAGTGGGGTTCCTTCCTATATACATACATTTTAATAGCATATTWGTAGCATGCACAGGCTCCCTAGCCATGCAATCTTGCTGGCGGCAGTAACCCGAAGSGCGCAGTCTTTGGGAGCAGTGTTTCACCTGAGTCTGACAGCGTTTCCTATAGCGTGGAGGTGGGTTTGAACTGGAATAGGGGCCGCTCCTCTCTTTTTCGCGTTCCTTCCCATCAGCCTAAAAGCACATCATTTCAGGTAACCAGCGAGCATCCACTGGACCGAGCTGGAAGCAGACCTGAGCAGCACCATCAAAGGCAGATGCTACTCGGCATAGATTGCATTTTTGAATTCACCCCAGATCACCACGGAGATGAATTAATAGCAGAGCCCAGGGAACAAGGAGTTCTGCCTGGGCAATGGTAAAAATCCTCCTTGGCTGGTCATATAAATCCTAAAACCCATGAGAACAACGAGAATCTCTACTAAACGTCTGCCTGTTGCAGCACACAGCTGGGCGCGATACCCTGCAAGCTGCTGTCTCGGAGAGCAGACCTCCTTCCCGGTTTGGGCCACAGCATATGTTTTATGCAGCCAGGGATTTTGTCAAACTAACCTGCTTGTTCAAAGTACAGGGGAGGGAGGGGGGGGAAAAAGGACATCCGAAAGGGAACACAGCAGCTGAGTTGAAAGCTCTGGCCACTTATTTAAATAAGCAGTTTCAGCTAATGCAGGCCCCCAGTGCCTTCCAATAGCTTTTTGTGTGCCCCAGGAACACCTGTCTCCCCCTCTCTAATTGTGCTTTTTTTAAAAAAAAAAAAAAAAAAAAAAAAAAAAGTAGAAGAAACAGAGCTTGGATTACTTTGGGTGCCTCTTTTCAATCCACTCTGGTTTCTCCTGTCCATTGCTGCCAAGGATAGGATTACCCAAAGAAATCTTCACAGCCCGAGCAGCAGCCCAGTGTCTGTAAGAGCCAGGCCTGCAGTCCCGAGTTGCTCCCCTTGATTTGAAAAGGAACAAAATTAGGTCTGTACCCCAAATGCTAACTGGAAAAACTACAGGAAAAGGGGAATTTGCAAATAAATTGAAATACTTGGAACTTCTTATTGCCACTCTGAAATACGGTTGGGAGAAAAGGGCTTGTGATGAGGTTGGTATTCCCTTTAGCATCTACCATTTCTGAGCAGACGTTTATTATTGCCTTATTTTTTTAAAATATCTCTTTACCCTTTCACTCTGCCATTGCATTTTCTGCCATAGATGCCTAACTGTACGATTGCACCTGCCAATCCAGAAATTGCATGTTATGAATGTGTTACTTTATGAATGAAGGGCATAAAGTTAAAGGAAAGTCTTAAAATTAGGACACTAGGGAGAGACTAAGGTGACCTAAACCAAATTCCCACCTCTGTTACCTGTTTCCTTGAATCACAACCCTCACGTTAAGGTAAAGACTACAAACTCCTTAGGGCTGCTCTGGAGTTAGTCCACGGCATGGAGATGAAAGCGCGTCTGCAAACCAGTTAATGAACAGCTTCCCTCACCGGCAGTGGAGTTCATTACTGCTTGTGGAGTGCTCTYGTGTATTATAATACAATGGGCTGTATGAGTGCCTAGATTAATTATAAACAAGAATTATCTCCTGGAAAGCCCGACGCTACTTCTTATAACTTAGGTTAAAAAAGGCTTTTACATCACCCACTCATGTTGTTTTCTCCAGGACATTTCCTCTTCTTTTTTTATTTCTTTGTTTCCCCATCTACTACGCAAACTAAGCCTGTGAAACTCTTAATATTCCATCTTCTCAGCTTGTTTCCTGGTCCTCATGTCCACACTTTTTGAGGCAATGTTTCCTTTTCAGAGGGCAGCCTTGTTGCAAACAGCATGTGCCACTCCTGTTGGCTTAAATGCTTTTAAATAAMTCATTCCTGCATCCTAATTGCTTCCTGGTGGTTTCCAGAAGAACCTCTTTACGTCTTGCTGTTCTCTTAATCTGTCACCTCCTTTACACCTGCCCAGGCTTTTCTAACAACTCCAGTCAATTCCCAAGGCAGATGGCTGCGAATCAAGAATTAAACCTCAGCTAATTTCTGAGGGCGAGTCGAACGACCTGCTGCTGCGAGCTTACACCCAGCGAGACGGCAAACTGACTTACTGATTTGCAGTTTTCCCACCCCACCCTTTCCAAATGGATTTTCAGCCTGTCTCAATTCACCTTTTCACTGCAAACAAACAACTTTGCCAGACCTCTGAGTCCCATTTACCAGCACTGGGTAGAGATGGATGAGGGATCGCTGTGACTTTTGGGGACCACATAACACTCCTTGATCAGCCAAAGCTTGGCCAAGACCCAAAGTCTTTCTCCTTGTTGCAGCAGTGGTGGCTGTGCGGGGTGCAGCTGCCTTGAAAAGTCTGGTATTTCTGCCTGGATTTAGAGCAAAATAATTTCTTCATCATCAACTACATTCTGCTTCTCATCCAGACGCCATGCAGAGACAGCCTTTATTTAGGGCAGCTGAAGATGAAAGATATTTGCCCCTTAAAAAATCTCCAAAAACACCACACRATTCATCCCAGGGTACCTTCTTGATGCTGAATGCTGTTGTCAGGAGTAGACGGGAATATGCTTGATTATTATTTATTATTTGAAGATAGCGTTATAATGCCAGGGGTGCGCATAGTGATTACTGAGAGAACATTTCCCTGGGGGCTCAGCCCCATTGACTCTGCTCCATTTCCATCGCAGCCGGTGGGAGTTTAGGTGTTGAGCTGAAGGGATGCTTATTTCTGGGCAGGATTAGGATCAACCTTACTTACATATGACACGATGCACAAAAACAAAAACAAAAACAAAAAAAAAAAAAAAGAGAAAAATCTGTTTGGGCTGTTTCCACAAGGTGCTGTTCTGGATTTGCTCGATTCCCTAAAGCTTTTATTTAATCAAATGTTCCAAATCAATATGAAAAATACCAAGTCGATGTGGGAAACATGACAGTCTTAGCCTGAAAATCATCTCTGTTTAGTTGGATTCTTGAACCTGAGTTGATCCTGATAYTGTATTGAATATGCTAAGATGGAGAGGGACTCTGAAGAATTATAGGTTCCCTGATTTCTGCCAGAAAGGACAATGGTACAAGTAGGAGTACATACTACGAGTACGAGTCCTCATCTTCATTTGCCTTAGCACAAAGCACCCCAAAGCCAGTCATACCAGGGTAGGAGGCCAGCACAAAGTCTCCACACCACTGGGGTACAGCTTTGAAGTTTCATCCCAATTCCTTTGATCTCTCACCCTCCTAATAAAGAATCCCTGACCCCGCTGCAGGCTGCATCTCTCCCTTCACTTCTTCCTTCCCCCTCCTCCTGGCACCAGTCTCTTGAGCAGCCCCTGGCCACCCTGGATGGAGCCACAAGGGTGGTGGGAAGACGTTTTGCAGTCTGCAACAGTTGGGGTTGTAAAGGTGCTGGTCATCAGGGAGAGGAACTGTAGGACGATCCTGCTCTGTCCTTGCAGAGCATGTGGGACTCTGTCTGGACTGTTAAATACAGTCTGCATCCCTATCCCAGCTGTGATCCTCCGTGCAAGGGAGAACATCTCTGTTTAAGGAATTTGGCAGCAATGGAAAGGGCCAAGCAAGATGCATGCAAGAGCTCAAGGGTTTTATTAATTATTTTCTTTTTAAGCATAGTCTTCTAAAAAAGGACATTGAAATGCGCTCTATCTTTAAATAACGTCAAGAAATAAAAATGGTTGGTAAACCTAGTTCAGCACAATCTGAGTTGAGATGGGTTTTTTACACCACTTTCAAAAGTTGAAATTCTCCCTCAGCGATTGAAATTCTGCAGTAATTGCAGTAATTCTTCATATTGCAACCGTTTCGCAAGGTGTAGGCAGGCAGTGAGCTACGCTTACTGCTGGACTGTTCTCCTCACCTTCATTTACTGTCCCTTTTCCTCCAGCTGCAGCGTGCTTTGCCCTGCTGTGCCTTGCCTGAAACCCAGCTTGTGCTTCCACTTGGCAAAGCCCGGTTGCTCTCCTTTTAGCATCTATGTGGTAACTAACATGAGGTGCAAACCAAGATAAGACAAGACATTTGGATGTTTTTGCATGTGTTATGTTGAGATAAAGCGTGGGGAGGCAGAAGGGAGATTTACAGCGTCTGCTGACCTGCTAACACACATTAAAACCACTTATCTCATCTTCATGTGGAATTTTTTTTTTTCACTTATCCTGAATTAGCCAATATGTAGTAAACCAGCATTTTTTTTTTCTTTTTTTTTTTTYTTCAAAACCAGGCTCCCTGGCTTCTGGAGAGCTATTCGATTTCCTATGAGTTATCTGCCATCAGCAGAGGCCCAGAAGAATGTGCACTGAGACATCTTCAAAAATCCCACATGAGCATTTGCTTTGAGGAACTGGAAGAAAACTAGTCAAAAAAGAACTCTGAAGTAATAGTACTCTGTTTTAACACGTGGATTTTTGATAACTCACAGAGAGCACTAATAAGSTCACTCTTAAGATGCTTCTCCAAGTGACAAGCTATATTATTTTTACTTTGCCTTGGCTGTATTTTTGTCATTTCGTTCCTGTGTGCTTTTCTGAACAGAAACTAGACAAAATTCGCATGATTTTAGGATCATTTCCCAAGAATACAAATTGGATTTCAGTGCTGTTTGGGAACAACACATTACAGCAGATTGTGTAATTACGGGTAAAGCAAACAGAAATCACCTTGCTAATCAACAAGGAATACAGATGGAAAAAACAAAGTAATCAGAAGCCATCAATATTTACTTCACACAGCAAGTTTTTAATTGTCACTTAAAGACAATCCAACACAAGGGCATAATTTAATTGAACTCAATTTTTAACTAGGGATAGAAAGACTCTTTAAATTGTTCATCTCAAACTCAAAGATTATTAGCTGCTTTTTAACTTGTCTGGCAGTGAAGTGTCCTAACTAGAAATCTTAGAGCATGTGCTTTCTAGGAAACTATCTCGGAAAATGTAGTATCTGTATTTTTTTAAGCATTCAGTGAAAATGACGGTGCATTTAATGACTGAACATCCATGAGCAGTTCTCAAACAAGCAAACAGGAAATTTGGCAGCGAACAGGAAATTTGGAAAGCTGCTCAATGGGGAATACAGATCTCCAGGTGCAAACTCAGCAGCTCCAGGCAAACACCAGAAACGTGTTGTGTTACAACCATTCATAAAATGCAGGGGGGAAACCTACATATTATTTTACTTTCATAAAAGCGTCTACAAAATCCTGCCTAGTGGACTTGTTGAATAACTCATTTGAGATGTCTGGCCTCAAAATCCATTGCTGAGCCTTGCTTGAACTATTTTGCAGACAGATATACTGCTTAAAGCTGTTGTGAGCCCCTGCCTCTACGGCGGCAGAGCAGGCTCTCTGGGAAAAGGGATGGAAGGAGCAGTCTTTCTCCGTGGTGACTCAGCTGGAGAGAAACTGGTGGGGCATCGGGGCAAAAATTGAGAACTAGAGATGATCTTTCCCTCCCCGCTGCAGGACGTCGTGTTAAGGCCCATTGCTGGAGATGACTGAAGGGGAAGGAGGCTGCCAGCATCTTTAAAAAAGCATATGCTTAAAAAATTAGCTTTCCCAAGTATCAAACCTTGAAAGATGGGATAATCTTAGAAAGAATTGGTGGAGAAACCCTCACCTCCCCTCATCTCTGAAATCAGTAAATGACAATCAGTTTTTTTAAGCCTGTATCGGGACTAACTTTTGGTCAATTAAATTGAACCCAAAAGCTGCAATGGAGATGATGAATTTGTGATAATGGACTTTTGTAGAGAGATGACATTAGTGCCTGTTTAAGAGGATTTTTCTGTGTATGCCATAGGCAATGAAACTTGGCTGTGCTTTTTTTCTGAGCATTCTTACTAATGAGTTAGGGACTTTACAGCCCTTTCCCGAGAGCTTTCTCGTGACAGCTTCTGTAGGGTACCGGTCTCTCCCCTCTGCCTTCAATGCATGATCAGCGGGTGAAGAAGCTGTTGACTGCAACACCTCCCGTCTTTGAATGATGCTAAGCTCCAGGCTGATGCCTTTCCCAAACTGACCACTGCAATGGAACAATCCATCCCCTGTCAGCAGAGACTGCGACATAGCTCAGAATTAATTGGCTGAAACTCAAACTAGATAAGCTCAAGATAATATTTATAGGTCAGAGGAAACAATTGAAAGGAACATCAAACATGACACCAGAATGCACAACCGGTGGAGTTTATCCGCCCCTTGTTTTAAAACCCAACTGTCTGCCTGTCGCAGGACACGCCTGGTTGAGAGCAGTTTTCATAAACATTCGTTTTGAATGCCATGCGCCTCCGTCTCTGGCCAAGTTCAGACTCCTTGTTTAATCTGCTTTATATGAAGAGGTTTTGATTGCATGAATGCTTGGAAAATATCTATTCTTTGTGAAAATATTTGCCTGTGCATCCTAGCAAAGAGGATTGTGCATAAACACCATTCCTGATGGTGATATTGATGTCTGTCTACACTTCAGATATACTACGGTCTCTGCTTTTCCCTCATTTGAAAAGAGCTGTGGACTGAGTAGCCATCACTCCAATTCATGTGCACAGAGAAGCTATATTTGCAGTGTAGGAGAGGGTTACTTTCAGCAGTATACTTGCTATTTGCAGGGAGGTAACATGTATAGATATGCATTAATGCTTTTTGTTCAGTATAGCCAAATTTCAGCAGACATCTAAGGCATCTTTCCCAGGTGCTCTAAGTTGAAATGAGCCTGTATTTTGTGGTTTGATTACTCCTTTCTCCCTTCCTGCCAAAGGAATCTGTTGCAGCATTGTTGTTAGGACTTGATTGTATTGCAAGGTATTTAAAAGCACTCTCTTAYGGTTTTGCTACACTAGCACACTTCTTTGAGATGCGGAGAAGCCCATTATCAGAGATCATCCTTTAGGGATTCTACATCCAGCAAAAAAGCTCTCAGTTTGTGGATTACTGTGTGTTTTGGCGTTCAGGCTTTGCAAGACAGAATTTTCTTTAGTAATCCACAATTGTGAGATGGAGCCTTTGCTGTTCCACAGGCCCAAATCAGTGTCAAAGGTCTTTCACAAGGCAGGGTAAGTACAAAAAAAAAAAAATTTAAAAAAAATTCAGCAGCAATATGCTTATATCCCCTCTCTGTTCTCTTCCCATTTAGAAATAGTGAATACTTGCAAATTTTGAGCTGGTTTTATGAATTATTCACAACAGAAAAAGGATTCTGAGTTGTATTTGTACAATGAGAAAACACAGATGATAGATGGTTTCACATGTCCAATGAAAAATCTACCATCGCAGCTTGAATTTTGAATACCGATACCAAACTGCTAAGGAATAATTTGCAGATCAGGAATTTTTAAGTGAATAATTTTAAACAAATAAATTTGAGAAAATCAGACAAGTGGTTCATCTGCTTCTTTTGGAGCAGCTAATTCACCCATTCACTCCCTTCTGCAGCTCAGTTGCAGTGATTTGGTTCTCAAAGGACCGAAAAGAAAATGTAAATTGAAGTAAAAAGTGTGCTGGAAAAATGATAGCATGTTACTCTGCCAATTCAGAGTGACAGGGTGTGTGAGCAATAGGGTAGGAGAAGAGCATCTGTTAAACCCGCTAAAAATATTGTACCAGGTTCTCATAATCCGCATTGGGAAATGACTTTGAAGAAAAGAATGGAGCATGGGGAAAAGCTTTATTCATTGAGAACACTAAAGGGCAAGCGATTTCCTAGAGTCAATTAATAACTGAAACAACTCAAGGGTGGGGCAACTTTTTGGCTAGATCGGAAGCCTGCAAAAACATTTAAATGTGGGTTAAGAAAATAAAAACCTCTAGGTCAGTAAGAAGGCTCTGGGGTGGATTTCCTGGGGATAAGGGGAGTCTCAGRGGCCCGTGGTCCCCTTTTCCCCATAGCACTGTTTTATGCCATATGTGCTCTGGATGTGTGGCAGGGGAGGTGAAGCCCCTTTCCCCAGCCCACCTGTGGCTGCCTCTACAATATGTCATTATACTCACAAACCCCACATTTAAAAAGCAAACATGTGCCTAAATTTTTGGGTTACATACTGACTTTGCATTCTCCTGTAGCTTCTGTTCCAAGGGGGCTTTTCGCATGGAGCACAGGATTTACCTTAGTTTCTGTTTTACTCTCTTTGGTATTAATTAGATGTCATGCTATAAAGTATGCATTTCTAACAAGCGTGGAACTCATTTCAAACTGTTAATGATGCAGCAGAGCTCCGAACTCTTTCAGTGAATTCATTGTGAAATTGTTCCTATTAGGAAGACCCCTACTTATAGTTGTGACAATATTCAGTCCTCACCCAGCCCTCCTACTCTTCAGAAGCTCATTAAAACAGTAACTCCAATAACAAATTCCTGGAAGCCCATATAACACTTTAGGTGAGTCCTATTAGTCCCATTTTACACACGGAGAAACCAGGGAAGAAAAGCTATGTCACTCGACCTAAACCACAGCGAGCACAGTTTTTGGGGTTGGGCTATAACTTAGGAACTGGTGGTTTCCAATTTTGTGGTTAGATAATTAAACCAGGCCTTCCTCTTCTGTTGAAGCTAATCTGTGAAAAATGAGTGCCTTCCCTTTAAGAGGTTTCCAAGCATGTATGCAAAGAGGAATTTATGACCTACAATTTATGTAAAGAACTTCCTTTTCATAAATCAATTTATTAAAGCTCTGGAGAAGCTTCCAAAGGCTCTGATCCAGCAATGCACTTAGACATGTCCATAACTTCAAACAAGTAAATCGTCCCATTGAAGTGCTTTCCTGGACTGGGGCCAAAGAAAGTGCAGTTCTCCCCTGASTCAAGGTTCAGATGTAAAATGGGGAAAAATAATTTATCAAAAGTTTAATAAGTTACACAGTCATGTCAGGGCTCTGCCAGCCTTCCACATTAGTACCTCAAGCTAATAAGAAATGGCCTCAGGGAGATAATTGCCTCCTTATTGATACGCTGTGATGGAATGTTAAACCTCATCTGGAGGATGCGGCGTTGCTGGCTTTTCCTGAATTTGGCAGATCCCACATCCAGGCAATGTGAAACTTCGGAGGGGACATGCCTGGTACTAGCAAGACTCCTGGGGCATGAGCTCCCTTTTGTTTATTACTCRCTTTTAAGGACTATCCTCATAGGAGAGCTAAGCATTGTGATATTTCAAGGATTTAGAGTATTTCGTAAGGCTTTGTAATAGTGAAATCACTTTGAGGAGAGAACTATTCACACCTTCTTCTGGACTCCTTCACTGGTAAATACTTGGGAGACGGTACTTAACATACTGTTACGCGCTGCTGGCAGCCTTGCTGGGAAACTACGCCAAGGACAGCTTCTCTAATCTGCTGAAAGACTTGTGTGTCGAGGTCATGTGCGGAGCAGTCGGAGGTAACCGGACCTTGTGCTAGCCGG
Organism: Phoebastria nigripes; assembly: GCA_035582835.1. Lineage (NCBI taxonomy): Eukaryota > Metazoa > Chordata > Aves > Procellariiformes > Diomedeidae > Phoebastria > Phoebastria nigripes. Next base: position 2,065,491 of record JAYKAV010002662.1, on the reverse strand, counting down.
GAGTGTGGAACGAGATGTTAAATGCTAAAAGAAAGAACGAGTTCCTAGGGACAAGAATGGAATGTGACTCAAATTAGCAGGGTGACACCTCTACGTAACGACACAAAGAGGTCTTCTCCACTCTGGCACGCTGATTCCTGGGGATGCACGGTTACATATCAAGACCTCCTTTGGCTTTGCCTGTGGTTGTTACCCAGAATCAGAGTGACAGCTGTCATTTTGCAAATGCAAAGCTGCTAGACTTAACAGCCCGTTCTTAGGCATTATAAAATCCAACACAAGAAGCATTGTAGTTCCAAAATATTACTTACATCTACAATAAGGAAGTCAAGCCAGCACCAGGCATTGGTGAAATACTTCTTGAAGCCATAAGCCACCCATTTCAGGAGCATTTCCAAGACAAAGATGTAAGTGAATATTTTGTCAGCATATTCCAGCATGGTTTTTATGTTTTTTCGATCTTCAAGGTAAATATCTTCAAAAGCCTGGAAGTACAAAAGATTGATTAAAAACTTCTCCTAAGCTGTGTTGGAAAGCATCAGTGCTGCACTGCGAGTCTGTAGTATTATTTGATGGGATATCATGTACTGTCTGTGATTTCTGATATATTTTAATATTACCATCACAAAGAGTGCACAGGCACAAATAGGACTGACCCTAACCTAATAGAGATGTGTTCAGCTTTCCCTTATAATGGACACAGGCTTAGCTATCTCCCTCCAGCCTCTGCTGGCTGTACTGACTAGACAACCTTTGAGTGTAAGAAGAGCTTAAGCACCCTAAATTTGGGCACATGAATCTGTGCGCAGGGTGCCACCCAAGCTGCCCGAGGGCATCCTGCCTCAGCTCCCGTTGGCTGTGCCACTGCTAACGGGGCACCTCAGATGTCCCAGGGCATAGGACGCCTGTCTTTAGGAGGCAGAATCCGACCCTTACATTTAGTCAAATACGTCTTACTGCTAATGATGACAAATTGGGTTATTAACCTGCCTGTGTTATAGAGTACCGGAGTTCCCTGGCTTCTGTTCAGCCATCACATTTCAGGTAGCTACAGCTATCTGCCTCAAGAAATGCTCGTCATTATTCACTTAACAGAACAATTATGTTTTAAAGGTCAAGGTATCTATCTACCCATCTCATCTGTCTCTCTAACTAATCTTATGCAAGGCATCATCAAAGGACTTTCAGTATCCGTATGAAATACAAGCAACTTAATAACCCCTTTAAAATATTTAAGATATAAAACAATCTGCCTACTAAAATAAAACAAATAAAGTTGTCTCATAATTTACCTTTCACTTTATAACGTACGTCAAATAAAATGCAGGATCCTAATGTCAGGGTTGCATATATACGGCCCGTTTTGGGGCTTCTAAGTCGAGCAGTGGTTACGGTTTGCTTCCCCAACTACTTTAGCAACTGTCATTACAGAAGCTGCTCCCGTGTCCCTGTAACCTGGATAACCCAAGCTTTGATATATTACTCTCATCCCGTCGTGTGACCCAGAGCACTTGGCAGCAAGAAACAACATTATTTGAGAGGGTCTGTGCTAATCATCTTAATTATCTGCATTTACATATTTCAAGATCTGTAGCTACTTTCTGAGGAACTTCAGAAAGTTAGCAAACACCCAGTGCCTGGAGATACAAGAAGTGTGTTACTTGTCACTCAAGCAGTCACACTGCTCTTTTGCCTGCCAGGGAACAGTAATTAAACTGACAAGAAAGCTTTGGCAGCCTGTGCCAAAGCTTGTCCATTTGTCCCCACACTTTGGGGTGACGTTTTCACTGCAACTCGGTCTCCTATCTTGCCTTCAAAAATGATATTTCAAGGGTGTGAAAGAGCTGTTGGAGAAAGCCACAGAGAACAATACACAGAGAGATTGGAGTTTATCACTTCTGGTAGGGGCTCACTCAACTTTGTCAGATGACTCGCTGTACTTTGCAATTACTGCAAAAATAACAACAAACTATTTAAAGTGATTTCCTCTTCTCCCTCCTTTGCTCTCCCTATTTTCTACTAACTTGTCAAAAAGTTCATTGTCTTTTGTCTACTAAAAGCACACTGTGAGTCAGGAAGCAGCTTAATAAGGGATGAAAAATACGCTACCTGCATGCCTCGGGTGCACTGTACTTCTGCACGAGCTATGGATATCACCAAAATGACAAAACTCTCTGCATTTTTTCATGGTGACAATGGATGAAATCTTTGCAATATAAAATATCATTAAGGGCTATTTCTTCTGCTTTGCTTTGTGTGTTAAAACAGAGTTAAACAGGATACCYGCACTGTTATTCACAATTACTATTAAAACACAGGCTCCCAGTTTGGGCGYTTATGGCTTAAATGCATAAGAAGGGGGTTTAGATCTTTTGCAGTAAGCTATAGATATATTCTGATGGTTTAACTACCACACACAAATGTATATACTGGCTTTTAAACTCCCTTAAGAACTTAGCATGTCCCAGGGATGCAGCCAGATGAGCTCAGTTTTTGGAAGAGCTCACCCCAGAATAACAGAAGAAAAAAGTTGTGTGTTGCCTCCAACATCTCCAGTCCAAGTACTGAAGCGCAGTGCTGATATGTGAGAAAATGCAGCATGATTTGCCCTTATACAGAATTGCAGTGGCTAAATTGAGAATCGCAAAAAGTAAATGAATGCATGCAATGAAAATTAAATGAGATTTATATTGCAGTGTTCAGTATCTAAGGCACTTTTAATTACATACGTAAGGAAGTGTATTCATCTAAAGTGTATTATAGCAAGCRACATGCTCCCTTTAAAATGTGTTAAAAAATTAACATGCTGATTCTCAAGCTGGTGCAAAAACTGTCAGACTCCATTGATTTCAGCAAAGCTATGACAATTTTCAGCAGCCTACTATTTACCCAATTTTTTCAGCCTCTTACTTTCCATAATAAAATAAAATCCCCGGGGTGAAATTCCAGCCCATCCCTGGTGGACCTGGAGGATAGTCCATTCCTTTCCTTTTGCATCAACATTTATGTATTTCCACCTTCTTGTCTCCCTGCAGAGACTTTCTTTAAACTACATAAACCCAGTACTTCTGTGTTTTCATCTTTTTTTAGGCCACTGATAATTTGTGTTGCTCTCCTCTGGAGTTTCTTCAATTAGCCCATGTCTTTCCCAAAGTGCAATGCCCAGAGCTGAAGCCAGTGCTCCAGCTGAGGCCTCCTTGATGCCAACTGGAGTGGAAGAACATGCTTATTTATACAGCCCAGTGGGGTGTTCGGCTTTTGTGCGGTGCTGTGATGTAGTTTACTCTATCCTGTTCTCTCTCCAGCTCTTTTTAGTAAATCTGCTACCTTGCTGGTCATGTTGCATCATGCCTTTCTGCCCGTGATTATTGCTGATGAGGTGAAGCAGGCACCTTTCTAAGATGATGTTCCTCTTACTATTTAAGGCAGATTCATCCATTTGGCTGAAGTTAATCCTGACCACCAGAAATACAGATAACCTGTCCAAACATAGCACTGCCTGCAAATTTAGTAGGTGTATTTCTTACTCCATCACAGAGGAGAAGATCAGTGACCATCAGACCAAAGCCTGGAGAACTCGATATACCCCTTTGCTCCACACCAGGATAAAAACCTGAGAGAAATCCCACCAACTTCAGTGACGTTCCTGACATGTAAATGAGCAACACAAATACATGCTGTCATCGCTATGAAGAGCCCAGGGCTGATGATACAGAAAGGATAATCCCAGCACACAGTGGGATCTCAGGAGGAGAGGATCCCTTATCAGAGTCCTGGGCAATGACCAACCAGCCTCCATACCTACACATTCATTTGGATGCAAGCAGGAGCTATTTGTGCAGGGAAGGTACAGTGGTTTAAGCTAAGGTGTATTCAAAACATGACAGGTACCCACTAGCTCCATGCGTAGCACGGATTCAGTGCTCCCTGCGTCTTTTATGATTTTGCTTTGCTGGTTACAAAATGTGCTAAAAAAAAAAAGAAAAGAAAAAAAGCCATCCCTGGASCAAAATACAAGCCTCCAGATGGGAACTACCATGGAGCAGTTATGGGATGCTGAAGTAGTAACTCTGGGATACTTCCCCACACAGACTTCCTTAAGGATTTGCTTTTCAAAACGTGTGCACATCATAATTTTACATTTTAACAGAAGAAAGTTCCCCCCCATACGATAAAGGCAGGTGAAATCAGAAAAGCAGAAGACCTGATTTAGCCCCAAACATGCTTTGCTTTGAGAAGTGAGCAGTAAGGGCTCATAAGATCTTAGAGACAGCTAACTGGAGAACACCTTCTCTGAGACCCACGTCCACTTTCAACGAGCTAGGAAATCCTGTTACATTTACCAGGGCTCCACTGCTCAGCAGGATCATGAATATGATGAAAGTTTCAAACCAGTTGTGTTCGACGATTCTGTAACAGGTTTTCCGCAGCCTCCACCAAATTTTGCCTGGAAATTTTGTGACGTCCACTGAACAGCATGGGAAGAATCGCACACAAACTGAAAAGGAGCAAAATGAAAACGAAGCAATTGTTAAAAAAGCCCATTTAATTCTTAAAGCTGCAATAAGGAGCTGCTAAACAAGACTTCTAGCAATAAGCTGCTGCGTGGAGACTTTCCTCCCTTGTTTTTCTCACCAACCTCTTCTGCTCTGCCTTCCGTTTCCCCCTCTCACTCCTCTATTAAAAAACATTCAAAATCACTTAAAACATGCCCCGGTGATTTCTCCCAATGATTTTTATGATACAGAATATATTGGCCATGAGTCACCAGTGCCCTAGGTTGATCACATTGTGTTAGCTGAGCTCAGGCAGCACCCCTGATCAGGACTAATGACTCTAGCAGGGTATTACCAATAGTTTCCACATCCTTTTGAATAGAGGAAGGATGTTTCCTTGGTACTACCATACCACTAGAATTACTGATTAAAAGTGGCAATCTGATGAAAGGGAGGTGAGGGGAGGAGGTGTTACAGTGCAGATGGGACCAACGTGCTGAAGAGACTCAGACAGCAAAAGCAGGAGCAGATTTTGATCTCTTGGATTCTCATGAGCTTAAACAAGGCATTAAAACAACTTTGGAAATATATTTAGGCGGTTAAATACCCTTTGATGTCAGCAGAAATTTAGATATCCAGTCCACAGCAGGTTCCCCACTGATGCTTCATAGCACTTTCTGACCTTAGTGACAAATACTGTGTGATAGTTAAATGCTGTGGTCATAACGGGGCCACACAAGGATTTCTGATAGGCAAAATCATGGCCATTTTTAGTTTCCTTAGTGACATTCATTTGTTATAGCAAAAGGATATCATGTTTGGTAATGGACAGATCCATCTCTCCCATTTTAAAAACCACCATGTGCATTGCCTTGTGCTGGGTAAGAACTTAAAATTGTGTGAAAGGACAGCCTGGTAGCCAGGACTTGTCCTTTCCCAGGCTAGCTATTCAGCCTTATGTCAGATAATTTGACTCAAATTTCACAACATTTGCTGATGAGAATGACCCTCAGAAACTACTTTATTTTCAAAAAGCAATGTTTTTACCCTACATGTAATCCATGTGTTGTATAGAAAGAGGCTTAGCTATGGAGCTTTATCAATCCCCCCCCCCGAAAAAAAATCACAGGCCAACTGCTTCCATAGCTGAAAGGTGGTCAAGGTCGCTAACATGTCTTGAAGCATACAACAACAGCTGGGAAGTGACAAGAGAGGACATCTCACTATGGCAATGTAATGCAATGTTATTGCAAGTAGAAATAATATTTAGGCAAGGAAGCTGGGGAAGGAAAGAGGGTGAGTGCCAAGGTTACACAGACAGCAGATGCTGCTAATTCAAGGTGGCATAACAGAGGTACTTGAGCTGCATGTGATATGCGAGGAGATCAAGTGCAACTCCCGGGATGCCGGGATTCCCAAGCAGCTGGAAGTGGGGCTCTGCTGGCAGCAGGCTCTGCCAGGAGGAAGAGAGCTGCTAAGTCTACTGTGGTCCTCTTGGCATTTTCTGTAAGTTTTTATTAGCCCAGATCCCTGCTATGGAGCAGCAGAACTGTAGGRTATTTCTTACATGAACCACTCCCAGATCTCCCCTTTCCCTCACATTTCTGAGATGTTTGGTAGGTGTAGGCTCTTGGATGTATGAGGTTTTGGTATGGACTAACATGACAGTAAACCATTTATCCAAAGGTAATGGGACAGTGATGCAAGTAACTGCCTGTCCTCTAAATGCCTCTGTTACACAAACCCACACCAGTTCCCAGTTTACCACTGTATTCTGGAATTCAGAGAAATTCTGGGCTCACTTGAAATACACTAATTTAATCAAACTATTTGAGAAGAACATAATGCTAGGAGAAGATAGAAGTGTAAGAACCAGCTCTCTGCCTCTTTGTATGTCAGGTACCACTCCAACAAAGGAAAGTTCTATCCCTCCAAGCATTTCAATGCTGAACACCAAAGAATCATGTCAAGGGATAAAAGGATATCATGTTAGCCACTACTTTTTGCTAAAACCAATACAGTGCTCAGAGACGGTAATGTGTGCGATTTGGGTATATTTTAGGAAGTAGGTACGTGGAACAGACTTCAGGCATACAATACCGCATGGTACCAGGATCCCTGAGCTAACATACTCATATGGCAGCTCTGCTTAGAGGTGCCCATGCAGTACAATGCCACCAGCATGACATGACAGAGGGAGCTATTAGTTGCATCTTTTAGGAGTGCTGCCAAAAAACTCTTACGCTACTTCTCACCCCGCAACCTGTATGGTCATTACCAGCTTTCAGGTGTCTGGTCCACACTCTGTGCTGTTATGCAGGTGCACAGGCCACCTCATTGTCAACTCAGATTTGGATCAGGAAGACCAAAGACTTGGGCTTAGATCCCTCATTCATCACATGAACAGCCTAATGAGCAGGCTGTTCACTATGTAAGCGTGGATTTCTCATGTGAAGCAGAAATCCCCCTTTGTACTGGAGGTAACCACTGCTTCTAGCAGAATAAAATTATAAACTTTCCATGAGCCTACCTTGTTCCCGTAAACAATTTCATTTGGAAAAAATCAGCATTTTTCAGACTTAAAACATTTGTCCAGAAACTTTCCCATCTTTTCTCCTAAGTTACTTCCTAGATGGGTACCTGAGCCCAGGCACAGCTACAATCAGAGGATCGCCTTCAAATTACGAGCAGGGCACCATGAGTTCCAAAATCACTCCTTTTGTGATGGAAAATACTTACAAAATGGTAAAAACAGGCTATTGCTGTTCAGTCAGCTTCCATCTGATAATCTACAGGTACAGAGAGGTATTTTTAAAGACAGAAAGCCAGCTAGGACCACTAATCTTTTTTTTTTTTTTTAATGCTCTTTGATGGCTTTCATGCAATTCCGATCTGAAAAAAAAGTCCTAGTTACTGACAGTAATACCTTGAAAAATCCAAAATAGCTTCTCAGATGAGTCAGCCCAAAATCACAGCGCTATTAAATCCCATGCTTTTGATTGGGCCCAATTCAGAAATGTTTAGACCAGATTCTGATACAATTACTAATGTCAAGTAGCTCTTCCGTGAATAATCATGCTGGCTGCAATTCAGATGAAACGCTATTTTTAACTATTCGTAAATCAAAGAGCAAAAAAAAAAAACAACCTGAAAGAAAAAAAGAAAACTGACCACAAACAGGTCTTTTAATGAATTAGTAAAGTTCTATTTCCATTTCAAATTTTCTGATTTCCCTTGCTGACTGTTATTTCATGCCTGTGCTTTTCTGAACTCTCTTGTAATGCTGGCAGTCTACTGTTCTGGTGACCTTGACCCAAGCTTAAATGCTGAATTAGAAGCTTCACATAACCCAACAAAAAAGTTACCTGACCTTGGTCAGCATTCTAACAGGGCTGGTTTTTTTTTGTTCATTTCTGTGAAATCAAAATTTCAAAAACATTCCAGTGTGTCTAAGGCATGACCTGGTGAGGGTCTGAGCAATCATAACTCCAGCTGGCTTCTACAACAAGGCAGGTGGTCAGCAGACCCCAGCTTCAGGTTTTGAAAGCTACTTTATGCACATGAAGAAGATTATTCATTAACACCTTTTAGCACAGCAAGTGTCAAGGCAGGAATAAACCCTTTGGCATTTCTTATAACAGCATTACTCATACTGCCTTGTCTAATAGATTTGTGCTATCCCCCTGAAATCAATGCTAGTAGGAAATGGGTTGTGCAGAAGAAGCCGGCCACCTTGTGATTTAGTCAGGACTTAGTTTTGCCACCCTAATTCATGTTGGGCTACATCTTTCTTGAGAGCAAACTGACTCATTTCCACCATGGCCTTTTGGGTAGTAGGTTACTGCTCAACACAGAACAGCAGAAAACGTCCCCCACAAAGGGTCGAGTTATTTGCTAGTAAATCAGTGAAGCTGTACTGAGCTGCATTAGTGGTCAACTTGGACAAGGACAACGTCTGTTTTCAATTCATATTTGAATATTAAATACCATTTCTTTGAAAACAGAGACCTATTTACCAAGAAACTTTTCCAAATGCATCGGTATACCATGATATTATTTACTTTTTGTTTGTTTTTCATAACAAGGGAATTGTTCCCTTCAGTCACTGGGGTGTCTTATGGCACAATCACAAACTGCAAATTAAAACATGTCCTAAGCCACAGTCTCCACTACAGGTGTGACAGAGAAAGCTCTTACTTAAGCATCTGCCACAATGATAAACAAGTTACCAAAAAAAAAAAAAAAAAAAAAAAAAAAAAAAAAAAAAAAAAAAGCCAGAGGAATTTAATATACAATGCATTTTGTGTAAATATTCCTTTGGTTCCACATTCACATTTTCTAGCCTGGTGCATTATAATCATGGAGCTGTTAGACCTGATTGCATTAGCTTGGTGCATTGGGAAAAAAATTTCTTTGTAAGTGTGGGAGCTATACTGCAAAAACTTCCTCCTGCATGCATGACAGCCAAGCCTATTGATTTCAGGCTTATGAGTAAAGATTTTACAAATCCACTGCTTGTTCACACTAATATATACATTTAAATTCACATAAAATTGTTAGATATGTTTTGAATGGATTGGGCTGCTGATTCTCCTCAATAAACCAGGAAGACCAATTAATTTCTCCTATACTGTGGTCCAGTAAGTCTGGTACCTTGTGTTCAAACTGCAGTAATTTTGTAGCTACTTTTACACTGGAGTTCCCAATTACTGGGACATTCATTTTTAGAACAAAACAATATTTTGCTTAGCTTTGAATGCTGGTTACAGCATTGCTTGGTTTGACACAAAGAAAATACAGCTTCCTCAGCATAAACTCAAGCAGGCGGGTATTCATCACATGGTTTTGAGATATATGTATCTACCAAGCAGGGTTTCTAATGACCAGTCTGGCTAGCTGTGTATGCTCAAGCGAGAAAGCAAGTCTGGTTGTACTCTCCCTTCGTAAGCCCCCAGCTGTCTCCCCACACGTGGAGGGAACACGATCTCTGCAGACCCTGCTTATTTAACCCATTTCTCATCTTCTGGCCCCCCTAACCCACTGGCATGCATGGCTGGGTTTTTAGCTCTAGGGCTAACACAGATTTGCCACCGCTGTCTCCAGCATTTGGGTACCTGAGACACACATGGAGATTTGAGTCTTTTCTCGTGTACTACAACTGGGTGCTGCCAAGAGACCATCTGACAAAGCCACAGTCTGCCAGGTGTTTTTACTCTTCCAAGGGCTTTACAAGGGTACATTTCTTGTTTATCTGCTGCTACTTTCCTCAAAACATATCCTCTTGGAGATCGCTACAAATAACGATGTGATGCCTTGAAGCAAAGGCAGTGGACAGCCAATGTCGGCCCTGCTTTGAGTGAGGGGGTGGACGAGTTGAAATCTAGAGGTCTTGTCCAACCCAGATTAATTTAATTCTGTACATGCGATAGGACTGTAAGAGTTTTATGATGTCTGAAAACTGTATACAACAAAATACTAGCATGCCCTTCCTGATGGAAAAAAAATGCTGTATCTCAGATATTATGGCTAGAGGAAAAAGACACCTTAAAATTTGTTTTTGTTCTGTGAGTTTTTCCCTAGGATGACAGTTAGCGTGTTTTGTTGGGCTTGGTTTGATTTTACTTAGTTTTTAAACATCATCTGGTGGCAGTCCCCATACCTCAGTTTAGATTTGTTCAGTTTAACGGTCTGTTTGAGCTCCTCTTCGCTTTTTTATTTCTAAATGACCTCTAACTGCAGTTGGGGAGGGCGTGACGCAGATCCCACCATTAATCAGAGTAACTTCACTGTAGCGCATGGCATTTCCAGCTGCGATAATTGCTCCTATATGGTCACATGAAAAACTGGTTGCGGGCGTCCTCAGTGTCACGAGTTGCGATCAACCGCGCGTTGAGCAAGGTAGCTCATTCTCGCACAACCATCTGATGATACTCCTTTGAAACCTTTGCCAGCGGGCTGTGTCCGGGGAATTATGCTTGAGGACTTGGTGAAAACTTTCTCCTATTAGGGTTTGGGAGAGAGGAGTGTGCTGGGGCCAGGGGGCTCTCTTTGGACGACCTTCTGTGAGACACAGAAGAGAATGTCCAAACAGATAGCAATTTTTGATGCAGAGAACGCATACCAATGGAGGTAACAGGACTGGAGTGTTGCAAGGCATCTGGAGGAAAAAATACCCAAATAGCTGGCATTGCCTAGACGTTGCTTTCCCATCAACTGGCAACAAGAATGATCTCTCCATTTCTATCAGGTTTTTCCCAGCAATACTTGCTAGCTGCCAGAGATGTGACCCCACCTTGGCTTCACATTTCCTGACCCAAGAATATTCCCCATTGACCCTAATCAAAGCTATTTTGAGATGATAACGAATTAACAAGTCTCCCCAAGAAAAATGACCTATGGCTAATCTGGGTCACCCAACTCCGGGAAAACTGTGACCTCAGCAAACTTTCAGCAACTATTTCAAGAACATGCATTATCTTCGTTGCCTTTGTTATCTGAAAAAGGGGGCTGAATCTGGAACATATTTGTTCAGGACACAACCTATGCTGGATGTATTTAGAAATGTCATAGTTTGAATTTAGACAGCGGGTGAGCTAACAAAGTAAGAACTTAACCCTTCCCCCTGCTCTTCCTCTTCATCTCACCTAATCTCCTTCTTCCACAAGTATTAGCTGGTCACTCTCCCAGATATACCCAATATTGTTGTATCTCTCTATTACAAGCCAGTAAAGGCAACACTAGATAAATTTGCCCAGTGCTTGCCCTTCAATAATTCCATTTTAGTACTTTATAACCTTGTCATATCTTTGCTAACTAGACTGTTGTTTGTTTGTTTGATTATTTTTCACTAGACTGAAATGATAACTGCATGAGGTTTAATTGCAATGGTAAGTTTGGGTAAAAATATTGGAAGGTATTTCATACAAGAAGATAATAGGAAAACACCTTGTTTCCCTGCATAAATAAAAACAAATTCTAATGTCATTGCAGTAAGAATTGTTTGGACTTTCAGTTTACGGCACTTTGACTTGAAATTTGATGGGGGGACATTCACGTGTCAAGTTTCTGCATTTTTGCCAAATCCATGAGGAATGTGATCACATTTAGCCTACACAGTAGCCTCTGAAAACTCTGCATGGGTATGTGCTGCACAGGAAAGCAGAGCAGATGAGCTGGGGAGGACGTTGCCTGCAACTGCATCCCCAGTGCCCCCAGACACTCTGCACTGGGCCAAGGGCTGGGAGCAGGTTCTCCTGCAATTCCCATTCAGACCTCAAGGCTCAGCTGGCCGTCCCCTGGGAGAAGAGAAAAACACCCTGACTTTAACAGAGACTGGTGACGACCTAGGAGACATGAGGAATAAAAGGCAAAAGGCAGGAGCAGGGATGCTCAGGGGGAAGGGAGCAGGAGCCAGCAGGGTGGATGTAATCCAGGGCAAGCTTGGGGTTCAGCCCACAAAGTCTTCATTTCTACATTTCTGTGCTGTCAGAATGACGAGTGGGCTTCAAAACTGGCTTAATGCTTCCAACGATCCACCTAGAAGAGCACTGCTTGCCACTGCTACCCCACACCCCGTTGACAGCAGCGGAGAAGATCTGACAAACTGGGTTGGTACTGACGTGGTCCAGTACGATGGGGTTTTGTGCAGTTCTGGTTATTTTAAGACAGAGCAAATTACAGAGTGCTACTGCTCTGGGAATGAATCAGGGCTGTGCACTGAATGAAGTGATGGGTTGTGTGATGTCCATCTTATTTCTTTTAAAAACTGGAAGGCAATCATGGCCAACCACAGTTTCAGAATTTGTACACTGGCATCTGACTAGCACCGGTCTTGTAGTACTGGCTTGTTTTAAGCAATTATAATACAATTTCTCACTTTTCCGTGCACAACATAGATTGTTGCTCACTAGCCTCATTAAGAAATATATTGTGAAAGAATGAAAACACCAGATCTAATTTCTAAATGTTATTGTATGGGCCAGAATAGTTACAGCATAGTACCATGCTTTCTTCCRTCAACTGCATTAATTTTTGGCTACTGCTTTTAAGCAGAGCTGCCAAAAAAATGTTTAGATCCTAGGGACATTTGTAAGCCCTGCAGGGCTCCGTTACCTCATTCAATCATCTTTCTCACACATATAGAGATGCACATTTTTGCTGACTTCAGGGGCATTCATATACCCAGCAAATCATCTCTGGCTGATCCCATCTGAGCAGCTCTGTTTTTATTTATAATAATCCTTGAATTTTAAAGGGAATATACTAACATTCAGCTAACCTTATTTTTCCTAACCCAGATTTAAAGAAAAATGAGGAATCTGACAGAGATAATATTTGGAATAGAACTTACCCTGAGAAGAAATCATTTAGGATGTTATTTACCTTATAGATTTACTTTAAAGTTGATCTTCTGATATAGTTGGGTTTTAAACCTGTGTTTTGGAGCAGGCTGGTGTTAATAAATTAAAAAAATGCTGGCTTATTCGGGTATTAAAAGCAGTTATGTAAATGTGAATTGTTGTTCTCTAAAATAATTAAGTAAAAGATGAAAGTTACTGGACATGCTAATCTTAACACACTTTAAAATAAATGGAAGAGAACTCTCCAGACAGTTTCTGTTAACTGCCTATATACATTTAAGCAACAGAAACATCCTGATCTGGTTAGTTCACTAGCAAATTTGATCATGCACGCATATTGGAAGGCAAAAATCTTCATTGGCCAAGTTGGAAAAATCAACACATTAAAAAAACCCTCTATGGCACAAATCATGATGAAAAAAGCCTAGCATGTTAGAAGCTGCACAGCCATTTAGAGCATGCTTTTGGCTCATCTCACCTTGGAAATCCAAAGACTAATATTGACAAGTGATTCCAAGTACGTGTTTGGAGCATTACGGTGTTTAAGAAATGAAGTGCATCCAGCGAAATACTACTGCAAGCAGCCAGAGCAACGTGGTGTGAAGGTGGAGAGATGTTGACTGAGAGAAGAGGAGGTTTCTCGCCTCAGCATTGCAGTGAAATATGCAGGCCCTTACCTTCGGGGAAGCAATCTTCAGGCTCCATCAGCTCCTCAGCAAACTCAGGGATCTGCTCCAGCAGTTCTGCAGGATTTGTCAAATCCACTGTGCTGCCTTCAGAAAGACTGATTTCATCAAGCTTGTTGTCAACAAGGGCAAAGATGAGGAAAACAAATTGATCAATCGCCCCGAAGGAAGTAGCTGAGTTTTTATTCCACTAACCAATATCCCAGCTAAAGCCACCACGACAGAGACATCGCCATGCACTTCGCAGGGTGCCCACTCCTTGAGTGACAGCTCTGCCTACGCTGTGGTGAGCTAACAGTTGACCCATCAACAAGAACAACAGCAAAAACTTAACACGCAAAATTTACTTTTTAAAACAAAAGAGAAGCAAACCGTAGAAAGACAGTGAACAGCCATCGAATATTAATGGTAGGTGGAAACTTGAAATGACTGAACCACTCATGATTTTAAGGCTTTTATGTCCCTCGTAACTTCAGATGGGGGGGACCAGAAGTGGGACCTAGCTCCTGAAATGCTGAAGGATGAATTTGATGACCTGTGTTGGGTTCCTGTCTCTGGGGCCTCATTCCTGAGGCTCCTCACCCACAACTGATGGGTGAAACCTGCACCTTGTCAGTTGGGACCATGCTCTGCTCCCTGCTGCCACAGCTTCTCCTCCGAGATGAGCAGAAGTCCCTCTGTCACCAGGGTCCGCTCACACGATGCCACAGGCACGCACGTGTGAGAGGGCTCTTCCACCTGCCTCATCCCAGGGCTAATTTGTTCCCACCACGTGATGTGGCCCCTTGCCTTTTGGTCACACACTTCTGATCTCAAGGTGACATAGGAGGAGGGACACATGGCTTTTGAAAGCCTTTCAGAGGCTCTATCGCTTGCCTGAAATATTCGACACCACCATCTTAGGCGTGTTGTTTAAATTCAGTGTTTCTCAAATCCTACACTGCAAAATGGGGACAAGAATATTCCCGCTCCCTGAAGCATTGGTTGTCTTATCTATTTAAAGCAGGAACTCTCAAGTAGATCTGGGTAAACATTTCTGGGGAATATATTGTTTAAAAAAATTGTTTTAGAGGCTATGCAAGAAATTGGGTTAAATACAGCAAGGAACTTGATAAAAATCTTATGTTGTAGTTGGAATTTTGGCTGAATTTGCTGTTAAAAAAGATATGATACATGATTAAATATGTCACCCAAATACAAAACTGAAATTTCATTTCAGGTCAAAACTTTCTTTTAACAGAATCAAAACATTTTCTTAGAAGAAAACAGGATTTTTTTCCTATAATTTATTTTACTAGTCAAAATAAAACATTTATACTTTGTGTTAATGCAAAATTATATTTTACTTGATTATTCAGCTGGGCCACTAAAGTGAAAGATCTAATATTTGCCCAGCCCTGCTCACAGTTTGTTTCTGACTGTATTAGAGCACTATCTGGCACAAGTGGGCAACACCAAAGCTGGTATCTTCTATGGGTCATATCGATGCAAAACAGCTATAAGCAGGAGTCAGGAGAGGTGGGTTATTTGTTAACTGTCTTATTCTGTTCTCTGAGTACCTACTGAATCTTTTTTTTGCTTTATCTTGCAATACTATTGTCTCCATTTAAAAAAATGAGGACAAGATACTTACCCATGCTTTTAAGCAACCTGTGAGATAGTTATAAGAGAGATGGCACGTACACATAAAATATTATTTTCATGAGGATGATGGTGATGGAGTTAGAGAATAGGTACAGCTTTATCTATTTATTATTAATGTGAAAATGGGCCCTCTGTTTTCCAGTATACATAGTCAATGCAAAATTTATAGCTGAATTCAGAGAAATGCTGAACCTGGGGTAAAACGGGCAAGATTGAACATTCCAGCAATGCTTGCAAGTGGGGATGGAAGCTACTTGTTTGCAATTAGCTGCAGCATCCAGAAGGTCATAGTCTTGGCTAGGCTTTTTAATGCTTTACTCAAAAGGACTGCAAACAATCGAGAAGAGACCTTTTAAAAGGAGAGTCAGAACAGAAAGCACAGGTCAAAGGCATGGATAAAGCTTCTAAAAAATCCATATTCAGAATGCAGCTGTCATACAGAGCCCATTTTCTACAGGCTACCAATGGTATATGATGGTGGAAAAAATGTCATACCAAGTTTTAGCACAGTCAGAACTTTCTGATACTGTTCATTAGGGAATGCATTTAGTCATTATCTGTTCTGTTACGAAGACGTCAAAACACAGATCACTGAAATAGTCCTAAATCATATACAGCTGTAGGATGTAGAAAATAGGGGTTCCAATGAGAAAAGAAGCCTTGTTGGATATAATTCTTACCAATAGACAGAAATCAAAGAAAACTGTGAGAACAACGTCAGCTCAATAGCATTGGTAATGAGAGAGCTGTATTTAGCAGAGACAGGTTAGGAAATTCACAGAACACAATAAGGTGCAATTATAACAGACTACAAGGAAAACATCTTAAAGAATCAAGAATTCTCGAGAGTTATTTATCAGGAGGAGTTTTCAGGTAATATTAGAATCCATCAGCATCAAAGGGAGATGGGGAACATGCAGGACAAAACAGACAGGATTTCTTCTGAAAAGCCTTCAAAGAAGAAGAGGCAGCGAACATGGATTCAGAAAACACTAGACAAAGGTTTGAGGGTCTGAACTGGGACTAGAGAAAGGAGGAGGCATACGTGTGAGAGAGGAGGGAAAGATTAGGAAAGTTTGTAGGAAAAGAAGCAAAGGTTACTCTTTGCCAGAAAGGTTAAAGGGATTAAGAAGGTTTTCATGAACTCAGTAATGGAAAGAAAAGAGCTAGAGGCATAATAACAATTGATGAGGGAGATGTAACTAATCTAAATTAAGTTGCCTAAGAAAATAAACTCTTTTTAAAAGAACCCAACAAGGTGATCAACAAAAAGAGGAGGGAAAGCCTGTTAGAATTAATAGAAAAGTAAGTAGAGAAATATCTAGAAAACCTGAAGCATATGCAAATCAGCAGATCCAGACAAGGCGCACTGTAGAGCATAAAGGGATTGGATACACCAAGTTAACACGCCATTAGCAATCAATAGTGAATGCTCATGGAAAACTGGAAACAACTCAGGAGAGCAGCAATAAGTAAACACAATACTGAGCTTAGAGAAGAGGAAAAGGGAATAATCATGGGAATCACAGATCACTAAACTCTCACTGTAGCTCGTGATTAAAGTAAATTAAATAAAGACTCAGAGGAGGAAAGGAGAGTGTGTTCTCCGAGTGAAATGTCATAGAGACAGTGAGGTGGTTCTCCTGTCTGCTCAGGGCACTGTGCACAAACAGGGTGCAAAGAGGCCAAAAGACGGCAAAAAGGACAAATACAGAACGTCCTCTTTCTTTCTTGGAATAAGTGAGTGGAGGAGGTGTCCTAGGCAGAGACAACGGCATCCGTCAGAAGCCCCTTTGGGAGACCTCCCACTAGTGCATAAATTCATGGTGCAGAGGGTAGCTTTTAATGTCTTTCTGGGTGGAGTGGCTGTTCTGAGTACCCGGACAGGGCTTCCACACCCATCTCTTGAGTCTGTAATAGCGGCAAATTGATGTGAATGGGGTTTTCAAAAAGCCTTTAGCAGTGAGATGCTGAAATCCCATTGAAAGTTGATGTTTGCTCAAGGTTTAACTCTCTTATCTCCCTTCCTTTCTCCCTCACCTCTGAAGATCACAGCTTTAATCTACAAAATTGACATATGATATATAAACCTTAAGAAAATATCTGGATGTCTATTATAGAAAAGTCTACTTTTAAAATAAATTGTAATTGGCTTGGATTCACCCATTGCTGTGTGCAGAAAAGCCATCCTAAGGACCCAAATATAACAGAAAATTTGTCTTCAGAGAAGGAGATCTGTAGGGATTAGAGTCAGCATTATCTTCACTAAAGATATAGAAGAGGTACTGACCGATATAATCCTCATGTTAGCTGATAACATTAAATTGGAGAGAGCATTGAAACCGAGCAAGCAGAAAGGAAGAGAGAAGTGAAACATGAAGAGAATATAGCAAAATGAGACTCGACTCAAAACAGTACAAATGAGAGAGTTCAGGGAAAATTTCAATGGAAATCCTGGAAACCTGTAACCCCAAGTCACCTGGAGTAATATTAAAAAATTAGACGTGATTTTGCAGTGGGATATAACAATGTAGAAAACCTGTATGAAAGCATCATGTCTAGGTGATGAGATACTATTTCCTCTCTTTATGGTTCTGTGGAAGTTGTATTTGGAATACTGTGCTTACTTCTTGGCAAACCAACTCCAAAAAGGAACAATTGAGGGAGTTGCAAAGAGAGAGGTAAAAAAAAGTCAGATAAAGGGCACAGTGATAGTCATTTACAAGAAATAATGAAATGACAGAACAATGGCATGTGACTTTAGGGGGTAAACCAAAGACAAAAGGAAGCAAACAACAGTCTATTAAATTAAGTGATATTAATTCATAAAAATTGGTAAAAGAGAGTAATGAAATGGTACTTTGAAAGGGAAAAAAAGAGAGAAAAAAAAAAAAAGGCCTGGTTATTAAGGCAATATACTCAGCCATGAGATTTTTTCTAAACAAGTGAATTCTTCCCTTTGGTAAATGAAGAAATCCGAGTTGCCTGATACATTTAAAGGTAGATTCCACAAAGTTGTACAATATATTTTATGGGGCAGTGTTTTGGCAGAGAAATCAACCAGTTTGTTCTCTGAGGTCTTATCCACCTGTCACATCAATGATTTTATTTCTATGGTGTCTTTCTGATGATTTATATAGGATGAATTTTTAATCATATAATGTATCCTTTACTGACATCAACAGTGTTTTATTCAGAACACATTCAATGGTTCCTGTTATTGACTGAATCTCTCAAAGCCCTGCCTCTTGGGCATGCCAAATCTGTTAAGTTACTTCCTCGCAGTTGCTGGCTTTATTTGGCTAGTCGCAAGTTCTTGCGACATTCATCAGAAAGATGATTAGCCTGTCCTTGTGTGCCGGCCCAAAGATTACTTCTGAATAGGAGGACTGTAAGTGTGTAATGTCCACGCAAGATCTGGCCTTCAAAAATAGCATCCTTTGGGCTTTGCTCTTTCATGTTGGTATTCATAGCCTCATGTGAACTTCCGTTTGATTTCAAGTCATCCCTGGATTATTGCCATATTCCTCCACCTCTTTCTAAGCAGCCACAAATAGAATCAATTATACTCTACTATAGAAAGGTGACATTTGTGTCCCAGGACCCTTTGAAAGTTGAGGGAGGAAATGGGGATTATTTCTTTATCACGATGTTGCTGAATATATCAGGGCTAGAATGTTCCTGTTTTATCATGACATTTTGTTATAGCACTAAAAAAGGACATAGTTTTCCAGCCTCCACGTTAGGATCACAGGGTTTATGTATCTCAGAAAGACATTTAAACATGAAGGATACCTAATCCCCTCAGAGAAAAATTCCTGAAACAGTCTTCTAATTCCTCCTAGTTATAATGCTTCATCTCATTATTTTAAAGTGTTGGGTTTCTTTGGTAAATATATATACTTCTTTTCCTGAGACTGAGGTATCAAATATTGGAGTCTCCTCCCTCTAAAGTTCAGGACCTTTTCTTTCAATATGCCAAGAAGCATTCTGGCAAGGAGGATTGCTCCTTACAGAAATGCTTCATGGCTAGAGGATTTCTGGTTACTGTGAGTGGAATTTATTTCACCTAAGTGTACAACTCATCTAGTTACCCTGGGCTCCCTTTATAATCAATGGAGAGAAACAGGCACTTCTAGAAGATGATTCATCTGAYCTAATTTAAATGTTGATTTCAGTCGGAGATGAGACACATTTACCTAACTACATTGGCTCCAGATCCTCATTGACTATAAAGGGGCCTCAGACGACAAGTTCAGATGCAGATGTCTACATTTAGTTCAGTAAATTCCACCCCATATGACACTATGAATCAGCAGGTCTGGAGAAGATGAGCTCTGGCTCTGTGATGGCTCTGTTTCCTGTTGTCCTGTCAAGATTTCTCCGTGGGATTGCTCCTGCTGGGCACAAATTTACCAGCAGTTTTATAGCAGAATTGGGAGAGGTGTGATGCATGTTGATATTATGTCATCCTTTCCCTTTCATTGATTCAGTCCCCCAAAATCACCACTGGTTCCAACCTCAAGGAGCTATGGAGTTCCCCAAACTCCCAGGACATGACCCAAAACCTCCAGTTCCTGATTTCAAAGAAACGAATCCATCACTCTCTAATAATAAAGGCAATGTTATGTCAATAAAATGCTAAATCTGAATGGGAAAAAAACCCAACTACTCAGCAAGTAGGATACAGGGAATTTAAAGCCTGGAGTCACTCAGTGTACAGTACAAAGACATGTATTTTCGGTATTCATATTTATAATGACAACATAATCCTACAAATTGAAAATAAATGTCAATGGGTACACACTGAGAAGCAATGAGTGCGCTACACTTGGACGAACATCAGCTGAATGATATCAAGGCTTACTATTTAATTTAGTTAGCATCTTCATGTCAACTACTTAAATTGTTGCACCTTTCTTGGGTCTATGCGCTAACAGGAAAAGAAACGGTAATCTGTGACAGATAGCAGATGCTCTCCAGTGAATTCAAGGTACAGATCTGCCAAGTCAGCAGATGCCATTCTTAGAGCTACTTTTCAGTGGGAAAACACACACATATTTGCTCCTACAATAAGACAGTAACATTATAGATGGTTTTGTGTTTTTTCAAAGCCTCTTAGAATCCCATCTTAATTTATAATGCACATTTTCCAAGCTTTCCAATTATTTTTATGACAATAAAATCCTCTCTCTCCTTTACTAAGACTGTAATACCTACTACATACTATTGCTTTCCTACCACTTGACAAACATGTATTTTTACAAGCCATAAACCCCACATAAATTGGTGACATGCACTACGGAGCTGGTGCAACGGATTGCATGCAGTATCAGGTAGGAAAGTTGTTTCTGTTACCTCTTTTTGCCCTACTGGAGGTGGTGGCTCAGCCTTCAGCTGCTTATCCACGTGCAACTCACTTAACTCTTCACAAATCTCAGA
The DNA here is from genome assembly GCA_035582835.1 of Phoebastria nigripes. Classification (NCBI taxonomy): domain Eukaryota; kingdom Metazoa; phylum Chordata; class Aves; order Procellariiformes; family Diomedeidae; genus Phoebastria; species Phoebastria nigripes. The sequence continues at coordinate 2,044,863 of JAYKAV010002662.1, read as the reverse complement.
GTTCTGACTCCGGACGCCTGGGCTTTGGCATCGCTGCCCCCTCAGCTGCAGCTGTTTTTCCTGCTGGAAATAATCCTAGATGGGTTTATTTTCTTTTTCTTTGATAGCATGCTTATTTCTTAAGGAGAACTCCCCAGCTAGAAGAGAAAATAGCCTGGACTATACTTGTCAGGGGATGACATCTTAAGGAAAAATGGCAAGGAACAAGATAACACAAGCTTATGCTGTAACTTTTGAGGTTTAGCAACTGGATATGTCAAGATATCTGGCTGTAGAAAATGGAAATACAAATAGGCCAGCTTTTTTTGAGCTATTGTTGCTGGGGCAGGAGGAAATACTCTTGCAATCTCCATTTTGAGTCTGGTTTTGAGACACAAGTTTCCTCCAGCGACCCAAGGTGCACAGAAAGATGCTTGCAGTTCAGTCAAATAACCAAGGGGTGTACTCTGAAGTCGCGGCCATACTCAGTGTTACAGCTGGAGAAAGGCACGAGGGCAATACCCAACGCTGTGCTACGAGTCTGCTTGAAATAGTGTGGAAAAAACCACACCCACACGAGACAAGATACACATTGAAGGGGAGGAAAATGCAAAGTTCACAGGAAGAGATGAAAAGTATCTAAAAGTAGATGTGGAAAAACAGCAGGGAAACACATAAACGTATGTGGCTTCTATGCAGCAAAACACTTAAGACTACTTTGCACCCACTGATGCCAACAGGACTTAACCGCAGGTTGAAAGGAGAGCACGTCTTTAAGTACTTCACTAAAAAAGGGATGGACTCTGGAATCAGAGCAATAATTTTTTTTCTGCAAACACATCTGACTAGAGCCAGTGCTTGCTAGTATGAGTGGTGCCATTAAATCCAGCCACTTCTTCCTGGGGTGATRATTATTGCTGCTGAGCTCTCTAGAAGTACTCCCAGGACTAATGGCAGAGGAGAGTATGTTTACAGGGTTGGGCCCTACATCTGGAGGACCAGGTTCTCTGCTGGTGTAAATCAGTGTGGCTTTATTGATTCACCTAAGATAGGGATTTCTTTGAAAACTCCATAGCTCATCACAGCACTACCATCATTAATGCCATTACTAACGCTGCTACTAAAATATTAATAAAACACTATGTCGTGGTTTAACCCCAGCTGGCTACTGAGCCCCACACAGCCGCTCGCTCACTCCCCCCACAGCGGGATGGGGGAGAGAATCGGAAGAGTAAAAGTGAGAAAACTCGTGGGTTGAGATAAGAACAGTTTAATAATTGAAATAAAATAAAATAAAATAGTAGTAGTAATAATAATAATAATAATAAATTGAAAAAGAATATACAAAGCAAGTGATGCACGATGCAATTGCTCACCACTCGCTGACCGATGCCCAGCCAGTCCCCGAGCAGCGGCCCCCCAGCCAGTTTTCCCCTAGTTCATATACCGAGCATGACGTCATATGGTATGGAATACCCCATTGGCCAGTTTGGGTCAGCTGTCCTGGCTGTGCCCCCTCCCAACTTCTTGTGCATCTCTAGCCTCTCAGTTGGTAGAGCATGAGAAGCTGAAAAGTCCTTGATTTAGTGTAAGCCCTGCTTAGGAACAACTAAAACATCAGTGTGTTATCAACATTATTCTCATACTAAATCCAAAACACAGCGCTATACCAGCTACTAGGAAGAAAATTAACTCTATCCCAGCCAAAACCAGGACACTCTAGCCGGTTTCAAAGGCTTGTGCTGAATTGCTTACAGAAGGACTTCCATGCTGAGAAAAAAATTACAAGCGTAACAGGATTTCAACGGTAATTATTCAAACCTATTTATTTTTCACTTGTCCACCTTTTTTTTCCCCTTGGCTTGACTGACATTCGACATTATTCATGTATTAAATGAGTTTCCCTTCCCCAGGGAGCCGCAGCCTACCTGCCTCAATTCTAAAGCCACATCACCACAGGAAGTCCCTCAAGAGGTACCAGGAGCAGAAAAACACTTTATTCCAAATATAACTATCTGAAAGAACAGATGACACAAAGGAAGCAGTTGGTTAAGCAAATTGCTCTCTGTATAAATACTTTCAGACTCTCAGGTTTGTACCAGTCCTTTCAAATGTCGTTCTGTGTTTCTAGCAAATTAATTTAAAATCAAATTACTTGTTTCCTGTTTCAGAGGGCATGTGGTCTAAAATACATTCTAACTTTAATAAATTAAATTATGCATGTCCAAGCCTGTACCCTCTGCATAAGAATGTGTTACATACAATTTCTAGGCACAGTTTAGCACTGATCTTCACAGGTCAGAGATTGTTCCATAATCATCGAGTTACAGTTCCGTCCCTGTCAAAAAGTAACACTCTAAGGCACATCTTTGGAAATCGTGTAATATTCAGGGGAGAAGGTAACGTGGAAGGCACAGTATGCACAAGTCATAGTAGGCGCTCAGCCATAAAAAGGTTTTTTTTAATGCAATGTGCATTAACTTAGTATCAAGTAATCTCAATGGCATGATATTGGTTATAGCACTAAAACAACAGAAACAATTGTTTCATGTTAAAAGTGCAATGCAATCGGAGGTGACATCTCAAGTTCATTTATGCAGAAAGGTTGTGCACTCAGATTCGTTAGAAACTATGCAGTGTATGAGAACAGACTGTGGAACTCAGTTGATCTGACGAATACTCAAGTTGTTAAGCAAATTATTGCCCTAAGCTAGAGTCAAATGCAACTCCCTATTTACTAACCCCTCTAACACACCAATTCTCTAGTTACTAACCCCTCCGTGTGGTACCAAGACTTAGCAATACTTTCCTAGAGACTAAACTCCAGGAAACACGGACCCAGCTACTTCCCAGAAATCACACTTTTACCAAGCATCCGACGAGTTAACATTAATTAAAACTGATGAAATATATCCTGGCAAATTATCCAATGGGGACAACGTACGCATGTGCTCGGACAATGCTTTGGTTCATCACCATGTGTTTTCAGACTTGTCCTGCAAATTTATAAGGTGGGAGAAAATCTCTAAGAGAATTAGACTCTTCAAAAGAATCTGGTGCGTATAGACCGATCCCAAAAGGAGTGTTAGGGAATCAGCTGGGTTTTTACCAGCAACTGATGCCAGCCCTGGTAAGCCACTCTCATGGGATGCAACAGTCTCATTTCCAGCACACAGCACCTGAAGATCAGCACAGACCTGTCTGGGGAAAGGTGCCTTTGGTTTATGTTGTTTAACTTCGGACTGTTTACTTTTGTTCTGATTCCAGATGATTCGTTCCCTGGCAGCAACGGCAGCAAGTTTATCTCCTGTAAAGCTCCCCACCGTGGGTGGTTTATATAATTTGTTTTTGATTTTTGTATCAAGTGCCATGTTGCCAAGGCAATACATATTATGTTAATATTTATTGATTCAGTTGTTTTCATAATTTATAAAGTAAAACCATTCAGCAATATAAAAACTTTGTACATGCGAACGGAGGGTTGGAGCCCAGGACGGACCTCAGCTCCTTTAGAGCATAAACCAAAAGTTTGCTCACCTCTGCTCTGATCTGGGCCCTAAAAAGAAGGGATCTGCCAACACCGTACCAGTAATTAGCACATGGAGGAGGATGGACCCAGTGTTGTCCCCTTGCATGCTGCAGGTTAGTTGTAGCAACCAGATTGAAAATAGAGCATAATCTGGGCGACATCTCAAGTGTGTTTGTGCACGGACCCACATACTTCTTTGCTGACACAAATAAATACAAAGGCTCCACACTGCGTTCTGCCTCTGAAAAGCACAGATCRGCTAATTGTTTCAGGCTCAAATGGGGATTAGTGCAAATGCCGCTCCTTTGGAAGGAGAACTTGCTGTTGGCAAAACAAGACAAATACCTGTCATCAGCACGGATTCACTTTATTCCTTCCCCACGGAAATATCATTTTTTCCACCCTGTGCAAACAAATTTAGAAAGAGGATCCCAGGACTTGCCTTTCAGATGGTGATCAACTCAAATGGGTTCTCCTGATGCTTCACTCACTCCCTAGATCATGACCCTGGCTTGTAACATTTGTTCCCTGATTCCCTGGCCACGGCTGTTGTGGGAAAGAAGACGTGCAAAGCCTTTGATAGCAGCAAGCTTCCTCTCCCAAGCAGGTGGGGAGGCAAGAAATGGGAATTGGCCCTGGAGCCCTTCCCCCTTGCAACTGTCACTGCAGAGCCAGCAAGCAAGGATGAAGGATGTGGCAGGATAAAGTTGATTTAAGTTATTTTATGAGGTGTACAGGGTATCCCCTGTCTCYGGTGGGACAGTGCAAATGCAAACTGCCCTTTGCTCAAGCACATTGCTTGGCGCAATGGGAAGCTTCAACCCTATGTAACTTCTCTGCTCCTCACCAGGCTCATGCGTCCCTCTGTCTCTCTGAAGCCAATTTTGAGACACTAATGGGATTTCATGGCTGTCCAGGTTCTGCCATCACTTTCCAGGAATTAGGTGGTCAGGACATTTCCAAGTGCAGACTCAAAGCGGTGGAGGCTTGTCCTGGTCCCCCCACATACAAGTCTGCACACACTTGGCCACACAGGTGGGACCCTACGGGACACTGCCTGTCAGAGGAAGCATCAGCAGCAGACAAGGATGCTGACAACAGAAATATCGCTGCTTTAGCCATTCATAGAGGACTGACACTATGAAATCGAGCCTCCTCGAGAAATACAGCTCAATAGAGCAGCAATTAGTAATTTAATGGATGACAACACATTTTAACCTGAAAAGATTCCTATAGCCAGTTTTCGGATACCATAATAGGAGTCTGAGGAGCTCTTCACGTATAGCAAACCCAGTTCAGCAGCGTGACACACGTAGTTACGAGAGGACTGTTTACTCTGTAAAGTAATTGTTGATGTTTGTGTTCCTCCTTGCAGACAGCTATGGATTTCATAAAATTACCGTGCCTGGTAGCAATTGGCATCCTTTCCCAGCAACAGTTTGCATCTAGTAACTGGCACCCTTCCTCTGCAAAGAAGCCAAGAAGTAAATGATCGTGAAAACTGAACTGTTTATATCCTACCTCTACATAAGTGGAGAAGCAAGCAGATTGCAATGCTGCTGAAATACGGCGAGCTTGCATTACTGCCTGGGTGGCACCTGTTTCGTGTGTAAAGTAAACAGGAGACTACAGTCTGCAGAGCTGTCGGGCTGACAACTCTCAGCTATGCTGAATTCAGTCTTTCTGAAAAGCCTTGAAAAATCTGAGCTAAAATGGGAGAGAAATAAATAACCACAAACTGGGAAAATGAATCGGGGGTTCTTATTACCAGAACAGATCGTTTATGATCTTGGTTCTCCTCTTTCACAAATAAATGTAAATCCTTGTAGCACCAATAAAATCAGTGGATTTATCTTTCTGCACATTTAGCATGAGAAGAAAAATCACCAAATACATCAGGAAAATCCCCTTGCTTCCYTAATACGAGAAGGGGAAGATTAATTTCACTTATTCTGCTAGGAATAAAAGAGGGCTGGTGTGCAGCTGTCAATTTTAAGTGTGCACATTTGAGAATCTCTCTACCACRGTTTGAAGAATTGCTTCTGTAAAGCAGAGTTGGTACTAAGAGAAAGCAGAGGAAAACCTGGAGTGATACCACACCACAGCRCTGGGATTGTAGCTAAGACACAGAGAGGACTCGTGCTACTCTACGTTCCTTTACAAGTGCAGTTTATTAGCAGACTACAGAGTTTGCAATACTGATGTAAAGCGTGTGAAGTCCTACTTTAAGTTTGCAACACGTACATAATTTAAGAGCTGCAAATTCCTCAGAGAGGGTATGAAAACGGGAAAGTCTAAACTTGATTATTTCAGACTAATCATCCCCGCTCTCCATCCTACGCCACCTGGTCCATCATTCCACTTCAGCAGAAACAACCAGACATCAGGCTAGCTTAGCAGACTGATTTTTGTTCAGTTTTTCAGCCCTTATCTACCCCTCCCAGTCTTTTCTCTTGCCATTCATCTATACAAAAACCAGAAACAATCTGGTGCGAAGGGAGCAGTAAAACGTCAGAGTTAGAAGGTGCTGCTTGTATTTGCCATGTGAATCCATCTGGATTTTTTTTCTTTTTCTTGATGACCCAGCCTTTATTAAAACCCGAATCACTAACGCATGCATGCAGAAGAGCAACGTTGGCAAAACAGGTTAAACACAATAGTCTCCGAGTTCAGAATAGGCCTGTTGCCCAGCTCCTGGGTAGATGAAATTATGCCCCCAACTTGGATGTCCACAGATCCCAAGGGAGTTTCCAACTGAGCTGTCACCTGTCAGAGTTAAGGCCATTGTAGTCTGAATTTGCAGCTATGTAGCTAAACACAGAACTTGTCCTCCTGATGGACCTAACAAACACATTTTTTTCCCCCTGAAAGTCACAGGGTATTTGGAAGGAAACTGCAGTACTTGTTCTAAAAAAATAATGCACCTGTGAGTACTTAGCTGGATAAAAATACCAGAATCTGGCCCTTAAAATTCAGAATGGCTAAGGCTAAGGCTGGCCAGAAACCACAGCTGCTCAGCAGAGGCTGTTAACAGCAAAAACTCCCCTGGAACCAGCCTGCCCTGGTATTTTCTTTCATTTCGAATAAAGGTGAACTAAAACTTTGCCAGACAAACATCATCACAGCCACTAACTGCTGGTCTCTGCACAAGTGCTGGATGCTTTTCCAAACGTTGTCCCTCAAGGAGGGAAACAACAGTTTAGCCGTGCTCCTTCTCAGATTAATCCAGAACATTTTAAGCGTTTGAACTCTGGCCGCGGAGGAGCAAGGCACGTTATTTCTAATGGCTTCTGCCTTGCTGGCCTAAGATCTTTTCCCATACTGGACAACACACTGCCCACAATAAAACATTGATTCATTATTCCAAGGGTTGACTCTTAAAATTAGTCCAAGTGGGAGAACTTGGCAAAAAGATGGACTGCCAAAGTTAATTTAGCCTGTTATCAATTCAATAGGCTTAAATAGGCAGTGAAAGTGTTTCATAAGTGTTCATTGTTCAGAGTTCAAGCTAATACCTTCTGCTAAATTGCATTTTGAAGTTTAATCACAATCTACTTAATGTTTCTTTTGGTAATTGGGATCYGTCCACAGTATAATACGAAGAACTCAAACTAATGGGCTCCTCTGATGGAAGTTTAAATTTTGGAAGTTTGCCTCAAAGTGCAGCGAGTGAGAGTGCCTGAAATAACCCAGAACCTTTCACCCAAATAAGGCGTTAATATTTTGATCATTAAGGAAGGCTCATATTATTACAGGCAATAGCAACAAAATAGCCATTATTTTAAATTTTGTTATTTTGGACCATGGGAATAATTCCACCGCCCCCCGACACATGCACGCACACACTGTCTCACTTGGCACAGGAGCGGTTGGGGAACTGGCTGCTGTTCATTTTGTCCAAAATGTTAAATGTCAGCGTTTTCTTTACCAAAGGGAGAAATAGTGAGAAATGCTCATTTCTGGGCAGCATTTTGCTCCAGGGAGGGATATGGATACTGGGAAATGGCACCCAGTAGGCTGTGACTGACGCGTAGTCCATGGTCTGGGCACTTGTCCAAATGCATGTTGTCAAGTCCGCTACGCCTGATATCGGTTCTTTCAATGCCAAGCTTTTTTTTTTTTTTCCCCCCTCCCCCCTCTTTCTCTCCTCCATCAGCTCCCTGTGTTTCCTGCACCTTAGGCATTATGCTGTGGACAAATATATTTCCCTGCCACTGCGCACTGAATAAGCACCCTAAAACCTTTGTTTGCAGTGTGACTGCTCTAATCACGTCAGCAGAGGTCTGACACGGAGTCTTCTCCTTCTGCCCCATTGTACTGAAACAAAATAAATGCAAACATCTATTCTATATGTAAAAGCAAAGATGCAGACATAGGTGCTTTAAATCTGCTGCTGTGATTTACAGTCCTTTTCCTTTTTCTAATGGCCTTGCTGTTAATCTTCCAAAGACAATAAATACTGAAGTATTGTATTTTATTCTATTATTAAAAATAATTAGGAAATCTATGCAGTTTTCAAGAAATGCAAAGCAAAACATACAAAAGGGAGAAATCCAGGCAAACTATGTATGTAATAATAATGAAAAAGCCCTGCTATCTTACTTAATGATCAGAAAAATATTTGCCCAAATAAAGCTGACAAGAAGAATGCTGTAAGATTTATTGCATGCTGCACACATGTATACACATGGGCTCGCCCTCCTGCCAGTAAGAACTTGGGAGTCATCAACTGACTTCAAAGGTATTTTGTCCAGTTGCACTAAAAGAGAACGTGTCCCACAGACTGGAACTGAAAACAGATGGAATATAAATGCTGTTTGAAAGGGCATTATGGTTCCTGACAATAAAGTATATTTCCTGCAGTAAAAGGCTGAAATTAATGATGTACCCTGTCAAATAAACACATGACTTCATAGTAGCTCTGATTTATAGACGTTAGAATTATTAGGAGCATAAGACATTGTCACAAACAATTTTATATCAAAATCTTTATGCACTGGCTTTTTAATGGCAATTTTCAATAATTTCAGCTACACTTATGTGAATCTGGAATAATTCTATTGACTTTTACAGGTTTAGGAGCAGGTCTGTAATGCACAGAAATTGTACAGTAAAATTTCCACTGTATACAAAGGAAACAGATGTGGATCCAGATGCAGATGGTGAACTCTCTGTTACCTGAGACATTTCATTCTTTTCTCTGTCTTACAAATGATGTATCATAGCTAAAATAAACTTACAGGCTCTGTGCAGAAATTATTGGTTGAAGTCTTTGACTCAGTGTTATGAGAAAGCTAAACCATGATGATCCCAACGGTCCTCTCTGGTCTCAAAATTACGAATCTCTTACTGGTAGAAACATGCAAAAAAAAGCTATGAGAAATAGTTTCACCTTGTCAAATGAAATAAAATAAGTCAGTCAGTAATTCTGAAATACATATGGGGAAGAAGAGAATAAAAGCTTGGAGGCTTGATCCAGTTCAGAGCACTATAGAAACTGTACCGTTGAATAGAGACTGTGGTGGCAGCCAGCTCTGTCATTGACATGTACAGAGGCAGTTACTCATCAAAAGTCTGGAAAACTGGTTTTCCTGGCAGATGCGTTTGGTAGAGCCCAGACGAGGGTATACACGAGGGGAGAAGGGCCAACTGAGAAAAAAAAAAAATGTGAATATGACTGAGAAAGCAGGGTGTGCTCTGGAGCAATGAATACTTGCCCTGTGTGAAAAAGCCAGGCAATGTACACCCCTCGGGTCCTCTGTGCAGAACCAGACCCAAACCTCTTGAAAATCACAGCAGAGGTGCTGCTCTGCCTTGGAGGGGTCTAGGAAGAGTACAGAGAAGTGCAGCTGTGCAGGTGGGAAACTGGGAAACCCTGAGAGGCAATGAAAGACACTGTCCCCTTCCCACAGGCAATATTCCCCTGTCACGGGAAGGTGAGCCCTAGCAGGCACAACAACAATTCTCTGCTATTTAAGGATTTCCACAGCCAGGGGTAAACCTCGGGCAAGAGGATGGGCCAGCCCTCCACCGKCTTTGCAGTCTCAGGATGGCACAAATCAGCCATGGTGGGAGCTGGGACCTGGCCRCCGCGCACGGAAAGGCAGCAGTCCCGCGGCATGCGTGCCTGGTGTCAAGGAAGGGGTAAGAAGCTGCAAAACGCTCCGTCCCAGCAGCAGGCAGCCAGCACTTTCCATATGACCCAATTAGCCACTCYGTCGGAACAAATCAGTAATGGCATTTTCTGAAGACAAGCAGGCAAGTGCTGCTGGCTCGGCACTGCGCTGCATGTGAAAATACAAAGGTGTTATCTCTGCAGCATCCGTGCCTGGCTCTGTCACTGCAGAGGGGGTGAATGTGAGATGTGGCCAAGAGCCACCAGCCACCGCAGCATGGATTTTCTTCTCAGTGGCATGCTATAGACAGATCAAGTCGAGGGCAGTAGTTTAAGTAAGGCAGGACATCAAGTAATTAAATTTAAGAAGGGGGAGAAAGCAGTAACAGCCTTGTTGGGCTGACTCAAAAAACAAGGAAAGGGTAAAGCCATTTTCTGAGGTTGTGCTAATGAATTTTGCTGACCRTAGGAACTCATCAATGAAGAAAAGGATCCAGATACCGTGCAGAAAGACCTGGACGTTGTTGAGGYCTGGGGTAATAGAAACAAGATAGAGTTCAATGGTGTAAGTTGAGTGAGTTCAATGGTATAATGGACACCATACTTTGGGGACTGATTCAGGACACCCAGCTTTACCAATCTGGAACCTCCTTTTAGTCTATCGCAGGATTCCTCTGAACTACAAAGTGATGTCACTGAAAAAGTCACACACCTTTCTGGGCTACAGCTGTGGGCACCTTGAAGGTTTAGAAATACTAAAGTAGGAATTTTGAAGATTTAAGCTTTGGACTTATATGTCTAATGTAAATGGTACGAACCCCTCTGATGTATGAAACTTACAGTAATAATTAAATTACAGGTAAGTTCTGGTAGGATCCTCTGTGTCAGGTGGACTGGACTGTGCACGCTGAATTGTTCCATCACTTTACTGTCCCCATAATCTGGTTCTTACTCCTTCAGGAGACTGAAAGTTGACATCACATATGAAAAGATGATCTTTATAAGCAATTACAAGACACTGTACAGAGGTTCAAGAAAATAATTCCACATTTTAATCATTTAGGAAGYCAAAACGAGAACCCAAAAGAACCTTGAGAAGATTCAACCAGCATGTTGCTGTGGTTGCTGCTGAGCTTTTGGRACCTGTTTTCCTGCTAGGACAACCCATATTTAAATTACACGTCTCAAAGACAGAGGAAAAATGGAAGACAGTTTTAATGTAATAGAAGGTTATTTGGACACCATGTCCGAAGTATGACCAGATGGATGATATTTTTGTTGTGATTATTCTTGTTCTAATTGTAAGGTTAAACTTCTCATCAAATCCTGAAGAAATCTTGTRGACTGACAAGGAGAGACTTCCCCAGCACTATGAGCAGAGCAAGGAAGGGGGTTAGGTAAAGCCCTTAGCAAAAATGTTGCAGTGACTGGCATCAACGCATGTATCACACAAAAAAGATGAATTAATTAAGTTCAAGGTGGACCCTTCTCAGCCTCACTCCTCTTCTGCCAGCTTTTTGCACCTGTGCTGACTTTTATTGTTCAGCTTTTCTTTCTGACCATCTCACCATGTGTGGGGGCTACAGGCATGTGTCTCCTGGCTCTCCGAGCTGGCAGAGAATCTCACTTGCATCTCAGTAATCAAAGGAGATTTAGAAGCTATTACGTGGTCTCRCTCCTTCGAAACCCTCTCAATGACAGTGCCACAAATTGGTAGCTTTCAGGAAGATGGCTGCTGCCAGTGTAAGCTTTGATAATAGGAATGGCAGCTGAAATTTAAACTTAGACATTTATATTACTCAGAGGAAAATGTGCAGTCACAGAAGGGTTTCTCATCATCTGAAATTTCAAACTGCTGTGTGTAACACTGTGGGGCCCATTTCTCATAGCCACAACGGCTTACTTCAGAGTACTTTTGTGACTTTCTGGGAAGAGCCCGGCATTGGTACAGGAGCTGTAAGCTGAGCTGATCATCACCCTAAAATACCCCATTGGGATCAACAACTTCGAGTTGATGTTTTTTTCTTGAGACCAGCCTCCCTTTAGCCTCTCTGTCATGACGGATGGGTCTGGACTGATGTGAGCACACGATGAACAGAGTATGGTCCCGGATCTTCAACTGACAGAGAAAGTGTAAAGGATGTGTAAGGATCGTGTAGATTTACCGAGCCATGCGCTTGAGAGGCATGCATACATATACTCCCTGTTTCTGCATCTCCTTTTGCCTCTTCTCCCATGTTATTGCACAAAAATCTACATGCATGAGGAGGAAGGCAGGTTCTGGCAACATTGCCAAAGGGCTGCTAAATTCCAGGTCAGCCAACAACTTTAAAGTGAAGCAGGGTACATTGTCTTCTCCTGAGAAGTAAATATACATACACATTCTCTTTGTACATGCTAAAATATTTAAATATGTAAAAATATGGATTATAATTAGGGGAAAGTTAGAATAGATTTAAATGTTTAGCGTACCCTTGGTAGTTCTTGTTTCATTTCTGTATGATGCCCTCCACACAAAAAGATACTTCACCGTAATTGTGCCCTTTCAGTTCAAGGATGTAAATTTTGCTCTTGTTCACGTTGTCCTTCCTTTGCAAGCTCTGCCATGGTTATCGTGGCCATCCTGGAGGGAAGGAGGTAAGGACCCCCATGGAGTTGGGGCTTGCAGGATTAAAGCTTCTGGGAGTGAGTGGGGAAGTTTATTCTGCAGAGTCCCACAGGGYTGCCCTTGATATAAAGGTTAGCAAGCCATAACGCTCACAACTCTATCTCCAGGGAACTGGGATTTCATACTGACCTACAGGTGCAAGAACATCTTCTGCAGTAACCTACGTGTTGATCAAGAGATTTTTTTGTGGGTCCAGAGACCATACATCTTTGGAATGGGCACCATTAAAAATGACAGCTCTTTGAATCATTTGGGATCTGCTTTCTCAGGGCTCTGCTCCTTATGGAGACATTTACAGCTGCGCAAATTTATTAGGGTTTTGCAGGAAAGCAAATGCAAAGCTCATTACACAATTATCATTTCTGCTGTTGAGCTTCTTCCTATTTTTGTTTATTTATTATGCCAATGTATTTTGAGTCTTTGAGTTGGAACCCCCTGCACACATTTTCCTCACTAGAAATTTGATAAATTTTTTTGCTGGATACATGAACTCATTTCTTGTTTGAACCTTTTCAGCAGCAGAACCCTCAGTCCCTTTTCAACCTGTGGACAAAGGTTGAAAACCATTGATGAGGGCTATGCACAGGGGAACRGCAGTGCCTTGCAGCAGCTGTTTGTCAAAGCCTGGAAAACACTAGTGACAAAGCTAATTAATACATTTCTCAACTCCATGCCTTCTATTTAATGCACACACTAGCAGTGAACTATGCTATTTCACTGTGATCCAAATATGTTGTGGTAATGTGACAATGTTACTCTAATGTTTATTGAAAATTTCATGAAAAGATACAGTGTGAAAACAGTATTTTGGTTTGCTTCTCCTACCGGGTTTTGTTTCCTCCTACTTTGTTTCACTCTGAATCCTCGATGTTTATATTACATATGATAATGTTTCAATATTATTGAAACAATTTGAGGAAGTTTTCTTAATATTTTCAGATCAACTTTTATTCATAATGTTCCGTTTCACTAAAATGCCTATTTTTCTACATCAATTCTCTCCCTCATGACTCTAATAGATGTCACTAAAGGTCTAATTCCACATTTACTTGCTGTACAGCATAAAATGGACAGCTACCTGTTCTGTCTACTAATACACACACCAGCACCTACGTGGACACATTGTGCAGCTAAATAGAAATCCGCATTTCTGTACTTTTAAGGTACAGTAAGATGTAAAAATCCCAAACCCTCCGTGCTCTATGCTGCAGTTTAGCTTGCAATTGTGAACGTTGCTATTTATCTCGAGGAAGGTGGAATACAGTGATGCAACATACACACGTGTGCATGCACACACACACACACACACATGCTTCCAGAACTCATGGACACTTACATGCAAAGTTTCAATAAACTTTTGCTTTGCACTGTGAAGGAAAAATCTGAGAGTTTTTAAGATTATGACCCTCTGTCGGATGTAGCAGAAAGGTGTGGATATCTTTAAAGGCCAAAAAGAAAAAAAAAAAAAAACGAAAAAAACCCCAAACCTCCAGAATTAAACACGTTTTTACACTATGAAACGCATTTATACTAGCCAGTATTTGCAGATTGGCTAATACTAAGAAACCCATCCACTATATTCATATTTCACTTTTCAAGTGTACTCTGCTTGTAGATTTAACTAATACAATGCTGGGAATAGAAAAGGACTTCAAAGAAAAAAATAGATACTATCCATGCTACCCACACTGATCCACAGGTCATTTCGATAGAAGTATTCCTTAAAAAAGATACCAAAAATTTCCTAAAAGTGTTTACCAAAAGTTCCAGACTTCTTTTTTTGTTATCTAGGTGTCTATTTGGACAGTGGGGCTTGATGAGAAAGTTTTCTGACCCCTTGCCCTTCAGCTCCCCGAGGGGATGGTCAATGTGTAAGACTTGCTGGTGAGCAGATGCACTAACACTGCAAAGGTTTCCTCAGTGAAGCAACAGAGTCCTTCCTTGGGGCTTTTTTAGGACAGCCCTTCTCTAAGGACAGTTTTGCTTCAAAACTTTCTTCCCCTCAACCGAGAGATTGAGGATCCCTCCTGACAGCTGGATCTGAAACAGGAGCTTTGATCCAGTGCCTGCTGAACTCCGCGGGTCTCAGCCGGCGTCAGAGGATGCTGGATCAAGGCTGGAGGGTCTGGAAAACATTCACTAGATATGGTGCGTGGAGCCAAGAGATAAAGCTGGTGGAAAGGGGAGAGGGGGAGAAGGAGAGAAAGAAAAGCATTCCTGTGAAGATTTTTCTTMTCCGTTTTACACCAACACTTCGAACCACACAGAATTTTTCAGCCTTTACTACTGGGTGCTCTGGGGAATACGAAAATCTGCCATGTCACACCAAAGAACAGGCAAATAACTATTTTTTCTGTCTGAATACAAAAGATTACATACCTTCTCTCTTTTTCTGGTGCCTTGTCATATCAGCCTCTGCCTCACTGTATTTTTAAGAGAACTACCTGGCCCTTGATTCTTACTGCACAAATCAAACCAAGCCATTGCCCATTTTTGCACACTGAGAAAATCCCCTGCCATAGTCAGAGGACCCAAGATTTGTTCTGTAACATTCCCATGATTCAGCTGAAAGAAAAAAAAGCCAGGCTCCTGTGTGAGAAAGGGTTTAATTGCTCTGGTTAGAAGAATTAATCTAGACAAGCACAAAGAATACAAAGGGAACGCCTCTTGTTGGAGACTGAATTTTGCTCTTAGATATGCACGTGTAACTTCTTCTGAAGTTAACAACATATCAAAGGCAGCATTAGGCCATAGGACATTTGCATCGTGAGCCATGGATCCAGAGCAAGGGTAGGAACAAAGGCCATCTTAATAAGCTGCAACTATCAAACATTTTAGTTGCCTACCTGCTCCATTTCTGTAAAGGTGCTCTGCTCCTCATCTTCCTCCTCAATATCCGACTCTCCCACAGCAATAGGAACACAAATGGACAGGTCAGGATTGGTCATAAAATCATCATTGTCTGTAATTCCTAGGTGTTTCTCTCCATTTTTATTCATCCCATCCTCAGTGTGGTTCTCTTTGTGATTCTCCATGTCTTTGCCAAGCTCAGTGGTTGTATGACTGTTCACACAATTGTTAAGGGCACCTGTATTCTGGGCAGCAAGCTTCATCATTGCCTTCTTTTCAGCCGTCGTCTTGGGGTGTCGGAGGACATTGCAGCAAAAATCCCACGTCGTGTGTTTCACGTACTGAAGACCCCTGTTGATCCGAGCAAAAGCAAGCTGCAGGTTGTTCATCTCCCCGTCCTCGTCTGGTGCCGAGAGGTTGTCAGCACTGAAAGAGCTTAGCAGCAAGGCAAGAAACAGGTTGAGCACCTGAAACCAAAAAGGAAATCAGTGATTAGTTGTGGAGGACAAATGTTTGGTCTTGGCAGCAGGAGGGTCTCATCTAATCTGTGCCACCGTAACACCACCAGTGTTCATGGAACTACCTCTAATTATAGGTGATTTCAGTAGGAAAAGGAGGAGTGCAGACATTTCCAAACACTTTTATTTCAGGTGCAGAAGTTTAGCATAGACAATAACAAACTCTGACATTCCCTCTCCCTCTCTGACACCCCAAAACACAAAAAAGAAAAGGCAAAGCTGAGAAACATAATATGGGATAAAATCTTCATTGGAAGATACGTAGTGTAAATATTCTCATAAGTGGTGGTATATTGAATTTCCTGTAATTGCCAGTATTCCATCTTGGAGAAAATCACTAACTGCAACACTTATTGACATCCGGAAAGGTACTGCTTACATGTAGAAAAAGACTATAGGAAGAATGTTTTCAGGACCTTTTTGGTTTTTACTCAGTGTGAATATTGTTATTTATATTTCATAGTATATAATGATATACATATGCATAGCACTTAAATAGTATATTTAGAAAAATTTCTAAACATTTGTATGTATTTTCACAGACAGTCTTGATTTAAATATCCTCTGGGCCATGAAGAAAATCCATTGCGACTGTGAATAAACACCTAATAGGTCATATAGTTTCAAAACCTTTGCCCTCCAGGCAAAAACAAGCCATCACACTCAGGATTAATGTGGCTAAATCTGAGCAGGGCTCAACCCCAAAGCAGGCTTGGGCCTGGAAATGCTGCTACTAGTCAGGAAAAAACTATTTGAAGATTTTCACAGATGTTTGGGAAGATCCAAACTGAACTGGAGACCGTAAGTTAGCTTCTTCTTGTTCCTGCRACTTCAGAACTATCTACCTTTTCTGGTAGTGCACTGCAAGATTAGACACAACTACACATTTGGGTGACATATTTGATGATTTAAACCTTTTTTTACGTTCTATGTTTCCCCCCCTCCCCCAATATATACAATTATATCCAATAAATAAAACCAGTTTCTTCTAGAAGGGTATTCCCAGTAATACATCTTGCAGGCTGATCACCAGCTGCTGTGTATGGGACGTTACACCTGCTTGTGGTCCAAGAAGGAACAAATTACAGCTTTTGTGCCAGATTGACAAGGGCAAGAAGCTCACACCGGAGGTAGGTGCCTGGGATGATGGGAATGGGGCAAAGGTGACTCAAACTAATATCAGCTAAAATATATTTACCCAAAATAAAGTAGGACCAAATTGCCTGGTATCAACTCATCTGCTGCCTGTACAAGGTGGGTGGGTGCCAGCTCTGTGGCACTGCAAGGGAGGGATCAGTGCTGCAGCACTTTGGCTGTTTTAGCAATAAAATGGACTTTGGGAAGATATTTTCTCTGTGATCTCTTAATGCTACCAGAAATACTTGTAAGTCCCCTGGCTTCTGTCTTTCTGATAGTATTTTAAATTGATAAAGTCTACTAGACCAAAATAAACAGTATAAAGAGTCCTGGGCCCTACCAAAGAGCCACAAGCTTTTGCTACCATCCCCCTTATTTCAAATATTCAGAATGTATGAGCTGGAATTTTGAAAACTAGCCTGGTCTTAATCACTCTGGTGACTCTGCATTTGAAGTGTCCTGTCAGTACTGTTTTGTAAAGTACTCTCTGCAATCACTGTGATTACAAATGAAAGCAGTTGGTAGCACAGCAGATGCCCATGTCCATTAGGAACTGCTGAATAAACTATTGCTGCACTGAGCACTACCCTGCTCTAAAGTAAAGTGAGATTAAAGCTAATTGTTTCTTAGCTGGTCCATCATACTGGAGTGTCACTGACAGCTTGTGTGGGTCTCCTCTTAATCACCGTGGCGGTCTGGTATGAATCAATCTTTCACTACATATCCCACTCAGACGTATTGCAAGTGATGTTGTCTGATAGGTAGTTGAAAGCCAGAGTACTGGATATACTGCCAAGCAGGTGGGAGTCCATCAGCAAAGGAGTCACTGGCAGAATCATTTTAGCCATTTTCAACCAAATTTGATAGAGGGATGAGGTCTCAGAGACAACCACATTGCTACAAGCATCCTGAAAATAAGTACGTTGGTAAAGAAGAGACACTGCCCAGGCCACCAGTGCAGACAAAGCTTGGAACAAGGCACAGCATGTGTCTCCTTCCCAGTGGCAACCTAGGGACATGGGAAGGAGCTGGAGTAAGGGAGGGGACAAAGACATCCAGAATAAAAATCTGGACTTTATAGGTTCAATTCAGTTACCTTAACAGAGGTGTCTACTGTTGTTTGAGGTTATCTGAGACATCTGTACCAGACGTACACGAGATTTGTGTCCTCCTAAAGCTGCAGGTTTCATTTAGCCAGGACACAACAGGGTGTCGCAGCAGGCATCAGACCAGTGGTGTTTAGGGAACTGAATCACGTTTCAAGGATGGCAGCTGCCTCCAACCCTCAACCAAAGCTTGATGGTCTAATGGGTCATCTAAGCCCCGTTTCAATCAAAAGAGGTTCATCATGCAGACAATGGAGCCTGACCAAATACAGGTGACCACATTAGGGCTGCATGCAGCTGCCAATATGTAGTCATCTAGTGCCAACTGACCCTAGCATGCCCAAGTCACCCTGAGGCAACTGGCTGACACAACACACTATTATGAGAGATCTGTGTCTAGTTGGAGGCCAGGATGGATATCTTATAGTATCCCCAGTGGCATTAGACAAAACTGAGTCAAGCCCTACATCTCTGCAGACTGTAGTGGTAGCTCAGACGTCTCTCCGTACATGAATACCTCCACGTAGGAACCCAAATTTTGTTATCTGAATCGGAGTTTCATCCTACACTTCATTAATTCTGCTGTTCACAGAATAACTTGTTTTAAATGCCTTGTTTTACTTTTCCGTATTTATTTTGTATGTCAAACTACAGTTACGTAAGTTTATCCAGATACACCTGCAGGGGTATATAATAGGTGGTAACATTCTTAGTGTTGTTATTTACCATGGATTATTAAGGCAATGTTGTTTGCTTCCCAGAAATGCAGCTGACATTTTGCACAAAGAGCTATTTGCACTTCATGCTTTTAGCCAAAAATAAATCTCAAATATCATTTCCTCCTTCCTTTTTGAGCAGGTAACCTCAGAGGTGTATTGCTGGGCATTCAAATAGAGTGAACTGCTGTATAAGCACTTTATGTTTACTTATTCCCCCCATTTCACTGTACACTGCATTTTGCAGAAAAATATATGCTCAACCCATGACACACCACATTTCCTGTAAGAGGTTACTAATAATATCCAGTCCTCCTGGTTGCTAACGCAATGCTTTCAGTTGAAGTAAAAGCAAACTAAAGACTAATTCAGTTTTCAAAAGCAATGGTAGATTTGTATGTCCATATGGATCCCCTTAAAAAGAAATCTGCTTTCCTGTGACACCAAGCAGCCAGTCTCTGAAAGCAGGTCACTTTTTTGGTCTTTGAGGTTAGGAATCAAATGACAGATACACTCAAAAAAAAACCCAACCCAACTCCTTTAGCATAATGATGTTAAACATTTACCCTAATGACAATACAGCATGCTTTCATAGGCTTTCTCACTTTTAATGCCTTTCCAAAGCTAGTGACTCTGGTTATGCCATTATAAGGCACAGAGGATCAGATTCATCCAGCCTAATGTCAGGTGCCTCCCTGAGGTGCTTAAGCTGGAGGAGTTTTCCTAGGATGTCTGTAGATGATGGAGACAGGCTGGCATCCCAGGAGATGCTGAAGAGCTGAACCATCTCTGGCAGTGCCTATTGAAGCCTAGGCTAGCTTGGGTTTAGTCTCTCACAGCCAGATTGAAGTTAGGGCACTTACCAATGCAGACCAAATAACTAACACAGAATCATAGAATCATAGAACATCTCAAGTTGGAAGGGACCCATGAGGATCATTGAGTCCAACTCCCTGCTCCTCGCAGGACTACCTAAAACTAAATCATATGACTAAGAGCATCATCCATGACTTGTCAAACCCAGCCAAGTGTCCAGAAAGTCCTTCTTAGTGTCAGTCTGGTACTCCATGCTCCAGGCTAGTSGTGGCCAACCTTTATAACCAGGCAACCTTCACCAGGTGAGAGGAGAGCACAGGATGCTTCAGCCCCATCCTGAGCTGAGCTGCAGCACAAAGGTAGCAAGCCTGGCATTGCACAAAGTGCTGCACCAATTCTGCAGTCACAGCAAGTGAAGAGCATAGAGGCATGAAGCCGTGAAGCTAATTCCTAGCTCCCCAGCCACGGGGAGAAAGCAGGCTGCTGGAAGGACCCCTCCTTCCCAAGGAGCCCTAGGCAGGGGCTGCTGGTGGAGGCTGGGAGCCACATATACTGCCATGGTGGTTTGCAGTCTGAACGCCTCAGCTCCATCGCCTCCTTTTGTTTTGGCCATCACAGTACAAAAACAGTGTAATTTCAGATGACACTTTCTGATCAAACCCTCTTTGAATATATCTGTCTGCAAACTCTGTTGCTGAAGTTAACATACTTCTGGAGCAAAAGCATGTGATTGCTCCCTYGTTTCCCTTCCATTCTTGTATTTACCTTGATTTGGCAAAAATGGAGGGATATAAATCTTTATGTATTTAACCTTCCACCTGTCATTCAGTCAAACAGTGTCCAGCCCCTGCAATCCTCCTGCACACCTGTGAATTGATTCAGCAATGCATTTGCTGCCCTGCATTCTCACTGGGGTCACGCACTGCTCTGAATATAGGCTGAAAACCCACTGGAAAGTCTAAGACCATTTCTTAGCAGATTGAAAATAATTCTGTATTTCATTTAGCTGGGAGCAAGGATGATGTTGCACCTGCACAAGTTCAGTGGCAGGGTTAAGCCATCTCCAAAGGGAGGTCCTCAGCTACTGGTGGTGTTTGATTGCAGAGGATCGAATATGAGTTCACCCATGTGGCTTTTCCGGTAGAGGGATCTGTCTTGACYGCACACTGCCAAAAAAACAAGGGAGTTGCCTGATTGTCAAATCCCTGGTCCTTTCCTGTACATGAAGTTTAATGAACTTCACATTGAACAGCAACTAAGGCTGGATGTTCTCATCTGCCCAGACCACACAGGACAAATCCTAGTAGGCTGGAGTCAGAGATGGGATCACCTTTTCAGGCAGGAGGTTCATAAAGCAGAGCAGCTCAGGAGCTGCTCTCATGAGCACTTGTTTGCTTGTAAGCCCACAGGACCCTTCAAACGACTGAAGATATTCAGAGTGCAGATGTGTACCGTCATCTCCACCGCAGGAGACGGAAGATAGGAAGGACAGCTGAGGGCACCTATAAGGGACCTGCATCACCTGAGGGTGCTTCCCTGTGGAAGAGGAAACTCCTAGGAGCCAGCTAAGCAGGTTTTTCTATAACAACAGAGAAAAACATGCCCCATCAGTGAATTCTGTCATGCAAAAAAGAAAGCAGTTAAAAAAAATTGTATCCCTGTGGCAGCACGTTGCCACTGCTGTCACTCAGCTACATAGAAAAGCCCAGGCAGAGCAGCATGGTGAGATACCTGCCAGGATCATCAACTACTCATCTAATACYTTTTTTGTGGATAAAACAGGACCCATACACCTCAACCTATTCAAACTCACTTCTCCGGCAGTGCCTGTTAGACACAGACCAGCAAGAAGCTCTTCAGGCACTCTCTGACCAGCGGAAGAAACTGATTTTCTTCCTTCCTGTTTGTTTTCTGATGGCAGTGGACATCTGCACGGTTCTTTGGCTAGCACAGATGGTAAAGATGCAGTTTTCTCTTTGGAGACCTTGATGACTTCTAGCAAGCTTAATACAACATGTACCAATTATTTTATTTTGTTTACTGTAGCAAAATCCATGAAGCTGCAAAGAAAAACTGCTTGTAAAGGGGCTTTCACTGCATCAAGGAAGTGTGAGATGTAAGTTTAAGCCAGAGACCTGCAGTAATAGGTCATCTAGTCCATCTCTCCACTACTGGAGGATTATTTCTTTCCTTGGAAATGTATTTTCCAGTCCTTTGTTCATTTTCATCCCAGGGCAATGTTTCCCAAGAGAGAGTACTCCCGCAAAAAGCAATTTACATGATCAGTTATATTCCCTTTTCTATTATTTCAGCTATTTGTGCTTGGATAAGAGGTTTATATCCTCCCAGTCCAGTTTCTCTTTATCCTGTAGTCAATCTCATAATCCCATTCTCATGATATCTTAGTTTATTGCTGTCRAAATAATCATGATACCACAAGTATGGCATGAGATCCTTGTGGCCAGGGGCAGGTGGGAGAGAATACAGGTTGGAGCAGGATTGATCTCCTTCATGTTTCTTGCCCAAGATCAGCTAGGAAAACACATGGAAATGGGGATATGGAAGCCATACAGCTTCACAATCGGACTGTGTTTGATCCTACAAGGCAAGCTAGTAGCTGTAGGCGAGAGGTTCGTGGGGCACTATAGTACCTGTTTGTTGCAACAGGAATTTTTTCTTATCAACTCCATGTTAATCTGTTCAGTGAAATAACTAGTTTATCTATTTAAATATAAATAATAATGCAAATAAATATAATAATATAAAAAGAAAATTATAAAAACTATGCGCCAAATTCAGCTTATTTCCCATGTAAGATCCCTAAACTACTTTATGATGGTAATGAGAGCAGCTGTTCTCCACAGGAAAGAAAAATGGAAGTAATAYGGTAGGAATAATTCTCTGATATGCAAATACAAAAGTGATTTCACGTGAATGATTTCCATTTTCCTGAAGAAAGAAGAGAACAAGGCCTGATTTTCCCCCTCACAGCTACCATGCACATTTCCCCTGCCCGTGCAGAGCAGCGCTCGCAGACAGGGTGCTTCAAAAGCGCAGCCCTGGGGCACGGCTGGCACTCACACTCCCTTTAGGGGAGTCGAAGGCATCTAGGGTTCCCTTTATTGACAGGTTGGATCCATTCCGTATGGTCAGAGGAGCTTGGGCCCAACGTGTCCCATCCTAAAATGGATGGCTGCACCAGGTGAGATGAAAGGAAAATGCCTTTTCTCTCCATTGACTCTGAGGAATAAGTCGGGTGGCTGATACAGCTGTAGCTATTTGCACCGCAGACTCTAGAAACCGGGTGAGATGGATGTCCCCCCCATTCCATTAGTGTTTTTGTGGTATTTACTGTAAGGCTAAGAGTTTTGCTGACCGATCTCCACTTCGGGTATTGACATTACATTTCCCTGCAGTTTCAGTGGTCTCTTGTGCAGCCAGTTGTCTTTAAGGAGTAGAAGGCAGAGAAGTGATGCTGGATGGCAGCCGTGCTCGCCTATGTTTGATGGCGTGTGCATGGGTGGGGGGAATGGTCACCCTATTTCTCGCTTCAGAGTTTAAAGGGGTTTGTATAATTAATGGGACAGATTCCTCGGTGCTGTTCTTGCCACTTTACATTGGAGTAAATCTCCTTGAGTAATGGAAGGGTAGATTAAGCCCATTAATTACACTTCACAGCACCTTTGTGTCACATAGGAGTTTTTTGAGGTCATTTTAAGCTGCCATTCATCCCTCCCTGCTTTCAGTGGAGCTATAAAGTTGCACTAGCACCAGGGTATGTCAGACCCGGCATGGGTATATCCTATTGAGAGGGGGGAGGCAGGCAAAGGGCACCACATCAACATTGCTCTTGCTGCTAGTCTGACACGCTGGACCACACGATGAAAACGCCTCTTCAGAGAGGGAGGCTGAACTGGGAGGGGAGGCTGGTGCTTCCCCAGCTCCYGTTTCGCAAGGACCAGCCACTGGTCCTCTGCCTCTCCTCTCCCCCAGCCAGCCTCTGCAGCACCCCGAAAGCAGGCAGAAGGAGGGGACCTATGTCCTTGTCACCCTGAAACACAGATCTGAGGCAACCCATGACACTTCTTACCACAACCTGGTGGATCGCTCACGTTGCCAAGTCTTTTTCATTTGTTATCCACCTACGTGGGTATAAACATGCACACAAACCATACCACTCCAAGTGCTGGTCAAGAACTACTGAACTGAATTTAGATTTTTTTTTTATTTTAGCTGATGACTGTCAGTGTTTTTTGAAAGTAGGTCCCTCAGAAGTATCAGAAGACAAGTCTCTGGAAACCAAGTTCTTCCTGATCTGAAAATCTTATTCTCCAAGTACAATTGGACAGAGGAGGGTGGGATGGTGAGTGGAGGCAGATATATTCTTTCCACTACGAAAGCCACAGTGTAAAAGCAAACATGTTCCCACAGGTTTTTCATCAGATATCAAAACAACAGTAATTCACCAGCATAGCAAGAGCTCCATCAGAGCTGCTGTGGACTTCTCAAACCACTGTCTAGACAGACAAACAGTGTTATTGGACAAGTCCAGTTGCAAACCTCTCCCAGCAAGACAGCTGTGTTTGCAATGTTAAAGGCTCAACATAACCCAAAAGCATTAGGAAAACTATGGAAGGTTTATTGATTACAAACCAAGAGACAATTACCTTTGTGCTCAGTCAACAAAAGTGTTTAGCCGTCATGGTGATGAGGATGTCAAGACAATTAGAGAGCAAGACAGACTACAGAGGCTTGGACTGACTGTACACACTTGAGAGTCTTTGCTATTGCTGCTCCCAGCAAGGAGTGATGATAGGTGAGAAACACCCATATTATCCCTGGAAAATTTTCACTACTCGTATGCAAACATCACCTCATCAGCTGCTCTACCAATTATTCTACAATGACTAGACACAAGAAAAAAAACCCTAATTTTGGAAGTTTAAGCTCTGCGGTTTTTACCCAGAGACCACACCAGCCCTAACCCTGCCTGGCTGGGCTCACGTGGAAGACACTGCCCGGTCAAGGCAGAGTGGGATCCCTGGAGTCATCCCTTTAAAATTCAGATCCTACACCTCCCCGGAGAGGGGGACACCCAGCCATGACCAAAGACTGCACTAAGATTTGCACTCAGTCATCTGCAGGCCATCATGACTAGAGATCAAAAGAAAGAGGTAATTCCCATTCACACATGGCACAAAACAGCTGGGGAAAGGTAAGTCACAGAGAACCAAAAGGATAAAAAAAAAACTGGAAACAGAATAGCAGAGAAAGAAAACCAGTGAAAATGGCCACAGTAAGGAATGTCTTCCCTGCATCAAATATATTACACCAAAGCAAAATCAATATGAGGGTAGGCGCAGAGACTAGAAAACTAAATCAGAGAGTCAAGAAATAATTAATACTAGCTTTTCTTTCTTCTTCTTCTTCTTCTTCTTCTTTTTTTTTTTTTTTTTTTTAAATGGGGGGGGAACACTATTTCCTGTAAAAGTTACTTTCTAAGCCATTTCCCAGGTTTGATATACGTGGGCTCCATCATGGAATCACACTTTCCTATTAAGCGAAATGTGAAAAGGATGCCTATATTTAGTGAATTTGGGGGGTGTAAGGAGGTTCTGATTTTTTGCATTTTGCAAGTGCAGATTCCTGGGAGTGCAGAACAGAGTGACAGAGCTGCCTGCCAGCCAAGGCGGGCCTCTTTCAGGAAAGCTACGGAATAGATTTCTACTAGTAATTTTGCACGGTATGAAATCTCCTGCCTTCACAGTACACGGCTGGGCTTGCAGCTTTCACATACTTCTGCTGGAAAAGACTGATGACTCAAAAGCAGGACAAAACCCTATCTTTCATTAAAGAAACAGGGCAGGAGGGTTTCCAACAGTGGTGCCAGCTACATCTCCACAACGAGAGCCACCCTGTATTTGCAAGGCAGGAGGTGGTGACACACATGCCTCACTGCTGTCCTAAAAAGTGACCCATTTCCTCTGCCATCATCTGCTCCTCGCTCCCATGGTGCCACCAGTCAGCAGTCTGTCCGCTTTGGTCTCTGGCTTAGCTGTGGCTACTTCTGCAGGTTTCTTAGCGCTTCCTAAAGCCCCAGGGAGATATCCTCCTTCTTTTGCAAGGAAGGCAGTGGATGTCCTTTCTTCCTGCAGTGTACGTCTACAGGATAAAGCTGGCTCTGAGCTGTGTTTTGCAGAGAAGCATTACTAAAAACATAAGAAAGGCACTTTGTGGAGGACCGGCTACAAGTCTGCGCTCAACCGCGTGATCAAAGCAATCTCTTCTTTCCAGGCATGATGACCTCATTTTTGACTACCTCCTTATATCAGAAAATACAAAGGTATTTTGCTGATGTGGAAATTTGAAAATTATTTTATTTATTAATTGTATTCTGTGTGCCTGGCTGAAATCCCAGCAACTGGGGTTGCTCAAAATCTTCTTTAGTGCAAGATGGACATAAAATTGGGGAAGCAAAGGTGAAAGCTGGTGGTGTAAGTTGCCCATAAGAGCGTTTTTACGAGTTTATGCTCACTGCCAGTCTGCTAGAGAGAAGAAAGGAACCGAGAGCTAGGCAGCTAGTCTGTTTTATGATCTAAAAATTACATCTTCAGTAGTAAACAAAGACAAGCCAAGGCCTGTTCTCCATCCCTGAGGGTAAGCAGCTGATCTCCCTTCCCTGCTCTTCCCCCAGGCAGGATTGCTTCGTGGCTGCTGTCTCCAGCCAGGGCTGTCCCCTGAATGGCCAGGCACCAGCTGGGACGTGGTGGCCAGGGAATGTCCTACCAGGACAGAGGAGGGACACTCATAATATTTGAGTTCATGCCCTGGCCAGTTTATAGATGCAGCCACCTGCCTGTCTTTTCAAGCAGAGAGACATCAGGAGGCATTTGACACTTGCTGAATCTCTCAGAAATGGGATGGCATGACACCTAAATGTGGTAGACAAGAGAATTACAGGAGAGGAGGAAGGACATGGAAGTCCTCCTGGAAGAAACACCCATACAAAGGAGTTTGTAGCACAAGGAGCATGAGAGTGCTTTTAGCTGTGCGGTTGCAACAAATGAGTATACGTGAGGGGGGCCAGAAAGAGAAGKGAACTGGTGGTGGGGAGGAGGCAGCAAACAGAGGGGAAGGGGGACGAACTGAGAGTAGAGCTGCTTGAAAAATGTCTATCCCCAAAGAAAAATGTAAGTGCCTCTTTTAATCTCCATGAAAATTCAGCATGGAAAATATCAAGTATACTTCAATCCAAACCCTAAGATCAGTTAGCATGTACTCTTTTCCCCAGAAAATATGACTATGACCCACAGAAGGCAGAGCTTCTGTACAAAAATTGGCTTGGTCAAAAAATAAAACCACTTTTGCATTGAAATAATGACAAGAATTTCAAATGGCTTCAGGACAGAGACTTGGAATTTGCTTGTGTGTTGGGGAGGGTGAAGTCAAGATACACGATGAGATGGAGCTTGCAGAAAACTTCATGAAAGGCAGAAAGCCAAAACAATGTTGAAAGAGGAGGAGATTTGCTCAAAGCATGAGACCAGCAAGACTATAGCAGAGATATGTGGCAATGTCAAAGAGGGGATTCCTACAATCAAGGCCAGAGCTGACCAAAAAGAAAGAAAATACATTTTAGGTAGAAGAAAAATCAAGGAAGTGCAGATTTGGGTCATATTCAATGAGAAATAATTTAAACAAGAATTTGACTAGGGATGACCCCAAAAAAACAGGAAGAAGAAAAGATAACACATGAAATCTAGAGACAGGGAAATAGAATAAAAGAGACTTAAATAGCAGCAAAGAAATAAAAATGTTAAGAGGGATGAAAAAACAACAGGTCTGACTCTCCTTTCCTTTGCACTGTTTGCAGTAATACAAAATCGATGGAGTAGATCCATATCTGTTGGAGATTCTCCTTGGCAAATGTGGGCCAGTGGTTTTATTGGATTTAGAGRAGTTTCACAGAGTAAGAGCCAGCCAAGCTGACTTTTGGGAACAGGAGGAAATGTGGGATGGTAGCAGGAGACCAAAGGCAGGACCTCTTTGACCACAGGAACTTCTTACTGTTCAATAAGACCCAAAAATGCAGGAAACTGGCATCTAATCCTGTGTACTACATCTAGTTTCCAAATGCATTCTGCAGCRTATTTCCTTGGGAAATGTTGCCACGTGCGTGCTAGGTGGAGAAATGCAGATATGAATATGCACTGTACATGGAAAAGATAAATTCGAGTCTCTTTTAAATATCATACACCTCCTAAGAAGGTTAATGCTGTTACGACTAGCTGATTGTTTCACATATCCCTTTTAACAAGCTATTTCTAGAGGCAACTGTTAGAATGAACTGCTCACTACTTAGTTTTGATGGGGAAAAATAATATTTTTAACTGTTTTTTTTTTTTTTAAACAAAAATATAAGAAGTTTAGGAGTAATGAATAATATATTAAATTTGTGCCACCTGGTCTATTTTAATATTAAAACCTTGCCCTTCCCTCAACACATGCTAGGAAGAATTCTGTTGTCATTACCCTTTCAGTGACACCCAGACAACTCGCATATTGATAAATTAATAGTGGCATTAATAGAGAGAGACACGTTTAGTTGTACCTATCTTTGCACACTCTTGTCCAATTAAATTTGACTCAGTGTCTTCTAGATTTTTAGTAACTACCCACCTATTAGCAAGAACTTAACCACTGACAAAACCCTACTTACACTATTAACCAAGGACAGATGTAGTACACCTACTGATGCCTACCATATTAACAGGGCTGCAGTTTTTATTTTGAAAACTCAGCTCCTCTTCAATCCCCGGACTACAACCAAATCTCAACAAACAATCCAGTAGTATCATCTTCACAAATAAAATATATATATGTACATATATATATGTATGGTGGATCCTATTAAAAATATTTCATCTTGTCAGCAGTTCATAATGGAGTCAATGCTTAAGCAATATTTTTAGAGCAATATCTCTGACTTGGAAACAGAATTAGGACAAAAGGCATAAGGACGGTTTCCAAGGGGCAGGTTAATTGAACTAATATTTTAGCATTCTTCTTCCTCCATATTTCTAATAAGTCTCACACCCATGAAGGTTAATGAGAGAAAGTTTCGTATTCCCTTATATACATACTTACGGAAGAGCACTAACATTATTATCAGATTTTATACCTCTCTGGTACATCCCAGTGACTCATTTATAGATCAAGAAACAATACTTATCATGCTACTGATGAAAATGTGCACCAAATGCCAAAATCTGCCACAGCCCACCAGTGAATCTGGTTTGAGTTATTGCTTTTGGGAATTCCTTATTTCACAGATGAAAAAAGAGCCTTAGTCCAGTTTTTGGTTTCACCCTCCTTTGAGCTGCCTCAGAAGCAAAAGCTCGCGCCTCTTCTGTAYGCCAACTTTTATTAGGATTTTGGCTATTTGTATTTTAAAAGATCTACCTTCCTGTGGATGGATGTTGCAGGGAAAAAAATGGCAGATTTTAGTATATATTCAACATGGACACCATATAGTACCTTGAAAACAGGAACTGAACACACTTGTCCCCTAATACAAGATGTGTGCTTGGATTTAGTCACAAAGTGCCAAGATTCAACTCTTCAGAAGAAACAACTGAGCCTGTGGCAGGATACAGAAACTCATAAATCTGGAGTGACGGAAGCAGATTACTTTTTAGGAGTACATTTTGAAAGTAGTTTCTCCTCCCATCTGTTCTCAGGTGCATTTCCCTCACATCTCCTGGGCAAAGCAGCCCTATACCTCCCAGCTTTGAATGGACTCTACTTAATCTACCATACAATGGTATTTTTGAAACCCAGCAGTCTTTGATGGTCCATCATAAATATCCTGAGGTTAATTTCCCCAGACTTTTTAGAACCAGCATCTGGTGTTACACATGAGGGTGGGATATAGCTACTCAATAAAATAAATGATGTTTATTTATGTGGGCATTGATAAATCACACAATTTTTGAAGCCTAGAGTCTTAGGCAAAAGGTTTGTCTTCAAAGTAACCCATACAAGGATGCAAGCTTTCCATCTCTGCTAGGAGTCATCAGAGGCAACTGGACTGATTGTCGGTTGGTGTTAGGATTTATCTTTTTGATTCATCACATGATGCTATCTGTTTCTGGTGGACCTTTCATTACTCTTGAGGATGTTTAATACTTAAGTAGATATAGCCAGATGTTTGCTCAAAAGCATCAGCTATCTGAGTGCTCTGCTTCCCAGACACTGCTCAAGCAAGGATGGATAATGGGGAATACAAATAGCAAAAATTGCTTTGGGACGCATGGACTATGCGGGTAGGTGGCATGAAAAATATGAAGGGAGAAGCTGGGAGATGTGCTGGGGTTTAGCTACTTTCCTCTGAGGTTTGAATTCTCCAGTATCACACTAAATGTACCTGCTGCCAGCCGTAAGCATACATCAGTGGAAGCAAAAAGGATGGTAACATGCTGACAGTTGTTTTGACTCTATTTTGCTTGTGTCCCCAAATGTGCTTATTCATGTATTCTGGGCTGCTCTTCTGCAAAGCTGCACGTGACTCAAGAAAGAAAATTTGCCTCCCTTATATAAGTGTCCGAGTTGATGAGACAGACTGAAATGACACTTCCACTTCTCGCTAATGATCCCTTGGCCTCCCTGGCTTCTTCTGGACCCTCTAACTCTCCAGCCCCCATCTCCAGTATTCCCCCAGCTCTCATTTTGGCTCCTGCAGCTTTCTGATGAGTCGTCCTACTCCACGGCGCCCCACACGCACTCCGCTCGCTGCTTCGCAGATTTTGTGTGTCCTGACGATGACTGTTACTGACATGCCTATTCTCGCCTGTTTGTCTAGTGGCCTTCTCAGCTGATGTAACCAAAACACAAATGCACATTTCCAGAATGTTGGGAGCTGCTGAAAGAGTAGATAAGGTGAACAATGGCATCCAGGACACAAACATGGGGGTGCAGAGAGAGCCGAGGGAAGGCAGTGCTCATGCAAGACTTGGGACAACCTGAACTTCTCTTTGAACCTCCTGTGGATGCACATTTCCTTGAAAAACACTGTTCTTCCCCAGCTTTATATAGTCGCATCTCATCCCCTCTTCCTTCCATTTGGCAAGAAGTGGAACTGGTGGGCCCCAAGGAGAGTACCTGCTTGGTGGTAGAAGTACAATATACTAAGCTTGAGGATGCAGACCTCTACTGTCATTTTAAAATTAAAAAAATAAAACCTAAAATGTCGTAACTCAGGCTTGTAATACCTTCTCCCCAAACTTGCTTTAATTTCCAGCAAGCAGATCTAACCTAGTATTTGCAATTAGAAGGCACACAATATTTTAAAACTCCAGTTCATTTATATTAATCATCAGATGCAATATAAATACTACATTTCCCTCGAAGGAGATTAACCTTTATTCACAGAGTGGATGTCTTCAGTGGCCCCCATGAATAAGAACATGTTTGTCATTAAAGGCAAAAATAATTAACTTGATTCAGGGCAGCAAGTCTGGCTGCAACTCTTGAGTTGTACATTTCTCTAGGGGTAGACACTGAAAACCATGAAAATGGGGCTTCAGTAGTTCTAGATTTGTATACAATTTGAAAAGAAAATAAGGAGATAGCTGGAAATGTGCTATCATATGTCATTAGTGTTCCATTTTCATTCGTTTATAGGCACAAGAAATCTTAAAGAATGAGGCCTCGTTCCTTTGGGGTAAAGCAGCCCTTAATCACCCTGCAAAAAGTTTCGTGGTCTTGAAAACCGCTKGTGTAATGCTTCATGTCTTTTAAAAATGCTGGAGTCTTGATGTAGCTTCCCTCAGTGACAGTCCCTTCATGTCAGGCAGAAATACAAGTCTCATCTGAAGACCTTCTTTGACCATCATAATATGCTTTTGCTGTCTGAGCTCTTGAAATGTAAAACTGTAATCCATTTTTAGCTAGGCCTGTTAGATGCCTAGCTATTTTGCTATTACTTGTGATTTTACCCCAAGGGACAGTGATAGTTCTCTATATCCATTTCATTTAAACAAAGAGAAAATCTGACACATTACCGTAAACCTCTCTCAAGCCCGGCTGTGATCTGCTGAGAAATTTGCAGTGATGGAGATGTATCAGTATTGGGTGAGACAGGACTTTATGGCTACTTCTACACTAATAAATTAAATGTGCCCAGGAACATTTTATGGCGCTGAGGACAAATGGAAAAGATCATCTTGCTCCATATTATTAAACTTCTTTATACCCCGCGCTGACCACAAACTTCCATCTGGGATAGTCGCTTGCCTGTGAAACTCCTGTTACATCTATACAGTTGGCCAGCTGATGGATACCCCCAGGATGGGCTACCAGTCTGCCTACACAGTGGCCACATACACTCCCTCTTATGTTCCTCAATTAGAGATTGTGGTGCTCAGGTGGTAACACTCAGTTATTAACTCTAGGAAATGGTTTTCTACAGAAACAAATCCCCCATGCTGAAGACCATACAATCCAAATAGTAGCCCCGTCTTACATGTTTATACACTATACACCACAGCTACCTCCTTTTTGAGGCTTTTGTTGTTTGCTTGATTGCAAACACCAAACCAAAGGCAACATTAGCAAACAAAGCAAAAAAAAAAAAGCAAACAAAGCTAATCAGAATTAAACATTTATTACATGCCTTTATTTTGTTCTTAATGTTAAAAAAATAGGCAGGCAATAAAACAATTGATCTGAATAGACAAAAATTTGCAGGCACACATAGAAAGTGGCTTTGCCTAACTGTAGGATTACAGCCATAGCTACTAAGTATTAGATAGCCACATTGGACCCACTGACTCCTTATATTACTTAGGGTCTGCCACTTTGGAAAGTGATTCAGGATAGGAAATTGCTATGRATTCCTTCTCATAGACTAAGCTTCACATATAGAATCATAGAATCATTTAGCTTGGAAAGGACCTTTAAGATCATTGAGTCCAACCGTTAACCCAGCACTGCCAAGTCCACCACTAAACCATGTCCCTAAGCACCACATCTACACGTCTTTTAAATACCTCCAGGGATGGTGACTCCATATGCCTGTAGTCATTTCTCTTCCCAAACCAAACAATCCTCCCCGTCCCAAATCTCTCTCTTGCACATCTATCAGGCCAAGATCTGTGCTAAATGGCCCTTCATCCCTCGAGCCCTTCTCCTCCTTCTAGGACATTTATTCCCATTCAGGTTGCATCAGTGGCACTCAAGACCACCTTTTAGTGGTAGGAAGGGAGACTCTTGTGTAAGGACATGTTGAAGTGGAATTACTAAGAACTTATTCATTGCTCACATTCCCTGTAACTTGATTTCTTTCTCTCTTGCCCTGCTGCAGAGACACGTCTGTCAGAACAGCTCTGGTAATATGCCATTTTATCAATAGATTGTGGCTGTTAAAGATCAAAATGGTGGTGAATGAGGCCTAATGAGTTTTTTTTTGGTGTCTGACAGCTTGAGAATCCACAGATTTTAACCTGATGGAGGTTTAGCAGCACTTTCCCAAAACACCTCTTCAAGGCACTGTCCTACACTGAACTCTAAGGAAGGACAAACCTCTTTTTTTCAAAGAAYGTGACATTTCTAGATTTCTGTGTGTCACAATCATGGGTCGTGTTAAAACAGAAAAAATATCCATTAAGGTTTCCTGAGATGTGGAAGCAGAATAAAAGGACAGGCTCCAGGCGTATCTGACTTTTTCAGAGAAAAGTTTCCATTCGGTTTAACCAAAGCAGGCCACTTCAAATCTCATCCAAACCGTGCTGAGCAGCTCAGCTCTACCATAGGAAGACAGAACTGGAAGGTCCTCTTAGGTCACCAAGTCAAGCCCCCTACTAACATGGGTTGTTTCCTTCACAAACTAATCAAGCTCCATCTCACACGCTGCTGGTTTGGGACCAGTCAGTCTTGCTGGAAAGTCCTCCTAAACAACCTCACTGTRCTGACAGTCAGAAGCCTCCTTTCCAATCCCAGCCTGAAGGAACCTGCAGTGATTTATACTCCTTTGTTTTGGGATGAGCAGTGTCCTGACACTTAAACTGGTCTCCTCCCATGCCTAGATCTGCATTACCCTTATCGACTTCATATTCCCATACTGTGCTTTTCCCAGTAGTCCTTGAGCATCAGTCATTACTGGGGTGTATTGCATATCCAGTATTGCAGATCACTGTGCAACAGCATTAATACTCTCCTTTCTCCTCTGTAATTACCTTTCCTGATATGTATTAGAATCTCATTTACTTTTTTAATGGGTGCAATGTATTGGTACTTTGGTACATTATACCGGCTCAGTCAGCCAGAGTGATATGTACGTGGGGATATCTACAGCTGAGTTTGCCTCCCAAGACTTTGGGGACAGAAATATGTAGTTTTAGGGTCTGTCTAATCTGATGTATTTTAGATGTCTTTTTGGGTAAGATATTTTATGAATTCACAGACTTCATTAACCGTATCTGACTACAAATGCATCTCCATGCAATTATCTCAGATGTAGAAGTCCACAGTGACTGATACGTATACCTTTATTATCCTCTCAAACATTTTCTGTTGGTAAGCTACTTGATCATAACATAAATTCTTAAACAGGGCTGAGTGCATGGCCTTACACTTTGTATTTCATAATTCCATGCATCACGCATTAATTCAATGATAATGGTTATGCAATTCTTCCTACAGGATAGCCTGATACCCTAGAAATTGGTGGTGCTTTCTACCTTTGTGTTCTCAG
Organism: Phoebastria nigripes; assembly: GCA_035582835.1. Lineage (NCBI taxonomy): Eukaryota > Metazoa > Chordata > Aves > Procellariiformes > Diomedeidae > Phoebastria > Phoebastria nigripes. Next base: position 2,010,677 of record JAYKAV010002662.1, on the reverse strand, counting down.
AAAATGCCATTAATATTTTCCTGAGTGAATAGCATTTCCATGGACAGTAGACAAAAAAAGCGCCTAGGACTGATCCTAAAAGAGCACTTCCAGCCTTATACTTCACCTTCCAGGAAAATTCTGAAGATGTCACTTCCCTGGTTACAGACTCTATATCTTGGCATGCTTGTGACTCCAGGAAGACAAAATCCACCATGGAGATGCAGCAGTGAATTACCAGCTTGTGGTGGATTGGGGAATGGTGGTGTATGTGCCGTGGAAGTACTAGGGGATGTATGTAAATCAGGCAGAGGAGAGACAACGGCAGTCCAGAAACTCAGCCCTAAGGGTCAGTTAATGCACTGTGGCTGTTAGCTGGGATTAACACTAACTGGTGCTTTTTGGGTGCTGTCTATGTCATACACAGCCAAATCGGAGCATGAGCGAAGACAGTGAGTGCATTTCTGCCCTGTGTCAAGTTGCCCTTCACTTGACGGCATTTCAGGAGAAGCTGGTAGAAAACAGGCTTCATCCAGGTGGCTGGGAGAAGAATAAAAGGGTGGCTTGGCCAGCGTACGTCATGCACACACAGAGAAGTTTGAAGGTTGTTCCTTCTGTGATTAAGTGTCAGTTTTATTCATGCACATTGTTAGCGCCCATCACACGCAATTGTCCCTTGAGAAGTAGCTGGTGTCACGCTCGACTCTCGCATCGGCTGACCTGCCAGAGTAGGGGGCACCAGGGACTGCTCCGCTACCCAAATTCCCCTACATCTTCTTAATAATTCCTGTCTCTGTGATTTTCCTTATTAACCTCAGTAACATAAACGTATGTAGGAAATATGTTAAGCCCTTTATAAAACTTAACAGTAAGCATAATTACTCAGTTAGCAATTTCAGAAGCTCTTTCTTACAAATGAGGRAGAAAATATTTTATTATCTGTCTGGTTTGGCTTTGCCTTCCAAAGCAGCTTCAATGACTCTAAAAATGCCTTCTGACAATAGTAGCACAGTATTATTGTGCAAAAGGCAGTTATACAGCACTTAATTTTCCAACTATGCTGTAAAGTTTAGTTCTTTGCAGATGACTCAAATATCAGCTGACCAGCAGTAAACATAGTTTCACGTGGCACTGCACTGGTCCAAGACATTTTCAGGAGATACGAATACAAACCAAAGATTTAAGATTTACTAAAATTCCTTTCAACAGCTGGATTGCTCTATAACATGAAGTTGCCGAGGGTACTTACTAACTTTCCTTGGTTCTCTTCCACCATTCCTTTGAATTTATGTTAGTGAGGCTCGGTAAGACCTGCAAACCAAATCACTGAACGTACCACAGAATCGCAGGGGTTGTAACTCTTCCAACCCCAGTCTGCAGCCATTGCTTTACAGCAGTTAAAGAGCAGGTCTGCCCTGTAACGCTTAGCCTTGCAGTTGGGAAAGTGACCACAGACACTACCATAAGTACTGGCTTCTGTGACAGATGAAAGTATTTAATCTAGATGAGCGTGCAGATCTGCTACATAGGGAAAAACGAGAGGATTTCTTCCATGCCTTCAGAGACTAAGAAAGCATTCAGAGTCCAAATGAGATAMAACCTCAGGATAATATTTTTCTTATCAGAGCTGACTCTCGAAATGCAGAGGAGGAACGAGGATCTCAACAAGCTAAAAAAGAAACTCTGCTGGCACAGATTGCAACCCAGTTACAGGTAAAAGATTTAGTGCTTGAGTCTTCTTATGTTAAAAGGTTCGTGGTGCTTTTCGGCTACCAGAATTTTTGGGTCTGATGATGTTCAGCAAATAAGTGAGTTTGTGAATTCAATCCACTCCCACTAAAGAGAACAATGATTTTGCTGATGCCAGAGGAATAAGATTACCTTCTCTCTACCTGCTCCTCAACATCATGAAATCTTCGTGTAACACAGTTGACACTGGATAAGTCTCATGATTCAGAATCTGTTGTTCTTTTCATACCTATGAATCATTTCCTCTTTTTTTTTGAGTGATGTACAGACAATAATCATTCCTTTTTACCAGTCATAGCTGCATGCTTACAGAGTTATTGGCCGAAAAGGATAAAGCTAGCATATTTGCTTTCAGCTGACCAGTAACTTCAGCTTATCCAGGCTGACAGASGTTTTCAATATCTGGTTTTACATTGGGGACAGTCTTTTTTGAGCACTGAAGGTTAAATATATGTAGATAATGTTAGCGCAATCTCTGCTGAATCAGATTTTATATTTAACAAAACTTACGCACACTGATGAGTGTTAATATCTAAGGGTATCAGATGTTGCAAAGTCACATCTTTCAATAGTCCATGAATATTTCAAATGTTAACATTTTCCCCAGAATTTACCACATATTATTTTCAGGTTTCATTATCATACACAGAATGCGTTGCTGAATGGCAGGGGGAGATTAACTTTCTGGATCTCAGGCTAAACTCCCCTAAAAGATATGGAGAAAGTAATAATTTGCCCCAACTCCTCTAATCACATTTAGTTCCAAGAAAAATCTATAGAAATGGCAAGTTAGGGGAAAAAAACATAAGCAATCTGCCACTTTCTGAGCAATCATAGTTTAATCTTTTGACTTTTATAAAAAAACCCTATAAAATATAACTTGCTCTTGCAATCAACATTTTCAGTGCAAAACTAACTGTTAAAATATAAATTAATGTAAACAAAACAATGTGCTCTGTTTTTCTACAAGCTTTTTCAAGATCTTTTCTATCCCAGCAGCCAAGAACCAAAACATTGGGTACTTAAAAATGAAACAACCATTAAAAGCAATCGGTAGCAAAATCCAACATTTTTTATAGCAGCATCTACTGTTAAACAACTCACTACGTAAACAGTAAGCCCATTAGAGCCACAATGTCAAAGATGCTCTGTAAGCTGAACAGGCGAAACATTTCCACAATGACTGCAAGCCAGCAAAGCGCTCCATAAAATGTCAACAGGGAAATACAATTCAGTCTTAATAGGTTCAGAGCTTATGTAAGCCATGCTTATGGGATAGTCTATTAAAAAAGCAAGCGAGCAAGTGACATTACTGTAAACACAACCTGCAGCTTCCTAGAACATGCAGGCTAAAGACATTCGAAACTCCACTCAAAGGCACCATGCTAGCTGTAAGGTTCACATGTTCTGGACCAAAAATGAAGGGAAATAAAAATATCTCCCAATACAGTGACCATTGAGGTGATATTCACTCCTGTATAGAAAAGAGATCTGGAATCCCTTCACCCCCATGAATGGCTTAAGAAATAAAATCATTATAACYAGCCCATGTGCCTTTCTTCTAATAAAACCTCATCTGTTCTTCTGCAAAAAACAGTAAGCCTTCATTCCTAATTAGTAATGCGATGCTATCGATTTTGTACTTGGGATGTGAACAACTTTGTCTGGGTGACAACTTGGTTCATTGAATTAAAGCCATGGAACAATGTGAGATTTGCCATTTCTGGATGAAAAAAAAGGTACATTTGCACACATCCACTAGGAAAGGGAGAAAAAAACATCTCGAGAACTCACCACCAGGTTTCCTATCACCATGACCAACAAGAAGACAAGAAGGCACAGCGGCTGCCCAGCTACTTCCATGCAGTCCCACATGGTCTCGATCCACTCCCCACACAAAATTCGGAAGATGATGAGGAACGAGTGGAAGAAATCGTTCATGTGCCACCGTGGCAAATTGCCGGTCGTGCTTATCTTCTTCACATTGTCCAGGTAGCTTTTTCCAAAAAGCTGCATTCCTACCACGGCAAAAATAAAGACGATGATTGCCAGCACAAGAGTGAGGTTACCGAGGGCACCCACTGAATTACCAATGATTTTAATAAGTGTATTTAAGGTCGGCCAGGACTTTGCCAATTTGAAGACTCGCAGCTGTGAACAAAACATAAACAACAGTGTCAGTTCACAGAAGCAACAGACATTTCAGCCAATGAATTATTAAAGTGGGTAACATGTGAAAGACGTTAAATGCCACAGTGTGTGCGGTACAAGGTGATTTTAGCCATACTTCCCGTTAACCTCACTTCATCTATTAATAAAATATTAGTTGGGCTTTTTGGATGAGAATTAACCTTTCCAGAGCTATGCTCTGCCTTGTTAGATAGATGTGCTTTTAAAGGCTCATTCTCCCAATATCATGGCAGGGAGAGGATGGAAGGAGGAAATCTCAGGTCTTAATATTTTCTTTTACGTTGCTTTTCCTCCTCAAATTAAACAGCCTGGCAGGCATGTGGGGGAAGGGGTTTAGGGTTCAATCCCACAAAGAGAGAAGCAATTCCTCTGTGTTTCAGAGCAAGCCTCAGCCAGATGCTATTAGCTGTTAGCTCCCAGGGTGAAAATCACCTCTGTGCTGAGGATCACGCAGTCTATGCACAACCCACGTCCCACTTAAGACCTATTTTAAGGATGTAAATGGTTCCTAGCCCTTGTGCTGTGTTTTCAACTGAAGGTTTAATTTCAGCCCTATTGAAGAGGGATTGCTCAAAGACTGACAGGAGACTCTCAGGACCTAGCAGCAGCAATGAAAAATTTGCATTTTTGAGCAGGGCAGAGAATTTTGGGAAAAAAAGTCTTCCGCTAAATGTAACCACAAGGGCTTATTTTCCTGGTCTTTCCAAGTTGTGAAGCCATATCATGGCCAGAATGATTAGCATGGACATCCTGGTACATGAAGTGCAACACAAATGTCAGGCTGGCAAGGAAACTACTTTTCTGTTCCAATATGTCGACAGTCTCTCATTAATAGAATATCACTATCCCGTGCATAACAAAGGAGCTGACAGCTAAGGAGTTCCCGTGAAAGATAGATGCTATATTATGCTGATCAGTTCTAGAAAAAAAAAATCACGCTGTGAATAATTCAAAGACAACATTTAAAAGAATGGTGGCATGTTTATAACATAACTTAGGAATAACAACTTCTAAAATGACAAGTTACTGGCTCTTGCATTTCTTGGGCTATCAATTATCTGCTGACTATGCTAACAGGTGTACAGGTATAAAATGGCAGATTTTTATTACAAATTGGAACTCAAACATTTTAAGTGTGCTACAAGTACCTGGCACAGCTAAAAGGAATCAAATTATGTTCTCATTTACCCTGATGTAAATCTGGAACAATTCCATTTATCCCGCAGCCTATAATTAGTGTCACGTACTGTTCAGGAATTTGCAGCAATTAAAGTCTTTATCGGTAGATGCGTTTTTAAGAAATTGTTGCATTCATGTCAGAGATTATATGTAATAAAAGAAGAGGGGTAAGAACAGAATAAGACCGTTACCAGTCGAAAGGAGCGTAAAACAGACAGGTTTCCCATGCTGGACAAACCCAGTTCCATCAGGCTTAGAATAACAATTATGCTGTCAAAAATATTCCAGCCCTGCTGAAAATAGTAGTAAGGGTCAAGGGCAATTACTTTGAAGATCATTTCTGCTGTAAAAATCCCAGTGAAGACCTGCAGAAAGAAAATACCAAGTCAAAGTAACTTTTTAAGCACACCTCCTTGCCTGCAGACTTTCCACTGATACAGGTGAACACAGCAGAAAGCCAAAAACATTTTACAAGCAAATACTTTATTTTTCATGGCTGATTCTTTATCACTATTACAACTTTGTCTAGTCTTTTCACAATAATATTTGATACTGCTGTAAACTTACAATGACATCTGAGTTCAAGCTCTGGACTGGAACATACATTTCCATCTCCTTCCATCATCTGAATAATCCCAGTGGTAAAAAAGAAAGTGTAAAGGTGCCTTTTGTAAAGGATAAATCTATTCATCTCAGTGGAGAAACCCGAATGAATGGAGTGGGAGTGTTAAAGGGGTATTTGTATTGTACTGTACCTGCTGTATTATCCCTTTTTATTTTGTTATTATTATCAATACCAGGGCAACGCAAGCCTCCAGTCATTCTGAGGTTATTGCTGGCAGCGAAGGTGATTAGAAACTCTAATTTGAGTCCTAGTCTTTTTTTTACAAATAGTCACGGCAATTTTCTTTTCACAGCATCTTGGGAACACATTGCTTATTTATGACCCAGTTCAAATGTCATATGGTGGAACTTCTAATTGGAACATTTTTCTTTAAAACAACATATAAATATTACCTATGAGGCAGAGGGAAAGGGGAAGGGAAGGCTGCTGACAGCAAATTCAGTTTTAACACATTCCTGCAAAGTATCTCAGAGAATCAGATCTTGTCCTTTCGTATGCCCTCCTTAAGTAACAGTTTAAATGCACAACGCAAGGCTACAGTCAACTTAAAATGACAAAATGTGGGCATCAAGTTCTTCATATACTGTTTTATTTTCATTCCAAGTACAAGTCCAAGCTGCACAGAGCTTTATGTTTCTGAAAAATTCTCTATTGTACATATATATTAAAGCACATGGTTTTCCATTAAAGAATCAAAATTAAGGCACTGTGTTGGTCAAAAAAGAGGGGGGAATCCAGAGCTCATGTATCAGTAACATAGAGTCAAGGAGAAATATTTTCCTTCCAATAAGCTGAACATTTGCAGCACTATCCCAGCAAAACTGATCAACTCTGAGCAACAGAGATGAGAAACCCATGAAGATGTGGAAGGGAAAAGTTAAGATTACATCATAACGAAATTAAGGAATAAAAATAAATGATCATAGCCTGCATTTGAGGAAGGCTTGGCTTTACTCTGTAATGCTTCAGGAATGAATTCTTCCAAGCGGTCATTTTACACAATTCCTTATATAAAACACCTTCTCTTTCTCATCAGGAAAAGAATACCTTGGACTGCAACATTTGGACTGTCATCCCGTCACCGTCTCATACCAAGAACCTGACACAACGACCTATCTCATATTTCTAACTAGCCAACAATTTCTGAGTCACGGTGGTTAGAGATACCAAAGATTCCCACCAGAATGCTCCAATATCCCTCAGGACAGAGAACAAGACAAAACTGGATGTCTGTGAAATTGTATCCAGGGGACTGTCTTAAAAACCATGATACCACGCTGTGTACATTATGCAACCACCTTGCTGAGAAATGACTCAGGAGGATCACTTTCTTTGCCTGAATCATTTTAATCAATAGCCTTCTGAGAAGGAAATGTCACAGTAAGATAGCAAAATGTCTGAGCCTTCCTAAAGGCATCAGGAATCGTGTACGTGTACCAGCTACGAATTTCAAACGGCAGTTGTCAAATCACCGGCACCTGGTACGCGGCGACTGTGCTTGTACAAGAGGCTGGATACTCGATACGATAAAGGCTGGAAAGAAAACAAGTAACGTTACATCCCACTGGTGCTAAATATGCCACTGCTGATTTGGAGGACTTTGTCTTAAAAAAAATTCTTTCATCTATCGTTTCAGCTATTTAAGCTCTAGTATTGCATAATGGTATCTCAGTTTCTAAAGGAAAACAAAAATTGGGAAAATCTTGTTCTATCTACYTATTTTTTAAGTGGTGGCACTGCATAGGCAGATGAACCACGTAAAGATGTACACGTGCTTGTCAGGCCTTCTGATCACATTTGAAAATGTCGATTCCTGTAAGTGATGAAATAAAGGAGTCTGAAGRTGGCAGGTGTTGCATGAAGTAGACGGACAATCAGAGCGGGAGATCTCCAATGACTGGCAGTAGACGAAGAATCGCTCTCGGAGAAAGCGAATCCATATTCCGCTTCCGTTCTTTCCTTTCTCTCAGAAACATTTGTTTTGAGGAAAAAATGCCAAAGATCTGCCCTTTTGAATATTTCCCCCCATTTAATGCTAGTATAATCACTCAAAGAGGGTTAGATGCAATGGGAAGACGACAGCCAGCCAGCGTGGGGGCAGAGGAGGGGTCTGGCAGTCTGTGGCTTAGGGGATGCAGTCACCTGGCAGCCTGCCCTGGAGCTGGGACTCCCTTCCCTTTCACAGGGGATTGCAAAAAATGTCAATTTTCATTACAAATGACTTTGCAAAATCCTCCACAAAATGAAATTACCTTCCTCTGACCTGCTCTACTCACAATCAGTCCCGTTGTGCAGGGGTTTAGTAAAGCTGGCGAGGGGGAGCTGGGACGGTCTGGCCTCTCACAGACCCATCCTGGGATCTTAGGGGAAGGGGAGCCCCATGCCATCAGCCTGCTACAAAAAATATTAGCAGGCTGTTTTGCTTATTTTACGCTTTAGCACAAAGAGGAGAAATAGCTCTAGGCAGCGCTGAGAAACTCAGAGTGAGGTAATTTTTTTTTTTTTTTTTTGCAAAATTTTGCAAAATTTGCTTTGCAATTCCTCCCCCTGCTCGTTGTCTCTATTTCCTTGTCGGCACCCGGCACAGCCCCGCTCATCCCTGGCAGGTCTGCAGGAGCCGTGTTGGCAGGAGGGATGCCAAGGGCTAAAGTTTCACTGCCTGTGGTCTGCAAAGGGAGAAGCTGATCTGCCAAAAGCAGAGCAAGGAGCAGATACATTTACTATCCGGAGTGCCAGAGGGGGAAACAACAGCATTGCCACCTGCTCTGATGGATACTGGGTCCAAAGGAGTTTTTTTTAAGTCATCTCAGAAGGCCACAAATTGTTGAGCAACAACAGGGAAGGCTGGCTGCAAAGTGGAGTGGGATGCAGTCCTGTGAGATGACTTTCCGAGCTACCCTTATCTACTGCTTTCCACAGAGGGCAAGACCATGGGTTTGAAGCAAGAGAGACCCAAACAGATTTTTGCTTAGCACAACAACAGAGGGAGATTTGCCAAGACTCGGCAGCTGAAAAAATGGGAACTGGTCCCACAGCCTAGGAGAAGAACCTCAACCTGCCCAAGGAGGCCCAGAGCTAAGAATAACAAGAACCAGGGTAAAGAAAAAAAATCCATACGTGATGTACCACATATTCTAGGACTGATACAAAAAGTCTGATTGTCGCTACTACCCACCTAAACCTGCCAGTGTAGGATGCTTCTCACAGAAGGCAGACATCACATCTGCAGTATCTCTGCATACTCCCACTATAGTCGAAGGTCACTACAGTCACTGGCCTCCAGGACATAGTTCACCTTATCCAAAAGTAAATGTCTTTAAAACATCACATTAATTGTGCCTTAAAATTGTCCATTACTCTCCATTGACTTTAAAGGGAGACAAAGGCAACCAGCTCTGACAGAGACTCCTACGCTGTAAATACCTGAAGTTAGGCAACGTGAATCCCACTTTGAGATACTGCAGCCTTCGGTTTTATAGAAATAAAGGGCTTTTCTCATCTCCGCTATGAGCTTCTCAAATTCAAACTTAGCAGCATCCACGTGCCAGGGTACTCCAGACTTACTTACAGTATCCCATAGGATATCTCTGCTTCTACCGCTAGATTTTAGGGGCAATTCCACCACGCCATAGCTAGATGGCATGTGCCTTTTCCAATACAAACTATTCTAAAATTAAGAGGGTTTTAAACATTAAGTTTTAAAGCAGTAAACCACAGTAACTTCTAAACATAAACACAGAGAAAGACAATTAAAGAAAAAGCTTCCGTTTTGTAGTAACTGCATAATTTTAGTGGCATCCTAGGTTAACAAATTGTACTGTATTGCCTCTGGAAAGGCTTTTCTGCTGTCCCAGCAGCTTGGCTGTAGATCTGTCACTCTGTTTTTCCTCAGAGAAGTGCTGCTTACTTTGCAGCTCTCTCTCTGGCTGCTCCAGCTTGCACATTAAGAGTTTCCCCTCGAAGCATCAGCTATGCTTTGCTCCATGTCCCCTCTGCCCTGGGGATTGCATGGGACCCAGCACACGCAGCTGGGCAAGGCGGGGAGGCACAGCAGGACATAGAGGGACATACAGCAAATGTACCATAGGCACGTTCCCGCATACATATCTAGATACACTCAAACACCACTCTATTTCCCTCCAAGATCTTGCCTTGGTTTTTTCTGTAGTTTTTTTTTTTAACTTAGAAGTCATTATTAGTCACCATTAGTCACCAAGAACTGATGCCTTATCATTGCTTTAAAAGAAATCCCAAATAAAGCTCATTAACCTTCCTCTTATCTCATTTTCTTAAACTGATACAAACTAAAAACCTACTGGGAACAGCCCAGAAACATGGCTTTAATGCTTACTAATAACATTAGAATATGTTAGTTTAATAAAAATAGACCCTTGCCCTTCACTCATTTCTCATCACCCCCAGAAAGGGGTGACTATATGGACTCTCTTGACATGTTGTAGACAAAGCGATGCTCACAGCATATCAAAACGGGGTCTTCCCAAGCTGCAGCCAAAACTTTCAAAAGCGGGAAATAGACTCCCCAGGCAGCACTTCAAGTTCACGTTCACTTACCAAATTGCCTATGTAAAGCATGTGGTCAAACTCCTTCGTCATCTTATAATGCTCCAAGGCCATGAAGAGCGTGTTCAGCACAATGCAAAGGGTGATGGTGAGGTCGGTAAATGGGTCCATTACCACAAACTTGACAAATTTCTTGATTAAAAGCCAAAGTGGGCAGCAATCCCAAATGAGAAATTTAACAGCAAAGTGCTTCCAGCAGGGAGGACATTTCTGGTGTGATTCCTCAAGCTCTAAGTCACAAGCAGTAAAGTAACAGTCAATTCACACTGAGTTATATGACAAGAGAACACTTAAAATGACTCATAACATAGAGGAAGGCCCCTGCTTTACCCCAAACTTTTTCTTAGGATAAAAATGTTCCTGTCCTAAGAGGCTGGCAAATTATGCACTTAGGGTTTTTTGCCAGTTGACCCGCACTTAGCAGACAGTGACCTATTCTGAAAGTAATAACCTTTTAAAAGTGTCACAAGCAAAAATGGAGAATCACACTAAATATGTAAAATCTAGTATTATATATAGGCTCAGATTTTTACTCTGTTTTCTATTTTGGCAAGTTGAAATGGATAAGAATACACTATCTTCACTTAACTTAGATTGGAATATATTGTTTTCATTCCCAGGTCCCATTTTAGAAGTATCTTAAGTAATACCTTTTAAAGTGGTTAAGAGATGAAAGAGTTTAAAACCAATATTTAGAGCTGATTTAAGCGCTTGAGAGCCAGAGTATCACTGGTTATCAATAGGGTTTCTGTTCTTGATGTGCAATCCAAAAAGGCGTGTTTTCTTCTGAAAGGTCCACATACAAAATCAGGGGAGTGCATCAGTCAGTTTGAAAATGCTGCTAAAGCTCCAGTGTGCTTTTTAAAGGTCCTTTTAAAATATTACCTAAAATACAACTTTTATATGTTCATTTTATTTGAGCACAAAGGAAGTGAAACAGCGTCATACGTATAATTTGTGTTAAACGGTGAAAAAGAAAAGCCAAAAAAGACAGTTAATGGCTGAATGATAATGATTAGCGGAATTGCTTAATGCTTTCCTTTTCTGATTCCTTTATGGGCATGGAATGCTGCATAACGGTTTTAGTCTATATAATTAGAACCTGCACTGATAACAGGAAAACTTCAGCCAAGGCTGTTATTTCAATCAGTTTATAAACAGCCTGCTCTCTCAAGCCAGGATGCATTCTTTGTGCATTTTCCTTCATTGGACAACAGAACTGCAGTATTAGGTGTCTTCTAGCAAGCTTTCAAAATATCGGATGATGTCCTCCATGCACAGGTTTTGCACAAACATCTACACTGCTCCAAGATCTCTGGGAAACCAAATTGCTCCCAAGAGGTAACTGTCTTTCCAGCCTCCAAACAGAGGGTTTACAGGTAAGTGCCTAAACCAATGTGAGAACCATCTGTACCCCAAACAATTTCAATGCAAAATCCTAATTTTTCATTTTTTTGGAAACCCACCTCAAAGTAATAAAGACTTTGGGGCAGTCACTTCCTAAAAGACCTAATTTTCCAGGTAAATCCAGAACACATCTGTCTATATCCATACTCCTCATAATCACTTCTAACCAACCCTGCTTATTTCACTGTTATTAATTTTGGGACCTTCATGATGGACACACATCAGATGTGTGACTCTTTTCTCTGAGGCTCCACACTCATAGAATCATAGAATAGTTTGGGTTGGAAAGGACCTTTAAAGGTCATCTAGTCCAACCCCCCTGCCATGGGCAGGGACATCTTCCACTAGATCAGTTTGCTCAGAGCCCCGTCCAACCTGACCTTGAATGTTTCCAGGGATGGGGCATCTACCACCTCTCTGGGCAACCTGTGCCAGTGTTTCACCACCCTCAGTGTAAAAAATTTCTTCCTTATATCAAGTCTAAATCTTCCCTCTTTTAGTTTAAAACCATTCCCCCTTGTCCTGTCGCAACAGGCCCTGCTAAAAAGTTTGTCCCCATCTTTCTTATAAATCCCCTTGAAGTACTGAAAGGCTGCAATAAGGTCTCCCCGAAGCTTCTCAGCACAAGCCCCTTTAAGTACAGGTTGCTGCTGAAAGGGGTAGTTTCATCCCTCTCAGCCACATGTTATTTCTCTGTCCTTTTGCCAGCTTTTGTGCTCCTGGACCTTCTGGGTGAGTTGGTTCTGCTCGCTGATCCAGCTGAAAACCAATTGCTTGTATAGTCAAATCAAACTGCAGGAACACAGCAAGGGGTGGAGAAAGGTGTGACTGTCCTCTTTTGGCAGTGATATGGCATTAAAATGGTTTAAGTCAATCAAGAACACACATCCTTTCCCTACAACAGGTGACCTTTAGAAATCACAACAGATTTAATAGTTTTTGAAAGACATCTGCAAAAGGAAAAGTAAAATTAGACTCAACTGCTTTTTTTCTGCTACTTTATATTGTTTTATTTTTAATTGGTTGCTTTTGTACTGTTGTGTCCCACTAGCTGCTCTGCAAGGAGGAGACTTTCCTCCTCCACTACTTGGAAGTTCTGCACGTAGCTGGTGACCGCACACGCCAGGCTTCGCGTCAGCTCCAGAGAGATGGGATATAAATGTATGTATAGTCACCCAAACAGTCTGGTGCTCCACTACCCTGCATCTTGGTTAGCCCTGTGTAAATCAACTGCCACGGGGGCACAAAATTTTACCAGATCTGAATGTGATGGCCAGCATTTTGTCAGGACTTTTACAAGTCCATGGTAAGATAGTGATTATATTGCCTTCTGTTACAGCTTCACTTATATTGTAGGGGTTGCACTATCTATCTGTAATGCCTTCTTGCAAAACAATGAGAGTTTAATATTAGGGTCTTTTGTGTCAGTTTGCTCCTGCCAGTCAACATGCATGTGGCTTTGAGTTGGGGAACTAAAGATGTGTCTTACCTTCCAGGGCACTGGTGATGATGCTGACAGCGCTCACTGCCCTCTGCCTCTGAAAGGGTTCATCCGAGTGGTCCACCGACGGGCGGTGGGGCATTAAAAGCTGCTTCTTGCTTGCCTCATCCGAGGGAGAGGTCTGCTTAAATGAACATGTTGGATCAGCAGAATGAAAACAAGGCAGATATGGGGTAGCATTTTCAAAATTGCCTAAAAGCACTGTTTTTCCCATCTGAGAAGTCCAAAGCTCACTGATTTCCCAATTAGACACACGCTGATGGGGTACTGCTTTTGAAAACGGCACTTTGAGCAATTTTGGAAACTTTGCCCTGCCCTTTACCTTCATGTAAATAGGTGAAAGATGCAGGTGAAAATAAAGGGATGCTTCTGATGTCGGAGAAAGAGCAGTGCTGCTTTACTATGCTCTTTGCCTGTGAAAGAAGCCCAGCTTAATTACATTAATTATTCCATTATTTCTGAAATGTGTTAACTGTTTAATTATATTGCTAGAAGAGGAAAAGGGGTGTGGGTAACAGCTCCATTACAGGCCTCTGATATCATTCCAAGCAAACTGACTCCTCAACACATGTTTTTTCTTGTTCTGAAACACTGCCAAATCTCAGGAACATATTGTCATTCTGGTCATCTTTGGTGTCACGGATTCTGAAGTTCTGTAATTAGGGGAGAATCTCAGCTTTGTTTTTCTCAGGAAAAATAAAAAATAACGCAAACTACCTAGTTCTCATGTTTCTCAAGTAAAAGCTTAAAAAAAAAAAAAAAAAAGCAATAAAATACCAGAAAAACAGAACTCCCAAACGGTCTTTAATTAATGTTTCATTTTAAATTAGTTTTATGCTTTTTGAAGGCTTGGTTTTCTGATGTCAGCCAGAAACACAGTATAGCTGCAGACACACACTGTATTAAATACTTTATATTGTCAGCTCACAGGAGCAAGATGTTAAGACTTTTATTATTACAAGCTCCCACTTCATACAGAGACAAATCCTGCTTGCTTTACTCCTCCAGCTCTCCCACAGGTAGAACAAAACCTGGTGGTTAAGGTGTAAGGATCTGGGAAAGTCAAGTTCAATGTCATTCTCTGTCTCAGACCTCGTGGTTGAGACACTCAGTCTCTCAAAATAAATGTTTTAAAAGCCCCCGTCCTGCTCCTCCAAGCATACAGACTGTGAGCTCTGAGACACTATGAAAACAAGAGAGATGCACTGTAGRTAGATGGGTCCTGATGGCTCTTGCAATATAGCTCAAGGAAATGTGAAAGGAGAAAAGATTCCTATGAGGATGGAAACCTCTGGTTTATATAGATGTCAGAGTAGCTGCTTTTGCCTCTCCATAGTCAAATGAGCCACAGGAATTGGATTCAGTCTTCTGGATCTTCTCTCATCACTTGGGTCTGAAATGGTCCTAACCACCCTGAGCAGCACCCAGGATGCCAACTGAGACCTGCTATGGGCAGCAGCTTCACAGCTCTGCTGTCTGTGCCTGGGACATGCACCCAGAGGGAGTCAGGATCCCTCCTCTTGGCCATTTCTCTATCAAAACTGCTCTTCAAGAAAGGCAATTCCATGAGAACGGCAGGAGAAAAGTGCTGAAGCTCTACGAACTGTCTTTCTGGAGTGTGACCTCTTCAGGGCAGGGGACATCTCCTTGTCAGGTGGTTGCAAAGGACAAAGCCACTTGGCCACCGGTTGACACTGAAAATAGCCAGGATACTGGGACCAGGTCACTTCAAAGTACTGCAGTTAAAAATACCAATCACGGCAAGACCAGAGAAGAGTAAGGATTTTTAAAGCAAGCACTTAAAACATTAGCTAAGCCTGGAAAGCAGTAATGCTTCAAAATGGCTTTCTTTTTTTTTTTTTTATAAAATATTCTCTTTTGTTAAAACAATTGGCTCATTGTCCATTGAGTTATTAACACAGTCATCTCAAAAAGGAGAGGTGTAACCAGAACCTATTCAAAGAGACTCCTACTTGTGCACTACATAACAAGAAAACACTCTATCCTTGGCTTAGGAGCTGGGGAAACCAGGAACGGCATTTCAGATACATTAGTTTGCTTGATTCCCTTCACCTCAAACATCCAATAAAACCCAGAGAAACAACAAATGCTTTATTAATGAAGAAACCATCTACAAAATTGCCTAATCATTTGCACCAGTTTGGAGTACATAACAAATACATGGGACTGAAAAGAAATAACTAGACAAGGAGATAAAAAACATGAGGGAGACAAATTTCTGAGTAGAATAAACTAAAAAAGTAAAAGCAAAGAAAAAGGAAAAAAGCCAAATAAACCCCCAACTCTTTCCAGTTCCCTCTGTCTGTAGAATGAACCATAAGAAAACCTCAAATTTCAAATTCCTCTGGATCATCTAACTCTCTTTAAACTGTACCATCTCCCCACCCCATCTGGCCCAAAGCTTAGGACATACCAGTAGCATCTCTTTAGACAACTTCATCCCCAGAAGTACCAGTTTTCTGACTGTCAGGAAAGATACTATATTCCTATTCATGCATGCAGAAGTGCGTGCAGAAGTTATGGGTTGGCAGCCTTTATCTGAAAGCCACCTTTTACTCACAGGTGCAAAAAGAATTCACTGCAGAGGTAAAAAGTCAAAGGAAAAACATTCAGAGATTCATTCTTCCTGTTTTTTGATTCAGCTAAACCAGGGTAAATGAAAAGTCCAAGTTAAACAAGTTTGGCATATCCTTCACAAAAAAAATAGCAGGGAACTGACTTTTTCCCTAGGTTTGATGTGATATTCTCAACCCAACAAGTTTTTTAAGTCACTCTATTTTTCTTTCCAGCCCAGCATCTTCAATCCTGCCACCTGCATCACAAGAAGTGGTCCCCAGGACTTCAGGAGTCCTGCTGAAGTCAAGGGGACTGTTTGCAGTGTGCCGTCCTCCACGTGCAAAGGGGTATTTCTGAAGGACACATGCGCATGGCTCCTTCTTTCCTTCATCTCTGGAGGGGCGAGGTGGCGCGATTTGCTGCTGGCCTGCGTTCAGAACAAATGCTACGGTGCGTGATAGCCGCCCACCCGCCCAGCTGCATGTGCCCCCGCCGGAGGGCAGAGCCCAAAGCCCACTGCTCCCCACCAGCCGCTCGGCAGCGGGCACACAGCGGAGATTCATCCCCAGAGCCAGGACAGTGTCTGGCAGGCAATGTCGGGGTGTAAGGAATACTCCTGTGCTCTTGCAGGAGGACGTGGTGTCTTCACCAATAGAGCAGTAAATCTATCACATAGTCAGCTTGCAATTTACTATAAAGTATTTTTCTTCCAAGAAAGAAAGTTTCCATCCAGGYGAATTTCTTAAAATTATTGAAGTTACTTAGGGAAGTTTGTGAGCTTTTGTTCTTTGTAAAGAATAGATATGTGAGGGGGTTTTTTATTATTTATTTTAGAACAGAGTTAGCTAATAGTCACGCAAGGAACTGGCAGGTTTTGCACTCTCAGATAGAGAGCAGTTCCAGGAACTGGACAAACAAGGCAGCATAGAGGCTATTATCATTGCAAAGAGAACATACAGAGGCATAGTTGTTCATCGTACTTACATTTCTATAGAAATTAAGCAAAAATAACAACAGTCCCTACAGTTACGCAAGGAGTCTCCTTAGGATCCAGATGAGAAATCACAATGGAGTTAAACACAGGCACCTCCAGCAGGACAAGATTATTTGTGTTGCTCCCTGATTGACTGGAAATGTTTCTCTTTTGGATTAGCTAAATTCTGTAGGGACAAATATACTATTCAGTAATTTACATGTAAATGAGGATGCATAACATTGCRGATTATTTTCTTCTGAGTGCCTACAGTTCTGAGTTATGTCAAAACTGTTACGTGAAGATGGGCTTATACGTGGCAGAATTTTAAAGACCACATTTGGGAACTGGGACAGGTTTAATTTTCCTTGTACAGTAAAAATCTTTTCAAGCATAAAAAGAGGTGGACAGGCCACACCATGAACAATGGACCCAGTAAGGCACTAGCACAAATATTTAATGAGATTGAAGGTGACCATAATAGCACACAGCATTAAAAAGAAGACATTTAATTTTGTGGATACTTGATTATTTAAAGAGATGCACTGTGAACTGGAGCAGCTTGCAATATTTGTGTCAGATCTGAATGATTTACRCTTAGGATGTGCTAAAGCAAAGTTTGAAATGAGCAGAAACTAGAGCCGCGGTGACAACTCTCTGTGCGACAGTGGCAGAGGGCTAGCTAGCTTTCGTCCAAATGGCTTATTGGTGGAGATTTTTTGAGGACTTATTTTGTTGACCTTTTTCTGAACATGGAAACTGCTAACACTTTGCCTTTTCACCAGTCCCATGGCAAAGCAAGAAGGGGAAAAAAGAAATTTTACCTCCAAGCGGTTTTAGGGTC
The DNA here is from genome assembly GCA_035582835.1 of Phoebastria nigripes. Taxonomy (NCBI): domain Eukaryota; kingdom Metazoa; phylum Chordata; class Aves; order Procellariiformes; family Diomedeidae; genus Phoebastria; species Phoebastria nigripes. The sequence continues at coordinate 1,993,072 of JAYKAV010002662.1, read as the reverse complement.
GGTAATAAAACCTCAAACCAATGGGATCAGCAAAACAGTTTTATGCTTAGCAAGAATAAAAGCCAGGGTCTTTTTTTTTTTGTATAAAAAAGACAAAAAAAGTTTATCTAAAGATAAGCTTCTAAATCCTTAGTTCAGCACCTCGATAAGCAGCCTGGCCTTTCTTAAGGGCTCATTCCCCAGTAGTTTTCACTCCTGTCAAGCTAGTAATACTCGGCATTTCTAGTTTCCTAAAAGAAAAAAAAAAGTGCAACCAAGAGGAAATTCAGGAAAGGTTGTATGTGCAAGAGGGAGACCCCAGGTAGCTCCAACCTCCACCTCACTGTTCATCCCAAAGCCATGTCATGGGTGGCCCTGCTCCGCTGCTGGGCTGATGGGAAGCTCCGGTGAGCGAGTGAGAACAAAGCAATGGAGACCACCAGCTAACAGCCAGCTGCCCACTTGCAAACAACCACCTCCTCAGTCCCATGTCCATTTCTCTGCCACTTCTAATCTCCAAAATAATTGGAACGTCAGGCTAAACCAAAAAACCCCTGTGATATCCCTGCAGAGTTACAGAAAGGGCTCCAGTTGGCAAAAGGGGATGCTGTCATGTGTATTTTTTTAACCCTCAAGAAATTCTTGAAAACCACAGGCGACATCTTACTTATCCTCATCAGATCCCATGGATGAATTGAGCTCCAGAGAACAGCTCATTAACTTAATCCAATTCTGTTCAAACAGATCAATACTTTGTTGAAGGGAGATGTTATTCTAACCTCTTAAATAACTAAGAAACACCAAGACACAACAGAGCAATACATAGCTACAAATAAATACTACAAGAATGCACAGAAACTTTAGTTTGTAGYGTGCCCTGAAGTTACTTACATGATGTATAGACTTTCTCTAAAAAAGGCAAAAGCCCAAACTCCCAGCCCAGAAATCAGCAGGAGCATAAAAAAGTGTCATTTTTCAAACCTCTCAGTCTCAGGACAAGCCAAAAAAAAATTAGGACTTTAAGCATAGTCACCAGGTCCTGCTTATGTCTTATTTATACTGGGGTAAGTTTGATGAAATCAGCAGCTGCACCACTTGAAGAAAGCTGGTAGGAGAACAGGACCAGCCCTGATTCAGTCCTCTGCAGGATACACTGGAGATTTTCAGGAGAGTGACTAGGACTTCCCATGGGTTTCTTGGGACAAGCTCCCTGCACCCCTCAGACTTGAACGCCTGTTGCTCTTCACATCCAGGAGAAGGCTGCCTGACCCAGCGCCATCTTTGTGGAGGGTGTTTGCAGATCATACTTTCATATTGCACTACTTTGCTCTTCATACGACCTCAGTGGGCTTCCTAGCTTGAACACTGAAGTGTAACCCCCTGTGCTGCCAAGGGCAGCTCCCCAACAATGCTGCCACCACTCTTTGCGGGTGCTCTTATGTGGCACGGGAACATCAACGGGTGTAGCAAAGTGTGCAGAGATACCTGAGATTCCTGCAGAGGAGAGGATGTCCCTCCTCTTGCTCAGGCTGTGCACTGAAGCCCCTGGTGACTGCATGGACGGATGCCATTCTGCATGGACCATGTCATCCATGGCCAGCAAGCCTGCTGACCAGACTACCCCAGCTGACAAGACTGATGGGCCTAAGCACCATCCATTGAGATTATTTGAAATCTCTCCTGTTTCACTAGCTGTATTTAGGGATTAGGGGGAGGAGATGGAAAGTGGAAGCACACTTGGTTTCTCACAGAAGCACACTCACAACCCTTCATGCCAAGCAGCCAGGGCCATCTGAAGAGTATTTGAAACTGGCTTTTCTAGCTTACATGCTCTTCTTCAGCCAAGTATCAGGAGACGACTCTTCTGAGTCACCAGCCCRAACAGTGGGATAATCTGCTGCAGCCTCCTCTCTCATGGGAAAGGGAACAAGCAGCATGGATACCTTCAGCCACCTGCAGCCATTCCCATGGGCAAACAGACCTTGGCTGGGACAGGGGGTAGCAGTTGCAATAACACAAARGCACGAAAGTTGTTCATTGTGGTCCCAACTAGTTTGCCTGGGGTAAAATCTTCAGGCTGTATGTTGCTAAAACTGATCAGGCTAAAATTTTCAAAAGTGGCTAGTGACTCTTTGTGCTTTCCTTGAGAGACCTTAGGAGGGCCCAGTTTGAAATCATCTGCTGAAACTATGGTCTGCTTAAGGGCTGCAGGTTGGAAACTCAAAACCAGAGACGGACAGATCTTGTTTGATGTTTACTCTGCCTTTTAAATCAGAAGGGCTTTTCCAAGCTTTCCCCAAACCAGAATTCRGTGGTCTCCCCCCTCAGTAGCAATCAGACAGGTCTGTGTTAAGCTCATCTGATACTACTGAGCATCACAGAGGGACCTAAACAAATGCGTCTTCAAAACCTAATGCTGTAAAACATGTTTTGCCAGCTCCATCACCTCAGATGTTGCGTTTACATCAGTGAAGCCACACCTACACCTCAGGAAGCTGCATGTCAGGGCTTAACGCATATTACAGTGATGGCTTTTCATGGACTGGTCCTTCGTTTCTTGTTCAGGGAAGATACAACGGATAGCAAAAGTGAGTCCTTTTTCACCATGGGCTTACACTCGTACAAAATAAATAACAACAGCAGGGTCAGTGGGGTTAATGAGGTAACTTCAACTTCACCCTGCAACATGTTTCTTTTGCCTCCCCCAAACATATCAAAAGACTATAAAAAGAAGCCAGAGCTGCTAACAAAGAACAAACTCAACTTCAAATTTTAACAAGAAAAAGGCGAAAATAATCAAACACAAAGCCCAGAAGCGTGTTGATTTATCTCCGAGCACGCTGAGGTGTTGGATTTGCTATTTCCTTTTGCCTGCGCACCACAGCTGAGGCTGCACGTTTGTGCCCAGCGCTTATGGTTCCTGTAGCAAATACATCTGTACAGCAATGGGCTTCTTGCCAATTAGCTTTTAACTCCAGCTCACATTTTCTGGATAGATTAGATACCAAACCTGTTTTGCAGAAGACACAACATCCTTCACATTGCATCACTGAATGAGCATCTGTTACTATAGTGCCTGGGTGTTATTTCCTAGATGACCAGGGAACTGCCAAGTGAGCTCACCCACCCAGGCCATTTAATTTTCAACATCCATTTTTTTAAAAGGCAGGAAGCTGGCAAATGAAAAGAAATGCCCGCAGAGCTCAAAGCCTCCCTGTCACYTCAGGGCCCAATCCTGTAAAATACCAATATTTCCTGTGAAAGGTTGAGTGCTCTCATGCTTTGTTAAGCTTTTTCTGACAGCTGGGAGAGCCTCAGCACCCGCAGAGCTGCTTTCCTTACAGAGAAAAGGGGGACATCCACTGCTCATCTACTGATGGCCTTTCTACTTTGGTTCAGATTTTTTTTTTTAAACAGATGCACAAACTTTCTTCCACAGTTCCTTTAATGCACAGCTTTTTTTGCACCAAGCTAAGTCCAATAAAACTCCACTATCTACAAATAGCGTTTCTGTTGCTCAGCTGTCTAGCGACTGCTCTCAGGACTGGTCTTCCTTGTCTGCAGAGAATAAAAATGAGAGTACCGAAGTCCTAAATGAATGAAGGTGTGAACATCTGAAAAAGCAGCAACAGCCTCAAAACTGTCAACAAAACAGATAATTCTCACACCACCCAGTTTCCCACACGCAGCACGGCCCCTCCTCTCACATACAGTGCGAGAGTCTATTTGCAGGACTACAGGGAATGCCCGGATAGGTGAGGAAAAAAATTCAATCCAAAGCTTGAAAGGGAAGAAGCTGCCTGGCTCTAGAGAAAAAAAAAAACAAAAAGCTACTTCTCAATTTACTGATAATCTGACACCACAGCTGGGATCCATCTCACTCGCCTTTCTCTTCAGGAAATACCTTGCCTAATACATGTTAGAATCACATTTGCTTATTTCCCCACCGATGTAACCCGGTTTTGGCACCTTGTTACTCTGAGTGGGTTTCATCTCACCTGACTTAAGACATGTGCAATACAGAGTTATTCACCTTGGGCTCCCCTTGTAGTTAAAGTGAACAGAAAGAGGCACTTTTAGGGAGAGATTATTCTGACCCATTTTAGGTCTCTAAGATGAAATAAATCCTGCCCACACTGACCGTAGTGACTAAACCTCCATTGCTTTAAAGACTGTTGAGAGTAATGAGCTCCAATGTAGATTATCTACATTAAAAGAGATAAATTCCCATCATATCAAACTGTCAACCTGTCCAAATTGTCCTGCCTGTGTAGYAGCTATTTCCAAAACACCATCTCATGGTTTTCCAAGTGAATTCCTGCTTGGGTCCTAATGGTATCAGTCTTAATAGCTTTATTTACAGCCTTATTAAATATTTTGCAGCAGTGATGCTTTRCAACAAAGATCCTGGCAATCTGCAAAAGGCTTGAAGTCTGTTGATCATCTGCTCGTCTTTCCTGGGTGTTATTTGAACTGGATGCTAAACCCTTCTGGGAACTACCTTTGGACTGTAAGAACAGCCTTCCACARGTAGCTATACAGAAGACCAGAGGTTAGGTGCAAACAGATAGCACCCAGTGGGAGAAAAGGCAGTCTCAAGATGGTAAGACTCACACCGAATCATTTTAAAAATATCATTTTCTAATCACTGGACAATATCAGATATTCAAATGTCAAAAGAAACCAACTTAAAAAATGTCCCTACAAGAAAAGAAAATTCGTTTCAAACCCAAGATTTAGGTATTTGCCTCCAGCCAGCTCTGAAGAGTAAGTCTCACCAGAAGTCACGAACCTCTCTTACGCAGCACGTAAGACACACGTTGCCGTGGGAGTTTTAGCCCGTGGTCTTCCCACCCTGCCTCAGATGCTGGGTCTGGGTTTCTCACTGCAGACTGCATATCGCGTAAATCAATTACAGCAAACTCCAACAACATTTAGAAGGAAACAAGAGCGTGAATCACATACAAAAGTTATAAAGTACTCACCAGGTCGCCTGTCCCAGGTTTTTCCATAATAACTGGGGGGAGCAGTAACCCTGCGGGAGAAGTAGGGTCTGGGTTGAGTGCCCCGGTGCCTCCTCCTATCAGGGAAACCACACCATTGCAATCCACTGAGCTGTTCCTTTTGCCCGTCTGGGTGTAGTTAGGAGTAGTAGGGTGAGAACTATGGCTCACTTGACTTTGCACGCTCGGACGCCTCCCAGATCTTGGAATTAAGAGAGAGCCCCGGTGGCTTTCATTTTCCCCAGCAGTGCTGATCTCATCATCGGCAAAATCTGTTTCGGAGCCAGTGTCTCTGCCACGGAGTCGGAAACTGAATATGCTTCCGTGGCTGGTTCTGCGCTTCACCAAGTTTGCACTGGGACCATAACTAATGCCAAGGAGAGTCTAGAAACCCCCAGAAAGGAAAAAGGGGAAAGAGAAACAACATTTTGCAACATGTTTTCAGGAGCGAGGAAGGTCTGGGGAGAGCAGTAAGTTCCATTTTAAATCAAGTGCTTCAGAGAAAGACTGAATTACACGTATTCAACCTTCGCAAAGTTAAGAGGTTGAATAGTCATTCCTAGCCATTAGGTATTTGTCTAATACTTGACAGTTAAAGATGTACTGAAATAGGAAGGGTCAAGGTGGCATTCGCCTCATAGCGTGATACTTCCTTTGCTTCTAGTCCCCCCCGTCTGGTAAGTGCCAAAGGACCTGGGAAGGCAGCACAAGGAGTGGAAGACAGGAGCAGGGAAGGGGATCCAGCTCCAGTTTACCGCATTATCACACATCTTCATAACAGCTAGGGAAGGAACGTTGCAGTGGGAGAAGAAGAGATAAAGAAATAGGGCAGGAAATGAACTGCAGGGAAAATGAGAAGAAGAGGGAAGAAGAAGAAGAAGAAGAAGCAGAATACGACGGAAGAAGGTGATAAAGGAAAAAAAAACAAAAACAAGAGCAAGAAGAGGGATATGGTTTATTAGTTTGTAGAATGATTACCCCAATGCACATGGCTGCCTTAAGGGGTAGGTAACCTCAGTACACAGCACTCTCTCTCACACCCAAATATCAGCCTTGACGATCCACTCTGATATCAGCTATTGAGAGTGCAACTCTGACAGAGCATCAGCAAGATGTAGCCAAGCACTAAACACACCTAAGCCCCGGTAGAGTAAAAAGGATGTTCAGAAAATGCATAAGGAATTCAAATCTATCCCCTTCCCTCGTATCTGAAGAGGAAATTATTGGAATAAGAGCATTTAGGCAGAACATACTTTTGATTTTATGGCCTGTACAGAATTTTCAGCTTCTTCAGAACTTTCTCATGAGCCAAGTATATATGAAGAGAGGTCAGATCTCCACAGCATCCACAAACCAGACAAACCAAATGAAGCCTGATTTCATTTCGCGCTGTAGCTCACACCACTGAGTTACGTAATGATGCTATTTTGTGACACTGGTACGAGGAAGAGTACAAAAACCAGGCCCCTTCTAACTAAAAACAACCCGTTTGGATTGCTACCAAATTTTAACTGGTCCAAAATCCATGCCTGGGTTTCCATGGCACAGTCATTGAGACTGATTTCTGATGGCAACACACTTCCAGCTGCTCAGATCGCATCTGAATGATGATTCAGCCTTACTCCCTCCAACCATGCCAGACACAGCCTTGCAGAGAAGATTTACTATAAGCTTTGAAATGTGTCTCCCATGTTTCTCATGCATATGACATCCAGGGGCGAAAAGTGAAAACAAGAAATATTAATCTAAGAAACAAACTGGCAACGCACAGCTCCAGTCCACGGTCATTCTGGTACGTGGTGTCTTGAAACCCATCCAGAATGACGCTAAAGAGCAATTCTAGCTTTAACAAAGGGGTAATCCGTAACGTGACCCACTCAACCAATGAGATATCAACAAAAACTATTAGATTAAAAAATGCATGTCATTTACAGAAATCCAGCTCTGTGTAAATTTTGTGAGCTGGGGAGTCATTAATTGGTCACATTTACTTACATCACTTAGATGTTTTCTATGAGTTTTTTATGGCTGCCAAATATCCCTAAATTCACTGACAACAAAATATAGAAAGACTTAGCCCATTACATGGCTATTCAAAAAACCAAAATAAACTGATTTAAACTTTGCCCTCAGTTAAGCAAAGATAAATTATCTGAAGATATTTATGATCATTTGATACATAGAGCATGTGCAAATTCATATTCATGCATGTCAGTAACATTTATATAAAACCCTATTTAACAACAGTCTCACTATTTTTTTTCCCTGCAATAGAAAGTAGAAACAAGTGCCACAAAGTTTTGACTTGAAGGCAACTAGCAAAGGAATATAAAAATGTTAATAACGTCTTTGTATAGCATTTAAAAAGCCCTCAGAGACAAGTTCCCTCCTTTTCTCCTCCTCTCTTTTCTTTTTAAGCTTTGCAGGTTTCTTCTAAGAATTTTTTATCTCTAGTAGGGGTAGGATAGATATAATCAGATGAATGAAATTAAAGTAAGAAAATAAACCAGACTGTGGGTAATCTTGAAGCAAAAAAAAAWAAGTAAAAAAAAAAATTGAAACAAAATAGATTCGTAAGAATGTTTAATGGGCATTTTTAATTCATTTTGAAAATACAGGGGTAATATGTTTCCTTCCACTGTTCTAACACAGACTGTCTGCAGGTCAGTTATGATATTAAATATCTGGTTCTTCTTTACAGCTGAAAGTTACAGCTTTAATTGCCTATTCAGAGCCTGGCCTATCCAGCAAAACGCAGTGTGAAATAAGTGAAATTTCAGACCATGGCTTACCATTCTCCTCTGACCATCGTCGTAGTCACACTTGGGATTCCTTTGGTCTTCCCCATACTCTTCTGCCCCCAAAGATTTCTTTTTCTTTCGCCTATTTCTTCTTTCCTTGGCATTTTTGGATGCTAAAGGTGACATTTCCAATGAACTAAGTGACATTGAATCAATTCCTTTAGCAGCTAGTGCCTAAAACAGAAGATGGTAGAAGGTGTAAAATTTATTATTTGAGTTAAGGATCTCAGTGAGAACTAATAATTACTCTGCTCAGCAATTATTTTTCATTTTAAGTTTTAAGGTTGTATAGGAGATAAATTAGCAATTTCAGGTGGTCATTAATCATAAAACTATCTCACATGGCTGGAACCGGTCTTAACCTGTTTCTAACCTCTACATTTAACCACAAGAAAATAAACAACAAGTAAGACAGGTTCCTAGTACAAAAGTACGCACGCAGGTCTGCCACCCAGATCCTATGATGGAGCATTAGGAATGGCTGCATAAAATAATGTGATTTATGTAGAGCTCCCACAGAAGATCCTTTGACATTTCATGGGAGGAACAGCCTGTGTGCACACACCTGCAGGCGTACGCTGTGCACACATCTCTGGAGTAACACTTCTGGTGCCAGTGAAAAAAAATCTCAAGCTGGGGAACCTGAGATTAAGCCCCCCCTGGACTTCATCCCCTTGAACCGGGAGGGCTGGACAGGAGGGCGGCCAAGCTGGCTACCGGGATTTTTCCTCCCCTATCCCAGAGGGATGCTAGGAACAGCGGGTAATTCAGCTGGCACATTTTTGTAAACAYTTATCCCAAGCAGCAGCGCAGGCAGCTATGATGAGAGACGCAAAGAGAAAACTGTGGGCTTAACTGGAGATAAGGTGGACTTTGCTTCGCCGTGTGCTTCAGTGCTGTGCGGGCTATCTGGTGGGATCGCTGCGGGAGCTGACTGATAACAGACCAGCTGCTAGAAACCCAGCAGAAGCCGAACGCGAAAGCCTGAGCACACAAAGCCACAGCCTTGGAAGCAAATGAGCAGCCAGGAGGAAGAATCGATAGGTGCAGGGAGGAAGCCGCAGCCCACGCCAGCGCACTGGGTCCCCATCCCCGGTGCGGGTGGGAGGAGCGAGGGGGCTCTGAGCACAAAGCACAAGGTCAGGTTTGGAGGTGCTGGTGTCTCAGCAGTAGCCACATCAGTGGCCCGGAGACAAGCCCATTTGCAGAGCCCCCAGCCGAAATACATAAAGCCAGTGAATTACAAAAAAAAAAAAAAAAAAGAAAAAAAGCCTCTCCAGGTTCCCAAGAACAGGAGAAATGGATGAATCCTCAGTGCTATTGTCTGTAAGCCACTAGAATCAAACAGGCAATCAGCTCTCCGCAGCAAAATGCTCCCTTCCTCCCACAGGCATCAGTCCAAGGAAAGTGAAGGCACTTAACAGTCGTGTAAAGAATCAATCATGTATTTCAAGGAGCAGCAGTAGCTCTATCAAGCTGAGAGCACAACAAAACTTAATTCCTGTGGGAAATATCTTTCATGAGCAAGCTGCTTAGAGCAGAGAGGAGGAGGGCTCAGACACCGGTCTAAGCTGTTCTTTTTTTTTTTTTTTTTTTTTTTTTTTTTTTTTTTGAGTCTATTGTTTTAATTGCTGTTCTGAAGTGTTTTCTCTTCATAAAGATTCAGCAAGTCTTTCGGTGTTAAGTTCAGGTTTAGGAATGTGTTAGACCAATTGTGTAAATTGACTGATAGTCCCCAAGCAGGCCTGTCAATTATATTTGTGCTGTCTTTATACTGCACAGTGTAAAAGCTGGTCTAAGGAGTTTCGGTTTTCCTTTCTGATTGTTGTTATTATTTTATTGGTCTAGAAAATATTCTAGGTTGTGCTACTAAGCGTGCTGTACTCTTACTGCAAAATAAGCTAATTTTCAGTTTCTTAGCATTTTCTTACCTATTGCTTGGGTTGAAATGCTTCTGCCCCGCGTACCTTTCTCAGTTGTTCAAAAAGGATTCGGACCAAATTGTTTCTCAGGGCATAGATAACGTCCCCATGTCCTGTCTATCTACCCTTTCTGGTTGGGTTCCCATGCCTGGACCATGTCCTGCCCCTCAGGCATTGCAAGCCATAACCCACTGYGATAACTCCCAGGGCAGGGAAGGAGTTTGGGACCGGGCATGTCTGGCAAGGACGGGTGGTGGCTGAAGGATGGGAAAAAAGCTTAGCCCTGATATGGGGATTACACAGTCCTATCTCTAGACTGTCCTGTCTCAAGTCCTATCTCTAGGACTCTTGCCTCAAGGCAAGAACTTAGTGGTATAGTGAGAAAGTCGAAACCAAGAACTTGATAAAGGCTTGGAGAGCAAGATTAAAACTGAGTAGCTCTGACTGGGGTGAGACACCTGAGAAGGACATCTGAAAACTGCATGGTATAGCAGACCGCTCAATTCACTTTCCTGAGCCTCTTCTTCCAGATGTCTAATTGGAGATGTTGGGGGCTGATTTGCAGAATTACTGAGCTTCACTAAGGAAAACGACGGACCCCAATTGCTCTACTCTTAAGTTTCCTTTCCATAAAATTGGGATAATTCTCCAGGAGTACTGCAAATACAAATGAGTATTTTTGAAGCACACAGAGTCTGAGCAGTGACAAGAGGCACTGAAAAATCTCTGAGGATGTTAGTCATTTTGTCTTTGAAGCAGGCTTTGAATGCCTGAGTCAGGAAGTCTGCTCGAGCTGGCCTAAGGCTACAGAACAAATGATGAGAAAGCAAAGAGCTGCTCTTGATTCATGCACTGTCCACCCTTTGTACCGAGCAGGGCACAGGAAAAATGAGACGTCGTCAGCTGAAGAAAAGACTACGTTATGAAGCATATAGATAAATGGGAACAATTTAGGTTTTCATGAGCAACCTTCATTTTGACACGTTCTGACTTTCATGACTTAATGTTCCTTTTTTGTGTACATACAGGCTTAACTGAAATCAAAGCCTTCAAAAGAAAATTCTTAAATATCTTTAATTATAGCTGGGCCTACCAAAGTTGACTGTTATTAGGAAGAGCTCAGCTGGAGTCAAAACACATGAAAATTTGTATAAAATAGGTATGAGTTGGAGCTCAGCTTGCTCCCTTAGGTTATGGCAGAAAGTTACCCTGTTCAAAGTGCCTGTATATGGACTAAATTGCATTTACCTATTACTTAAACCATCAAAGAGGATCTTTGAAAGGACTTAAATGATGTATAAGCCTCTACTAGCACTTTGTCAAGGGTGAATTGCATTTTCTATTTTCTTTCCAAGGATTTAAATGGGTTTTGGATTAGGCCCTGAAGCCATATGTACCCAAAAGAAAATTATGTATATTAGTTTATATTGTGTATCAAGGATTTATTTCTCTGAACTACAGTGCTACGTGTTATTTCAGACTAATTTTCTTATTGTCTTCTTGTTCACAGCGCCTAAAATGTTCTCTTCAGCTGTTTAATAAAGGCTTTCTACCCCACACAAGCCACAGGCAAATTAACTAGTGCTATTAAGGCTATATGGCTACATCCACCATTTGGCCTCCCTGTTTTGTTGAAGCTTGTTGAAGTGATGGTGGAAGAAGGTTCAGCTGGGGCTATGGCTGAGCTGCCAAAATAGCTGTTCTGTGGTCAAATGCAGATGTAGTTATACCATCACTAAAATGTCTTACATGCCAACCAATATAAATTCCTCTGCTGGCATAAGTGGTACAGTCAAACCAATACAACTCTGGATATGTAAACCCTAAACATCCCCAATCCTAGCAGGAAGAGMCATCCTTTTTCTTTTAGAAAGGATTGTAATAACTCTGTCCAGGACACTGAACATTAAGCTGCTTTCAAGCAAACTCTTACTTCGGTTATCACATAAATGTAAAACAAAGAGAATGTGAATCTCAAGGTACCATCTGTTCAGGCTACCCAAGGCTAATCATGTCACACAGTTTACTGACCTCTTGCTCTTTCTTTAACATCTCCATGGCTTCCCGAAACTTTCTTTCCTTCTCCTCTGTTTCAGCAATAGTGGCTTGGTTCTGCTCTTCATACGCCATGGCCACAACAGCCAGAATCAGGTTGACCAGATAAAATGAGCCCAGAAAGATGACCAGCATAAAAAAAAGCATGTAGATCTTCCCAGCAGATCTGAGAGTCTGTAAGCACGAAAGTAAAATCACTAACACTTGTTTACAATGTTTTTTAAAAGAAAAACAAAAATTGTAATCATTTCTTTGAAAACTTAGATTTACAATGTAATTGAATTTGACATTTGTTACTAGCCCAGACAGAATCCTTCTGATGACAAACGACAACCACAGGTRGTGTGGTTTAACCCGGCAGGCAGCCAAACACCACACAGCCGCTCGCTCACTCCCCGCCCCCAGTGGGATGGGGGAGAGAATCAGAAAAAAACCTAAAATTTGTGGACTGAGATAAAGACAGTTTAATAGAACAGAAAAGGAAGGGGAAATAATAATAATTATAATAATTATAATAGTAATAATGGTAGAATATACAAAACGAGTGATGCACAATGCAATTGCTCACCACCCACCAACAGATACCCAGCCCGTCCCCAAGCAGCGATCACCCCTCCCCGACCAACCCCCAGTGCATGTACTGAGCATGACGTCACATGGTATGGAATACCCCATTGGCCAGTTGGGTCAGCTGTCCTGGCTGTGCTCCCTCCCAGCTTCTTGTGCACCTGGCAGAGCATGGGAAACTGAAAAGTCTTTGACTAGTGTAAGCACTACTTAGCAACAACTAAAACATCAGTGTTTTATCAACATTATTCTCCTACTAAATCCAAAACACAGCACTATACCAGCTACTAGGAAGAAAATTAACTCTATCCCAGCCAAAACCGGGACAACATGCAAGGAAATAACCTTCTCATCAATAMATTTTTATACCTTATTCAAAAATTATGTGCCTTGCAGTAGAATTCATTTTTAAAAGAGGAATGCTTTCCTCCTTTACCAAATATCTCTGCTGGTTTTCTTTGAGAATAGATAATCTTATAATCAGCTGCAGTGAAAGCTTCCCCCACATAGCTCAATCTATTTTTGTCCAGTGCGTAGAAACTTTCCAAGCGGGATTCCTGTTGTATCCCTTCAGAAGTCTACAGTCTAGGTCCTTTACAGTCAGTGCAGAGAAAAAGATATTTTTAGGGTGCAGCTCATCTGAACGTTATTTAGACATCTGCCTCAGGATAAGAAGAACCAAACCTTGGGCGCTGTTGACTGTATTGCCTGGTTCTCCACCAGATTTATAGGCATAACTGGAGTTTAGGGTAACAGGCTGAGCTTATATTACAGATATGTCCCATGGTCAATGACTTGATGCTAGTGACAGAAACCACTGTGTGATATTATAAGGTCAAATAACAAAAGGGAGTGATGTTCACCATTATTTACCATGACAGTTTCAGCCTTCCAGAGTTGTACATGCAGCTCTGTGCCAAGTAAGCGAATATAGCTGTTTAAAGAATCTTCAACTTAATTGTTTTACATTTTCCTGAAATGAAATTGTATAACTGGCTGCATGTGAAGCTGAAATCCCCAGTACCTTTAAAGATGTCTACCTCAGTACCTTCAGAGTAGTATCTGTCAGCACTAACTCCCTTGATTTCCTCGTGAGYATGCTTCAGTTCTGGCAATTTTGAGATGCAGAAGTAAAGCTTCAGCGGCTTCATGGACAGAATATGTAATTCAGTACCAAACTATCACATGTAGTTCTTCAGCGTTCGCATACATTTCAGGAAATGCATGCTAAAATAAGCATTTACCAGCAGACCACCTCGCACACATGACTGTAAGTTGACTGTAAGTTGTCCCTGATGAAAAGTTTGCAGCAGGGAGAACTGAAAGGTACCAGGTAGTCTTGCCATCCGGTGAATTTGTGTTCATTGTCATGCCTTGCAAAAACAGACATGCCAAGTACACATGAGTTTCTCTAGTCCTTTTTTGAGCTGGCCTCAAAAGATTAGTTCATGTTACACCAGCCACCAAAAAAATCAGTAAGTGGTGATGTGGTGATCTTTTGTAAATGGTGGACTTCATTTAGATTCAGGTGAATTACCCATTCAAAGTGTCTTTCAGTACCAATTTTCCACCCTTTCCSCAAACACCTAGCCTAATGTCTTCTGGTATCATCACTCCTAAGAAACGAAATTAATTGTAACAATTGATGGCCCTTGTCCACAACACACACAGGACAGCTTACCTAATAACCAGCAATTCTTTCTTATCTTTAATTATTGGATATATAACTGTAACAAGATGATGTGTATATTTTATATTTTTTAACAGCAATAAAACAATCTCATACCTGTTGATAAAGACGTTCCCAATAATCTTGAGTCATAAGACGGAACAAAGAGAGAAAGGCCCAGCCAAAAGTATCAAAGCTTGTGTAACCATGGTCAGGATTTTCCCCAGCCTTTAGACATATATATCCCTCAGGGCACGTGCTGCAAAACATGAAAGACAATACATGAAATGCATCATAGATGGCCTCAGCATGGAGAAACTGATTTCCAAGGGAACATATTGGATGCTTTTGGTTAAGAGCACAGATCCTCAATGGTAAATTCCTTCACTGGGTGAAAACACAGGAAACAGGTGGATGCTAACTTCACAATACCAAAGATCTTTGCAATCTTCTTTTTCCTTTGAAAGGATAAAGTGGAAAATGGTAACCATAGCTTGAGCTGCAATGGCAAATGAGCACCTAGCATTTCAGATGTTTGTAATAGACAGGAATGAGATGCCTAAGCAGGGTTTTAGTGCTTAAATATGATTTTTCTTGGCACTTATTCCTAAATAAGAATCATAAACTTGGTGTCTCCTGTTACAGTTGCAGGTAATACTGTGATGGTGAGCCTGCTTTTCCAGTTACATAGTCTGACACTGGCGGGATGACATCAGCGTGTGCCATCTGAGCACCTTCCCGATTGCTTACTATGCCTGACCTTGCACTTACCTCCTGCAAGGACTAAATCTTTAATCTAAGAAACCCAGCCCTTTGTTCCACTCACTGCCGTAGTCTGGGGTCATGACATTTTTTCTGTTTCTGCCAGCAAAATGCTTTCCTTGTGTGTCTTGCAGATTCATGTATTAAATGGCATGCAGATAGCATGAATTTCACTGGCTCTCATTAAACTTTGAGACTCTTTACAAGTAATTTTCTAACCCTGTATGCCACAAGAGAAAAAGAATGCTCTCAGTGGTACTATGTAAGTACTGAATTGCATCATCAAGTGAAACACAAGGTAGAAGAGATCCCGGGTCAAGGAGCCACCCTCTCTCCCAGAACAGTGCAATATGATTAGTGAAAAGACCCCACACCTCTTGCATATCACAAGCCGCTTTCCAAACAGAAGATATGCCCCACCAGAAACTGAAGACCTTGAGTAATATGCAAAGGCTTACTGCTGTATGTATCATAGGAAGAGAATATGAGATCAAGGACGTTGCCAGTGTCCTGGAGCCCTACAGTATTTGGGAATTTGTTAAGTGGGAAACATCTAGCTATCTGGAGAAGCAGCTCTCTCTGTTCTCCTTATGCTTCAGATAGAGATGAACCTGGCACGATTCGGTGCAAATTCTAGCTGACACAGCTGGGGATGGTTGGAACAAGAAGGATTGTGAAAGCACTTTTCCAGACATCAGAGACATTGAGAGAGACCAACTTCCAGSCAGTGTTTTGATAACAGAGCAATACCCTCTGTCCTGGTGGATGGTGAGCTTGATGTTCTGCTTGTCAGATGGAGGAATCAAGGTTTTCTGAACTGCCTTCGGATAGGATGATTATTGTAATATCCAGCCATCTTAGACACATCACCAGTCATGTAGAGTGTGTCCAGTGAGTACAGCTTTTAATTTTTTTTTCTCCCAGCAAAAACCCATAGAGTGTTTCAATCACTGCTATTTTTTACCAAAGCAGAATATTGCCACAAATTGAAATGCAAAGCAGTAATATAAACAAAAGTAATTTTTAAAATCCATYCAAAAAAGAAATTGACTCCTGAGAAAGCAGAGTATGTCTCAGTATGAAAATCAAGGATGTTTGKTTTTTTTTAAATATCAATTTTATACTGATATAAATCAAATCTCTACAGCACAGGATAGCAGCTCTGTATATTGCATGTCGAGATGAGAATACATTGCTATAGGTTTTGAAGTTATACAAATCTATGGTGTCAGCCACTAACATTAGACATTCAACAACACTTTAAGAAGCTTAATCTAATATCATTAGTCAAGCACAAATTTTTAAGTAAGTCTGCTTTGAATGCTGAAAAAAAGGAGTGCTGAAGCATTGCAAAATGTGTGCATATCCTTGTTTGCTGTAGTCTTCAGGCAAAGCAATAAAAAATGAAAAAGAACAGTCGATGTTTAATGAAATAGAAGTAACGCACAAATGAGAATATAATAAGTGATTCTGTCACCTGAGGTAGAGCCAAGTTAGTTTATATCAGTTGAGAATTTAGATAATAGTAACTATATCTCACAAAGAAAGAAAAAAAGAGACACTTCTAATTTTTTTTCCCTGCCAGCCTAGAAATGCATCCTTCTAGATCTTTCCTACTTTGACTACCTATTATCTCCTGGTGAGAGCCACATTTGAATAAAAATTACAGTAACATTACTGAGTTAGAAGAGAATAAAATGCAGAAATCTCAGCTATTTTCCCCTAAAATATGCAGATGCACACTGAATCTCTCCTGTATATCCATGTCCTTTTTTGAGGCAGCCTTTTCACTAAATCTCCTCTCTCCCAAAGGCAGCATCTGCTGTCACTCTCTGCCAGAGGGACATGAGATTTCTGCCTATGATCTGCTGYGGCAGACAGCCTTCAGTGCCCATGACATGCTGCTGACACTGTTCAAGAGCTCTGAGAAATGGATCCTCTGGGTTCCTGAGAAGGAAACCCTTTCCRCTCGCTTGCGCTAAGACATGCTGTCCAGAGAGGACATGAAAATTTTTGTAAGGCTCATTCCTTTTGCCATGAGAAAATGACTGCACTCACACACTGTGCTTGGCTGGAAACTGAGCGATCAYGTCCAGAGGTGGACAGACTTTCCTTAGTCTTCCATGAAAGACCAATCCCAAGTGGCTCCATTGAGCTGGTCTCATCGCTCATATTTTAACGTTATTACTAATGGCTAAAACATCTGAATACAGCTGTGAGAAACTTGTTGGTGATTAATGGTGAACTTAAGACTAGGCAGAATGGTCGGTTGGAAATTAGGTTTCATCTAGAATAAGTTGCCTAAAATCTTAGGTAAAATGGAAATTTTGCCATTAATTTCAATATGAGAGAGAGAGACTTTCCTCTTAATCTCTTCACCATTTTGAACAAGAGAGTCTGAAAGAAACGAGGTATTAGGAGCATTGCACTTCGATGTGTTTTCATAGGAACCTCTCAGCACCACGAGGCTACAAAGTCACTCTTAGGTTCGCTGCCAATGTTGCTTCCTGGGGAAACTCTGTTTTGATGCAGAAGAACATTAGAGCAACTGCTCAAAGCACTTTACCACAACTGCTTGTAAAGCCCTAGGACATGGAAATGTAACTCCTCTGACTGTGAAAGTGAGCAATGGTACCTCAGACGAATATTTTCTGTACGGTTAGTATTTTTTCATGTTTCATTCTGTCTTTATGTATCTCTAAAACCTTTTCCACTCAGCAGTAGATTGCTGGTGTGAAAAGATCTGCCTGACTCCGCAGTGAGTGTACACGGTTCTCTAATATTATGTTCAGGTGTAAGAGCATTCAAAAGAGGTGTCTTCAACACGAAAAGCATGAACTCCAGCTCAAAAATGCTATTAATGTTAGTTCACATCCTTCTTACAGAGACTAGACACTTGAGACAAAATATGCTACTTTTCAACTCCTCATTCTTGCTCACTCTCTTTCGTAGCCGACAGACGCAATAACCCATGGGGTATGGGAACGCGTTAAAAACACTGAGAGGAAAACAAAATGCTGCTGTATAATATTAAGCCTTCCTCTTTGGATTTTTTAACAAACTCTTTAGCTTCTTTTACCTCGGGGAAGCATTTCACAGGATTGCACTCTCCTCTGATGCACAGGGATGGGCAACAACAACAAGCTACATAAATATAACATCCTCCACAGAAGCCTCACAGGATGCTGTTCAATTGATCACAATAAAATTAGTGTCATTGATTCAGAAAAGTTAAAAGCATCAGTTTACCTACCTATCCATCAGGCTGTAGTCACCATTGTAAGCTGGCATTGGTACAGGAAATTAAAGAACATAAGAAACAGCTTTGTTTTAAATAACACAGATTGGGAATGCCAGAGAGTTGTAGCTGAGGGGCATAATTACAAAACGCTCTGGCTCAAGAGTTTAATCTAGGCAAGCCAAGTGACCTGCTGATCCAGGCTGTAGTGGCCAATAGGGTTGTGCAATAAAAGAAGATTTGTAAAGCCACCATGTGCTGGATTGTAGCATTCAGACCCTGAAAATACAGGGACGGCTGTCCATGTGTTACCAGGAGTTAGCATCAAACAGCTGCTAATGTTAGCTACGACATCTGTAAGGTAAAGGCTGCACTTTCATTTGGTTTAGGTTGCAAAGGCATACTATGGCTTGCTACACCAAATTGCTTATGAAAGAAGCAATAATGGGAGATAAAGTGCGTACCACTGACACACGAAAAATTAAAAACCCCAAAACATATTGTGGTAAGGACCCCTTAGTGTTTCTGCTTAGGTCATAGCTTAAGCCCAAGAATGCAGAAATCAAGCTGAAATGTTTATAGGTGATGTCTTTGACACATGGCTAATTCCAGAGGAATGGAAACCACCCTGGTGAGCACGGTGGGGTTTCAAAGCCTGGCAGTAAGAGCTGGAAGGACAGACAGYGCCCACGGCCTCCAAGGCTTGTTGATATGCACAGTAAAGTCCTCTTCGCCCTGCCTCTTCATGCTAAAGTCCTCAAACCACAAAGGAGAGGCTTAGATCTCCTTTAGGTCACAGGCCTGAGTGCTTTTCTCTGCACTTTCCATGTTTTCTCACTTCCCTTGGCTTTGAGGGAGAAGACCAGCAGCCAAACAAGGAGTGCATACTGTGCAGTGGTTGGGGGGGAACAGATAAAGATCCTTACACTAACATTTGCTCCTACCTGACAAGATGAAACTACCCATTCTGAAACACGGCAATTTTTTTTTTTTTTTAAATGGATGTTGTAAAGGTGACTGGGCATGTAGGAGAAAGGGGCTGAAAAGGAGCAACACCCCAGCCAAAGCCGGGCATTGCTGTCGGCAACTGCTTGGTCTGCCTGAAAGTCACAGGTCGCTCTCCTTCCCCTGCTCTTTCTTGTTTTATTGTATTAAAGACTAATCATGGTTAGAGGGTCTGACTTACAATTCCCCATTAATTACCATTTGGGGGTAATTAAGAGCCAACATCTGGCTCGCAGAGGCATGCTTCACATTGGATAGGTCTGACTAGGAGCCCCCAGCAGCTCTCACTCCAGGCATCTAAGGGATCAGAGAGAATTTGAAGGGTATTTTTTAAAGCAAGGGGTGCCAATGGTCTGAAAGGAAGGAAGTGCAAACAAATCCAACCAAACGTCACAGAAAAGAAAAACAAACAAACAAAAAAGAAGAGCTCAGAATAAAGAGCAACATCAACCAGATGCTGAAACTGGAGGAGCAAAGGGAAGGAGGTGCCCATGAGCAGGCTTGCTCACCGGCTCAGAGCACCCACTGACCTGTGCATGCCACTGACTTGCATCCACAAAAAAAGTTTCAGACTCCCTCACTGGCTACTTGTTCAGGCAGATGGAAAACCACTGGTTTCAGCCGGAGACATCAGACCCTTTTATGCACGCATGCAAGCAGCGAGAGGAAGAACTCCCTCTGCTGCAATGTAGCTTTTTTAGACTTCATGCTGCAGCAAGGCAAGCAAACTCTCATTTCTTCTCACTCAATCCAGTGGCCAGACACCAGATCTTCTGCCTAACCCATCAAACAAAATGTAGGGCAATAATTTATCATCATAAACATAATGATAGATTACTGCTTAATGAAGACTGTAGCCCATAGTCAGTCTGCTTCTCTCTTGTGGCTGATGAGCTTATTACAGCTTTGACTAAGAGGTAATATTACCCATCCTTAAGAACTGAGTGGATTTGGATATAATCCCTACTGCTGCTGTTTAACTAGAGACATGATCTTCCAAATACACAACTGATCCCTAGGAGTGGGGACGGTTATTGTTGCCCCTAAGCCTGTATAATATAAAGTTATGCCCACGACCCCTGCAGCATCTTTCAGGTGATGTACTTGCTTTCTGTTTTTTCTCATACTCAAGTGAGACGCTTTCTCACCATGAGCAAATCACCCTCATTCATATGTCACTGTAACCAACACAGACTAGATGGAAAAGGTTATGCGATTTACATCAGAATCTAGTTAAATTCATTTAAGGTATGCTGTACAGCCTGAAGGTTTGTAATAATTCATTAATTCATAATAATAAATCATAATAATTCATTAATATTGCTTACTAATCTGGAATGTAATTACATTATTAGCTCTGGTAGTTTAAAAAACACACTTCATTCTTTCCAAAACACCCTCGCTTTGGTGACATTTGAAGAAGTCACATTTGGGAACTGTATCCCCTTCCTCACTCCACCAGCCTTTCCAGCCTTTCCCACCCATCAGCCAGCTGTACCCCATCAGACTGAATTTGGCGAGTGTTACAAACACACCAGTCCCACTAGGCACATGCCAAAGCTCCCCAGGAGCCCATTCCCTGTGATGGACCCATTCACGTAGCGAGTTAAACACACTCTGCCAAACCATGACCTGCCTGACAAAGCTGGCTAGTCCAGAGATCACCTGCAACTGGTTGTTTCTCCTGACCTTACCCATTCCTGTCGCTCCCCAGGAGTACATATATGCAACTAAGACACCTGAGCACCATCTTCACCCCAACCCATCCATGGACTGCACCTCTGAAATGCAAACCCTCCAAGCCAAGGGGGCTCTCCCTACTTGTCCAGCATCCAACACAACATGGCCTGATTCTGGGGCCTTCTTATATTAAGAAAACAAGTAATAATAATAACAATAACAATAATACAGATTTAATTTCAGGCAACTCAGAGCTGCGGCAGTCCTAATTGCCAGCAGCAGAATAAAGGAACTGACTGGGTACGTTATTCTCTGGTGCAGTTCCCCAATTTCCAGCACAGCTGGGGTGGTGTTACTGGGCACGTTTGTAGTCAGGGGACTAAGCTGTGGGAGAGCATGCTGTTTGACATGTTCTTCTGGCGGACATACACATCGTTCCAGGCTCTCTGCCTGCCAAGGGCTGGGCGAGAGTTGCAGCGCTGGGCTGCGCAAGGCAAAGTAGCGTTGGTGGAAGCACCTGATAGCAGCGCTGCTCCTCAGTACGGTGCATGTTTCTTCTCTGCCCTTGAGGGGTGTAATAAGCCTTTGCAAGGGACTTTAAATCACCATGTGGAGGATGCATAAAGGCAAAGGAATGTTACTATAGCTCAGAGAGATCAAAGTGCTGCATCGCTGTGCATGCCGTAATGAGTATGCTGACAGTATGGTGGCGTGGAGAACCTACCATAAAAGTGTTGCTTTCAGTACTCATGGTGAATATGAAAACAGGCATCTGATGCAATTTTATGTGTTGGTATTAATTACCTTAGTGAAATGACACAACACAAAAGGAAACAAAGTTTTTTTCTGATGATATTTTAGAAAGAGTTAGGACTCACTCAAAAACTTTGAGGAGCGCTATACCACATGGTCCTTCCTTCATCCCTTATATGCAATAAGCTCAGTGACAGCAGAATTTACCAAACCATATAGAATCTTGCCCCATGCTGTACATTATTTTAATGTACCCTGTTAAGAAAAATCAAGGTCATAGTGAGGATAAAGGTAGCTAAAGTTTCTATAGCAACAGTTACTAGGATGCGGTTGCCAAAGGTGCTTTCTTGTTGCATCCTGAAGTAGCTTTACTGGCTGCTTTTCCTTCCTGTTCACTAGTCTTTCTGGTAATATCAGCACAGACACGATGCAAATGCGCTTTCATTGTCAGTATGATCTTGTAGRCTATTCCTGACCACGAGCTGAATACACAGGACATATCATTTGAAAGGGAAAAAAAAAATTAAGCAGTCTGACCTTGAGATCCGAAGGGGACAAAATTGACTTACTTAAAATAAGCAGACTTTTCTGAAAAGCCAGCTCCCTGTTGTAGTTGCAAGTGAAAAAGTGAAAAGAACAAAAGTTTATCTTTTTTTCTGCTTGTTTACTTTGTACATTGATAGCATCTTTTCTGTTTCTCTTTCCTCTAATGGACAAATTTCCTTGCTGTTTCTTTTGCTCTTCCAAACCTTCAAGCAGAAGAGGAAGAAAAAACAGCAGTCTATGCACAGCAGAAAAATGTCCCTGTGAAATTACAACAGGATAAAAGTGGAAATGCTTTAGAGCTGAAATGTATCTTCTTTTTTCATGGACAGATAATTCCAAGCTGCTGCAGCCCCTGTGAGTCTTTGCTCTTTGGGGAAGCATGGGACTCTGCAGTATTGGTCATTTCATCAAAATGAACGGTTAATAGTCATGGAGAAGGAGCAAGCCGTAATTGCATGGGCGGCATGAAGCAGGCTGGTGTGGCCTGATGTGCAACGGTTCCCACAGCCCACTCACTGGGAGATTTGGTCTGGTGATCGCAGCAGGGCAATGCCTGGTAGAGGCACTGCTGATGTGCTCTAGCTGGATGCCTTGTTGGATCTGAAGGTGGGATCAGGACCGCATCCACTCCTGACAGCAGTGCCCTTGGAGGCTCCCTTGCTTCTTGCCTGGTGTTGGCCGTGTCCCATTGCCTGGGGCCAGGTACAGAGGTCCTGGGTTTGTCTTTGCTGTAGGTCCCTGAGCACACCCTAAAGCATTGCGTCCAACTACAGGCCTTCCCTTTGGCACTATCACCATAAATACTCATCTGTGGATATGTGGTAATTTTGCCCTCAAGGGCCGCTTTCACACAGTAGGGTAGGTGCCTTCAAAAGGCCCATGATGCCTGATGATAGGCAGTGTATGGTGCTACTTGCTATCACCTGCTCTTCTATGGCCCTTGCAAAGCATAGTCCACTTAAAATCATTTTTTACAATCATAGAATGGTTTGGGTTGGAAGGGACCTTTAAAGGTCATCTAGTCCAAGCCCCCTGCCATGGGCAGGGACATCTTCCACTAGATCAGGTTGCTCAGAGCCCCGTCCAACCTGACCTTGAATGTTTCCAGGGATGGGGCATCTACCACCTCTCTGGGCAAGCTGCTCCAGTGTTTCACCACCCTCAGTGTAAAAAATGTCTTCCTTATATCTAGTCTAAGTTGCACTAAGTCTAATCTAGTCAGACATATCTAGTCTACGTAGCACTTGATGCTAAAACTGGATTTCACAAAGGCTAGAGCAGCTTTCAGCTTCTGCTCCTAGCTAAGATCCGGTACAATTTGACCATTGTACAGGATCTTTACTGGACCTCCCTCAGAGCTAAAACAAGGTGTTCAACATTGGATAAGCTACTACACTGGGAATTAAATTGAAAAGCAAATTTATAGAATTTGTAATCCCTTCGAAAATCAGACTATCTGAGCTTCCTCCGTTTATTTTAACCAAATCAAATAAAAGAAGCTGAAATTGCAAAGAGAACCAACTTGGATAAATCCCAGTGCAGCCACATCCAAAAGAACAACTAAATCTAACCCTGAAACATATCTAGAAACATGAATAATTCTGCAAATACACTACTCTTTTTTTTTTTTTTTTTAAAAGAGCCTTGCTGTTAGCACTGCTTCCAGTGTCTGACCAATCTGTGACACACATCTCAGAGCAGAGGATTTTTCTGTTAACGTAGTGCTCTGAATGTACCTGTTGTGAAACACCGAGCACACGTCACTAGCATTCACTTTGAGCCAAAGAACATCTTTGATCACAATCATTTGATTTTCTCTGTACTCCAAACATTATTTCTTGTTTTCATTGGACTCCTTGTTCCTCATAAATACAAAGCAAATTCTTGCAGTACATCAAGGGGAAAATGCAGTTGGATAAACAAAATGAAAAACAACACAAAATTTCTATTTGATTAAATGAAGAAAAATAAAATTTCAGGCATCGGGAAGAAAGTTTCTGAGGCATCACATG
Source organism: Phoebastria nigripes (assembly GCA_035582835.1). Taxonomy (NCBI): domain Eukaryota; kingdom Metazoa; phylum Chordata; class Aves; order Procellariiformes; family Diomedeidae; genus Phoebastria; species Phoebastria nigripes. The sequence continues at coordinate 1,969,080 of JAYKAV010002662.1, read as the reverse complement.
GGAAACCCCACAGACAGTTTAGTCCTTGTGCAACCAAGAAAAATGCCATCTCCCCAGTATTCCCATCATGTCTCTGTAATGTGATTTTTGAAGTAGCTCCTTGAGGTTGCTTGAGCATACCTAAAAACATAAATAAATGTTTTTTTCTTCCAGCTGCCAGTTAAAGTACTAGAGACATGTTTGCTGTTGCTGAGTGACATATATCTATTCAAATCCCTTCCGAACTAGAATCAATATTATCTAGATCCATTACCTCCTGCTTTATTGGCAGTTTGGGTGCTTGTTCAGAAAACAGTCCCTCCTAGTAATGTAATAAAGCCCCCACCTTGGAGATAATTAGGTTGTCTGAGATATAGCATCCACTGATGATCATTTCCCTGCTGATTTTGGCCTGCTGCTGCAGCTCAGGTTGCAGTCTCCATCACTACACACTCTTACATCAGACCATCTGAGCCTCATCACCTAATAATTGCCATAGTAGATTTATTTAGATTTTTTTTTTTTTTTTTACTCTTCTATAATAACAGCAACCAGCCAAACCTCAGTATGTCATTAACATGCTTTTAAAAATGCACTAAAATGGCTTTGTCAATTACCTTGAGATTTAATATCCCGGCCACAACACAGATATCCTTCACTCTAACAACAAATCCCTCCAGGAGTGCACACATGACACCACCCTTCCCCACATTTCCTTTGGGTCCTCAGTGTTCCCCAGAGGCTAATAAATTCAAGCTCCAAATCAGGAGCAGAGGCACGCTCCAAAAATGCTGTGAACATTCAGACACGGCCTTGCCAACTGTCTTTCCCTACTCCCTTTCCTGATGCCTTGATGGGTTCCCAATTCAAGCATCCTCACTTGTCATTAATTTCATTACTAATAGATGGGGGAACCACAATCTGATGCATCCACGCACTCTTAACTCACCTCCCCTGATCCTGTGGTGCAACCCGTCCCAAAAGGTCCCACGCATTCAGATTTTGTGTTTTGTTATTGAACGCACTTGCTCTTGGCTTTGACCATTGAAGGATAAGAGAAAACAAATCCCACTCGGTTAGATATGTCAGCCTGTAATGATGGTCTCTTTATCCTAACAGGTGGGAATATATGACTTTGCAAGTCCCCTGAGGCCTTAGGATCATCTTCCTAATTATCTTCATGTCTTTAAACAACGGGATGACTGGCAGGAACTCTGTGCAAAGAATAGCAGATGAGACAATACTTGCTAGTCCTGAGCTAAAAAACAGTGTAAGTAGGAATATTTATTCCCCATTTTTAGGCATTTAAAACCAAACCTTACCCAGTGGTATTAAATATTTAACTAAAACAGGGAGAAGCTGAGGAAGAAAGAGCTGATGCACAAAGGGAAAGCGGGTTTCCCTTAACGGCATAAACACTGATAGTTTTGATGTATTTATCAAAACATGCACAAGGACTCTAGGTGTGGAGGTGGCATTTTCCCCTTCTTGTACACGAGAGCTGGAAGTTCTCCCTTGGCTGTTTCAGGCTGTGACTGTCTTGTGGGCATAGTGCCTCCACTGGAGGCTTTCTCCAATCATGGCTTTTTGCTGACACATTGCAATTTATTGACTTTCTAGGGAAGGAAATAAGGGTGGTTTTGTTAATATGCCTTGCTAGAATCCAACCCTTAAATCCATACAAGCTACTAATATATAGATACTCCATGGATATTGGATTGGCATTTAACTTCCCACCATTTGGACAATTCCAAAGCAGTAGTCCCCAAACTATGCCTCACAAACTACCTATAATCTAATCAACCCTTTTGACATTGCTCATGACCTTGGCAGCCTGCCACCACCATGGTCCATGTCATCAGGGAGAACAACAAATAATATTTCATGATGTGCAAAATATTGTTGTTGTGCTGAACATTTTTTGCTCAATATTGTTGTCTATTGGCTAGCAAAGGCAGAAGTCCACCAGCACAGGTAAATTGCCAAATCCTGGGATCCCCGGGAAACATCCCAATGGTCTTGGAGTCCAGCCTGAGCTTGGATAAATGCAATGTATTACAATCAACAAAGCACTTAATTAATGAATGCTGACATCGTACCTTCTGTGGAACAAAGAGGAAAGCATGGCCCTCTGCCCAAGGAGCTTACAGTCTAAATGAGACTGGCAATAGAGATCAGACACACAAGACATGCAGAGGGAAGGCTGACACTTCAGCTCTCCCTTTGTTTTATGTAAATACAGATATAGACAGTGGCAGCAGAAAGTAAAGCATCTCTCTCCAGGACCCCACGGCTTTTCTCGTCCTCCTGTCCATAAGCAAGTTTAGATTTTATCTTCCCTTCATCATCCTGCTGTCTCCCTTTGCACACATGCCTCTTTTCACATTAAGTTCTTCCTCATTTAAACCCTAATTTTTTTCAGTCTTCCAACTCAAAACACGCCCCTCCAAAAGTAGATCATCTCGCCTTCTCCCCTCACTTGACCTAGGTCACCCACCTCCCTGGTTCAAATACTCTCACATATTTAGATCAAAAGCTCATCCATCCCACCACTCTAAGGTCTTTTGTTCCTTTTCTTACAACTCCTAACAGCCTACAATCTTTGCACGGCTTATAATCTCCTCTGCCCACACAAGATCCCAACTGTCTCCATCCCATCTGAACTCTTCCATTTCCATCAAGATCATGAGAACCTGTCAAATAAAATCACACCCTCAGGCAATGCCCTTAGACCCTGGATACAGACTGGATACAGGAGGAACCGTTAGCATCTACAGATGGTAGGGATATGAATAAAGTCCCTTATGCAGAGTGAGTTAGTATACCACAGGAATTATTCTGGATCTCTTCACTGTCTATACTATAAGAAATGAAACATGTGTAGTCTATAAACGTACCATGTACAAATGCAGATCACAACTCAAAACTGAGTACCTTCCCACCTCCAAAGCATGTTATTCTGGGGACTAGCATTTGTTGATTTGTTTATCTTCCTTTGCCAAAAGCCAAGAATTCATCATCAGTCTAAATCCCTCCAGCTTTTCTGTTTCCATTCCTCTTTCATTTCCTTTAAAATACTCTCCACTCAGCCAAAGTGTTACTTAGTTGTCACTATTTTTTTTTACTGAGAAATTTAAACGTATTGAAAAAGAACTATAATAAGGCCCCTAAAGATTTTTGACCTGAATAAGTGACACACACAAACTTCTCTTCCCTGCAGTTCAGAAAATTGTATTACTATGCACAATATTGTCATTATCCTCTCTCCCGTTAATGACTGACACAAAGAAGTTGAAATATCTACTTCATGCTGGTGAGAAGTGGACAGAACTGAAGGAAAAGGTAGCAAAAAAAAAAAAAAAAAACGCAACAAAAACAAACCAGAAGTGAAGATATTTTTAAAGCACTTACCCAGCATCAGTGCTATTGCCGCACAGTAACACATCTTCTGTACCATTTTTAATGAAATAGTTCACTGCAACAGAAATAGAGAAATGGCTTTTTAACGAGTACATTCTGGGAATGATAACATTCACAAATATCATTCACCAACCAGCATATTTAATTGGGACAGTAATTGAGAGATGAATGGCATGCTTTTGCTTTGTTTTGCTAATTTTAACTTTTATAAATTGTAAAAACAAATACATTTTTTCAAAGCTCTTTAAGCACTTGCTGTTCGTATTCCAAATCTGACCAGTTTAATAAGGTGGCAGCAGGGCTGTGGGCAACGTTTGTAGGAAACATCATCTAGCCATGACCCTGGCTGTTCTAGCTGAGAACATTGTTACTGAATTCAGTATAGCACTATATAGTGAAACCAAACCATAAGCTTGCCCATAACTTTTAGACTCTACACTGATGAGATACATATTAATTGAAGTTTGTGATAGAAAGTCCTGACTCATAGGTTAAAAATGCAACCAGCTATAAGTAAAAATGTAACAATACTAACAAAGCAGCCCACTCCCCCAATCTGGTGGATTCTGCTCAGCATAGAAAACATACAGTATAAAGCAAAAGAAACAGAAAAATGCACCCGCTAAAGATCAAGCAAACAAGGAAGTATTCATAAAGACAAATATTTGTCAACTCAGTCATCTGTAATGGCAATGGAGAGAGACAGACACTTCTCGAGGGAGACTCAGAGGAGCAAGCTAAATTTAAGTGCTCTGGATCATTCCCCGGTTGACTATCAATGAGGCTTAAGGAAATTAGCATCCCCAGGCTAATGAGAGCCTTTGTGTACACACTCCCTCTTCTATCCCCAGCCAACAAAGTCTAACATTCAGAGAAACAGAACAGGAGGCCAACTTCTTCTCAAAAGGATAAGCAAAATCAGTTTTCCAGAGAGAGTCTGAAGAAAAGAGATGTTCTAAGGAGCATCTCTAAAACCTGAATGGCGGCATGGAAGAACGGATAAAAGCATTGATYTAGAAACATAATAAATGCAAAACAGAGGCCAGCAGCTGACTGGTGGAGGGTAGATACACCAGTGTGCTTTGCTGCAGCAGAGAGGACGGGATTCCCTATTGACATAAGACATGATGGTGGTAGCCTTGCAAGCAYGTGTTTGTGAGCAGAGGTGCCTCTGCAGATGATGCTCAGAAGAGGTTCTCCATTCTAGGCCAACCCTCTGTTGTGAAATGTTTTAAAAATCAAGAGTGACAGCTTATCCAGGCAGGCTATGCAAAGAATGCTCAATGGCACAAGCCACYGAACAGATGTGCTGTGGCTTTCTCAGTAAGCTGCGAGCAGTGGAAAAGCCCTGCCCCGTYGCATGCCAAGAGGGAATTACTGTCCATGAGCCTGTGGTTACAAGGGCACGTGATGGTGTTCACAAGTTATCAGAGCATATATCCTGCTCAGACTGTATGCTTTTCCACTTTRTCTTACATGTGGGCTTTCTACAGAAGCATCTTGACAGCAACACCCAGGTATTCAATATGGTTAAAGATCTGTGATCAATCACCACATATGGGGGAAAGATGTCATGTCTTCCATCTCCTTTCACCCTCCACTTCTGCTGGTGAAAGACTTCTGCTTTTCTCAGGACAGATGATATCTTATTTGGGGTATGGAGGAAATATGGCACAACCATGAGATAAGAGATAGACAAACAACTGCAGAGGTTCTGTGCCTTGTTATGAAATGGTCACCACATGGGGTACCCTGAACTTCACAAACATGCACTACTCCCTGGGAAYTGCAACTTTTCATACTACAAATACTAAGAGCAGGAGGACCATAGATCTGTCACTGTGTGTTGACCACTTTGAGGGATGACTGAAGCTCTGGAGCACAGTGCTGGTTGAAGACTGAACCAACACCTCCTGGTCAGCCAAATCAGAAGATGAGAACAGAGTCAGAGCACAGAAGTAAGGAGGAAAAGGAGACTCTGTGTGCAAACAAGAAATTTAAAATCTCAAGAACAGACAAAATTCTGTTGTCTGCTGTTGACTTAAACATTTATGTTTCTAAAACAAGCAATACGGTAGATGCCAAAGAGAGCTATGAAATGCATGCTGAGGAACGAGTGCGTAGACGCTGCTGGGAGGGGGTATCTTCACCKCAGAGTCTGCAACCGCACAACAGAGCATCACAGCTACCATGCCGAACTTCAGCCTGAGGAAGAGCTGAATTGCTGATCTCCTACTGATAAATGAAGGGGGAATTAAAGTATTATACCCAAGGAGACAAATTGCTGTATTATCAAAAATGAGCACAACAATCCATTTGTCATTCAAAGCAAGTTGGTTTGGATTTCGATCAAGCATGCCGGGCAATCAGAGGTCTTTAAGAAGCAAGCAGTCATCACTCTTGCTTTTAAGAACAAACCACCTTGGTATCATATTAACCCATGGCCTCAGCTTTCCATCAGTTAACTCTTGACGTGGACAAAGAAGATAAAACTCCTTTTTCATTTACAGTAGAATTTTCTCTCTGAAACATAGACTGCTCAAACTGATCAACACCACCTGAAAACACAATGACTTTTTCATTGTCTTGGAAGATTCCAATTAGKTTTTGGGGTTTTTTTTTCAGTTTTTTCACTGAAAAATTTCTGCATGTCAGTGAGAAACAAAATAGGAAAACGAAAGTGGAAAACAAACCTGAAAACATCCATATTAGATTTTTTTTCAATTTTTAAAGTAAAATCAAGCCAAAACAATGACATTYGTATGTGTGCATGTGTGTACATAATCTTTATGCAACATGCTATTCTTTCCAAAGGAAATTCTCTATTTTTTTTTAAACCATCTTTACTAAAATGTTGATGTCACAGTTACRGTGTATACAATGCCTTTTAGGAACTTTTCTACGGGAATTTCCAGAGTAAGATAATTACTTGATCATATTAAAAGAATTTWAAAAAATGGTCAGAATAACACTGACTTCATATCAGTTTCTGGTCGGTCAYACATTTTTTACTCTGTTGTTGCCAAATAAATTCATCTATTTTTCAATAATACAAAACATTTCCTGTCAGTACTCAGCAGTCAAAAATTCAAGAGAAATATGTTTTCTAATAACCAGATGTTACCTTCTCCAAAACAYATGCATATTTGTGCCCGAGCCTTATAAATACATACTAAGACCCTGTATCTCCAATGCTCCTGACATAGTATTACTTGTGTTAGGTTGATTCTGTTGCCATTAAATAGGTGTATGATGAATCCATATGTTGGTGTTGTCTCCCCAGGGCTTGTGTTTYAGAGGTGCCGAGTTCAGTAAAATAATCCTGTRAAGTGAGTGCTCACAAGCAGCTTAYTACCTTCTTACAGAGTTCTGTCTACCTGCAAAGGACAGCGAGATGATGGCAACTCCTTCAGCTAAAGAGGCTCAAGCACCAGTAACAGTAAAGACTTGGCCCAAACCCACACCCCTTGCTGTGTACAGGGTATGATGAAGCTCACGCTACCATAACCTCACTGCAACTAGTATTTGTGCCTGTTAGACGGAAAATAGTAGAGGTTTACCTCCATCTACTATGAATCACATCTTCCTTGGCATTGACGTTGACACACCTGTAGCACCAAAGAGTAAACACTCCTCTAATGAAGTCCCTTAATTGTTTTGAGGAAAGGGTTAATAACAAATATTACTGAGCGCAGTTGTTATACATTACATTATTATTTGGTAGGGACTACTGATGGTTGTCTTTAGATGTGACACGGAGCCTAGACAGCAAAACACCATGACTGTGGAGTGGAGTAATGTCTGCTCTTCCCCATCACCAGCAAACAGACTTTATACTAAACACAGCCCAGGAAATAATGTTTACTAATCCAGCTCTCAGTTACATTTATATCAACCCAGAGTAATTCAATCTCTCCAACATCCTCAGAGCTCCTGGCTTTCCAGGGACACCAAGAAGCTTGGTTGCAGCCCTAACGATCAGCAGTCCCTTAAAGCTTAAGTTTGCAACAGCATTAGGAAGATGAAAATATATCACCCCATTTTTTCCTCCTATAACACCGCGAGTTGCTGTGTCTCCTGCAAGTCCATGCTCTGCCTCCTACACTGCTCAAAGCACACAGATTAACCCAAGTTTTAAAGTTGCTGTATGCAARTAGTGAGGAAATACACAAATTCCTCTAGACTATTCTTGCAATGTCTTCCTTCCAAAGTCAATTCCTCAAGCTTCTCATCATTTCTGCTGTTTCATTCTGCACTTTTTCCAATTTATCAGTATCTTTCAGGTTTCTGCATTGCTCCCTTCCACACCAGGCAATTCTAACAGAGCAAACATTTGCAATGGCTCCACCTGTCAAGTTCAGAAAAAAAAAAAAAGCAAACTTCCTCAAAAAAATAACTTATTCTAATCAAAATTATGCTCCAGCTTATACTTTCCACACTTACATCACACCACTGAGCAGAAAGCCAGTGGGGTACATAGAGCTGGAGGGTAGAAGCCCTTCTCATTTCTATGCAAAGGAAAGGAAAAGTTTCCAGTTCAGAAAAATGAAGAAGGTTAGAGTCAGCTTAGAAAACATGGTTTCCGACTCCAGCTTCTGTTCCTCCTTCGAAGACCCAACTGAAATTATATTTTGACTCATCTTACAACAAATTCATTCCAATTTGAAAAAAACCCTATATATTATCACACTTGCATAAAGAGCAGCATTCAAATATCATTAGTCACTGCCCAGAGTAGAGTCCTCTGGCTGACTTTCTAACAAAAACTTCAGAGAGGTGTCTGTTATCTCAGACTATTTATTGCAGCCACACGGGTGCTCGCTGGTTGGAGGTTTTCTCCCTGCGCTTCGGTTGGCACAGAGCACTGACAGCCACCAAACATGCCCATTCCAAATGTAAAATGCAATTCAGAAAGCCCCATCACCTTACAGTTGTGATACGTGACACAGAAACAAAATAGGTAACACCCCCTCCTCGCCCTTTCGCCCACTGGCACAAACATACTGTACCTCCTGGTAATACATAATAATTAAAATGAATCCTTGCTGCACTTGCTGTGTGCACACTGTGTCACACACGGTGAAGTCTCTAATAAATGAAATTGAGTTTGAAGATGAAAAACATGCCTGACAAAAGCGATGGAACAGGATGTATTAAGGGTATTATTAGGGAAGAATGCTTGGGAATAAATGGCACTGCCAGTTAGTTCTTCCCTGATAAAAAGGGTTGCAAATAATTATAATAATCAGTTACTCCCCTGTTGGTCACCCCATGACAGGGGATCTGGCTCTCCTCTGCTGTCCCCTGGCATTTGCTCCTGCCAGCCTTTCTGCTGGGTTTCGCAGGCTCTCGGGTGCTCTCCTCTCCCTTCTTGCTTCCCATCCTTCTCTCCCTCTTCCCCTGGGCACTCGTTTCTGGCCCAGCTGTCTCCTGCCACCTTACCCCTTCACCGTCTGGGAGGACATTTTCAAAACTTCAGTTAAAAAAGGAACGGGAGGAGTTAATTGTGAGGATGGGTGGGTGGGTAGAGGGGCAGAGTCCACGCAGCAAACTTCTTTTGAGGATCTTATATACAACGTTGGCTAATACATGACGTTAGGGTAACTACAGCCCTGAATTCTGGGCCTGAGCTATCCTGCAGGAGATATGGAGGGGCTGGGAGGGGGTCGTAGAAAACCACACAACAAGGTGCTGAGAGGAAAGTGGTCTCCTTAAGCTCAAGTGTCTCTGGTAGGCTTCCCCCCATGTGCTTCCCCCCATGCTCGAGACAAGCCAAAGAAACAATTTCCCAGCCAGGGCTCAGCAGTCACCATAGCACAGAAAAGAACGTGTCCAATTTTGCTAGTACAGCTTTTTCTCTCTTTGAGAAAAAGCCACTAAAAATATCAATCAAACCCTCTACTAGATGGCTCCTGTGCACTAGGAAAAAGCTCTGAAAGCCTCAAAGATCCACAGTACCTGGTTCGTGCTGCCTGTACAGTCCGAGGGAAGGAAAAGCACATCAGCAGCGTTTGGAGTGCAGACCAGAGGGGGGAGGAGAATTTAGATGATCCGCCAAGGCTGTCAAATTGGCTTGGGGACCATGCCAAGTTCACGAGCATCCCGAGGAAGACGAGACAGGAGACAATGACTAGCGATAAATACACAGGCTGGCTTTTAAACATCTTCAGATAACCTCCTTCCGTGTCTCTGTGTCTGACCAGTCACGCAGACCCACGCTCTTAGGGCTGTAGGCTGCAGAGCACAAAACTGAAAGCGTATTTAGTACCACTTGTTTAGACACAGGCTTCACATGAATAGGCAGCAAAATGCTGAAGTGTGCTCTCCGGAAGTTTTGTAGAGGTTTTGTGTAGGTTTTTTTATATGTTTCACACAAAAGAATTAAAACCAAAAGCTGCTACAAGGGTYGAATGCATTTGTGATTACAGACATGCCAGATAAATAGAAGAAAATACTCCTGCTTGTACTGTGATAAAGAAAAAAAATTAATTGGATCAAGAACTGACTAAGAGACAGAAGACAAAGGTTAAGATGAAAAGTCAATGTGCAGTATCTCTGCAGGCTAACAGAGGGCTGTATCTGCWCCACTTTATTACATTTATAAGTACAAGGGAAAGAGAGGGTGAGCAGAGAGGTGACAAAATCTACTATACACATTACTGTACACGTATTTTCCAGGCAAATCAAGTCCAAGGCCAGGACTGAATGAAGAACACTAGAGAGGCCTACCCCACAAAAAAAAAAAAAAAAAGAGTGGAGAAATGCAAAGTGAGATATTATGTTGTCAGAATGTGAAGTAAAGCAGAGAAGGAGAAAATCTCACCCATCCATAACCTTGTCAAGTTTTAAATTCCCTGTATCAGTTCAGGTAAGAGATACAGATTTTTTGAGGGACCCTTAGCCAACACTTTTATGTCATATGAAGCTGTGATCAAAGAAAAGTGTAATATTGAGATGCAGGAGGAACAGGATGGAGTACTATACAGGAAACAACCTATAAACCAGTGGCTTGTCTCCTCCAGAAGACAGACCACAGCATTGCTTTCAGTAGGGTAGCTGCTGGACTGAAGGGTATTGAGGAGCGGGTAATGAGAATGACTGGGAAAAGTTTAACAAGAGCAGCAATTGAAAAAATTGAGATCTTTTATCTTAGAAAAGAGGTGACTATCAGAGTCAAAAATAGCATGCATTCTGGAAAATTGGAACAGGGAGCTTTGTGTGTTCCTGGTCACAGAATGTGATAACAACGATTTTTGCCCTAAGAAAATGGAGGTGAAAAAAAAGAAAAAAAAAAAACAACACCGAAAAAAACTTTCAAAACTAAAGATAAAGGAAATATTTTTCACTACACTTGCCATTTCAACTGCTGAAGTTACTGCTGCAGGCTGTCCCTGTGGCCAAAACATTCAAAGAGAGATTTGTTGCTTATGTAGATAAGGATATCCAGAGTTATAATAGTTAATAAAAATTTAGAAAAATATCTATACTTCAGGCTGTATTAATTTCTTCTGGAACACGTGGGGCTGCTTTGTGCCACAGACTGGTGCTGCTGTAGGTATACCAAGGCCAGATTGAGCCTGGCAATTCCCATATTTTATCTCCACCTCACTTGGGTGAATTCAGCATTGATGAAAAGTATCAGGAGAAAATATTTCTTTACTTATTCCTTAAAACCAGTGTAATAAGGGAAAGCAGCAATGCAAACCGTTCTCTAGCGGTGGGCTCACGGTGCACCTGGGCTGATTGTTCAGAGTTAAAAGTGAATGCTACCTCTTGCCTTTGCAAGGCACGTTATTGCTGAACCCAGAGCAAGCAGAAGACCATGGACAGGCTCCAAAGGGCACAGATGGGGTCCTTTCAAATGCCTCTTTGAACATCACTGTGCGAGTCAAGTGGTATATTAGTTTGGTGGTTTATGAACAATCGGAAGGTGCAGGAAAACTCTGAAATATGTTCAGTCTGCATCTTCCGTGGCAGATCTTCCCTCTAGTAGATCTCTCCTTTCTGTGAGCAGTAATGCAGTGATGAGAGCAAAAAAATGTATATGGGGGACAAATGCTCCTGTTTTACAAACTGTTCCAAGATAAGAACTTACTCTTTCACCACAAGGCCAAAAAAATTCCTATTGAATGGTCAGGAAGAGACTGTATTGGATACAACAGTACCCATTCCTATGTTTTTCTGATCCTTGCACTTCTTCCACTGGGCCTTTCTTTTTCTAGTTAGCTTAAAACATTGAAGTGCACAGGTACAATACCCATGTTAATAACACATCAGAGCATTAACATTTGAGCATTTATGAAGCTATTTATCAAAAGATCCACAGCACCCGAACAAAGCCACAATATTTACAGTTAACGGCAGAGTAACTCGAATAGATTCCATGCTGACAAGCACAGTCTGAAAGCCCAGAGAGGCTCTTTGTCTTAATCATTGGTTCACATACAATCATACATAATAAAACACCTATTCCAGTCTCAACCTGATTTATTGCTTCCCTCTTTCCTCCCACCTCCATAATTACTCATCAAACACTCACTGTCTTCTATTACCACCTCAGAAAACACCTCAAACACTTCAGCTTTTCCCAAACTTGCTACATTTATTATCTGATTTGGACATCATTATTTTCTAGATAGTTCTCGTACAGTTTCAGAATATCTGTTCATACAGTTCCATTTCAGTGGTTCTGAAAGCAAAAATGAAGCAATTCATCAGGCAGAGCTAATAATGAGGCACAGAGCTTAGAGAAGATATACACGCATCTATAGACACACATACATATTTTTATATATTCACAGATATATACCTCAACATCCATGCCCGTTTATTTCAACAGTGCGTTACACCTAGGACATCAAAGAGGAGGATGTGAAAAGACTCTAGAATTATTTCACATTGGTCTGGAACCGCTCCTGATGTATCAGCTCCGAGCAGTCAGAGTGGCTCTAATTGCATTTACACCACGCGCAAGACCAGTTGCTTCCCACAAGCCTGTGATCCCTTCTCAAGTACCCAAGACGACTGTGATTCAGATGGGTATCACATCAGCGTTCAGCAAGTTGCTCTGCAGCCAAAGGTCATCTATGATGAGTGCTCACGTTCCTCAACCTTAGGCATCTAACGTGGCTGGTTTAGTTGGACCATCTCCCTAGGCTGCCTAGTATGATTAAGGGATATAAAATGAAACAGGCTCCTCCAGAGGCTACCTTAGAAAGTTCCTTCTCCAAAGCACTCCTATCGCTCCGTTGGATGTAATTGGGAGCTGCAAAGACTAGGTACCTAAAACAAAGACCTAAACAATGCATTTATACATCTTTCTAAATATAGAACCTGAAGCAACCGTAAGTCTTCCAGGTCTAACTGGAGATGACCAAACAGATATTACATTTATCTTTATCTGGATTTTTTTTTTTTTATAATTAAAGCTTTTTTTYCCAGACCTTTGGTAACTACACAGTTTGACTTCAGAAGAAGAGAAAAATCAATGCCATGAAATGAATGCCAGAAACTAGTCTGGAAGAAAAAAAAAAAAAACACCCTTGAAAAGTCCTCTTTTAAGCTATAAAAATGGTAGTTGATTCCTCCCAGTAAAAGGTTAATAAATCTTAAACANNATTGTATTATCTAAAAGAAATTACAGGTTTTTATTTTACTTTACAAGATACTGATTTTGAGAGAAAACGTACATCAAACACTTTGAAAACAAGACCCTTTCAGAGTGTCTTAAGTAGGGTACTTAGTTTAAGGAAAAAGAAAATACTGGGGTTTAAGCCTACCATTTCAAAAGTGATTTTATAATAATTTTACTATATTTTTAAGGTTTTCTTCTTAAGGCTTTTTTCTTGTGCGTTCAGCACTTACATTGAGCCCAGCTCTACAAAAGAACACACTATTTAAACTCAGATTTCTACTTACTACTTACTGAGTAGTCAATAATCCATTTTAGTAATGGAATACATAAATGACATTAAAGATTCCACAATCACCAGCCATGTGAATCAACTACACTCAGTCCATTGGTACCTCTTTTCTCTCCCTAAGCCAGTGACATATCTGACATCATATACCTTTCAATGCATTCTGACTCACACATTCATAAAGCTTCACTTCATCAAATACATCTTTAATTTAAACACCACAACCGAAGACAGGCTTTCAAGCATGCTATTTGCAGCTGCTTTCCTAGAAATCTTTACAAGTATTGGAATTAARCTTGCAGTTTTCCAATCAGCTGGTATTTCTAAACTATTAGCTCTCCTAAAGGTAACTGACAGCTCAATAACTTTGATATTGATACATTGATCACATCATTTTCATAATGTTGTGGATGTAAACTATCACTATTTTGTACTTTTTTTTCTTTATTTCATTTTTATACATGAGCACTGCTGTATCTACAGCTTCAGATTCCCAGGTTTGTTATTATTAATGTCTAAAAATAATCCTCCTTGGGCTTATTGATTGCAGTCCCTAGAATTGCAGGTAGGAAAATAATTACTTACCAGTAACCAGTGTTTTCCCAGATGAACAAGCTGTGCCTCCATTTTAACTTTACCATTAGCACTTGACATCAAGAATTTTTTAGCTTGATTCTATCTAATGCTCAGCTGTCCCCCACCYCACACTCCATTCATACAGGCAAAGAACAGTCCTTCGGAGGAGGCTGGGAGACCTGATGAGCTACTTCTGCCTTTATCTTCCTTTTTCCCCTTCCTAGGTTTGCAGGAGTAAGCATTATTCATTGGAGCCAAAACCAGAYTGGAATAACTTTTCTGATAAGCCTTCTTCTTAGAGGTTGGTGTGTAAATTGTGAAGACCTAGAGTCATTTAAACTGGTGGAAAGAATAGAGAAATCCTCCTGTTCATCATGAGATAGATGTGCCCACCAAAAGGCARATTTTCGATCTGCATCAACACCGTGAGCTGAGGAAGGACTAAGCAGGTATCTGACCTTACCAGGTGAGCTGTGCCCAGTAGCTAAGCTGAGAAACCAGAGCACCTGCAGTAGCTTAGAGGAAGTTTCTTTCACAGAATTAAGCTTTTAATGACAATGCGAAGAAAGTCCCCTTCTTGACGGTCTGATTGGGAATATTCAATGTCACTTTTGTATGCTAGGACTTAGTGATTAGTGAAGCTAAATGGAAGAGATCTCTCAGTGTGAATTGTCCCACTGAATCCCCATGCTTAAGGGCTCTGTCCCTTGCTTCCCAAGTTACCTGGCATTTCCTCCAGCTGTAGGAACCATCAAAACGATGGAAAGAACAACCAAAGTGTTGGGCGGATAGGTAGGAAATCCTTACTCCTTATGGGATTTAGTTTATATGATTGTCTCATGGCAGATGGACAACAGGAGGAGAGAACCCAACACTTCTCAACAACCCTAGCAACYCTGTAATATAGGATTGACAAGTTCATGCAAGAAAGATTAAGTAACAGCCAAAGGCTGAAAGGGGGGGTGGGGGGGTGACTGCTTATGGATCTATCATGCACAGAAAGGGACCAAAGTGGTTTGGTTTTTTTTTTTCCAGATTTAGGAAAAAAAGATTTTTCTTCTGCCACCACAATTCGTGCCACCACCACTACTGGTGCTGGTACGCTGCCTCCACTGGTGGTGGAGGCAGGAACAGGGGTAGCACAGGGGCCAGGCAGCACCTGCACCATCAGCCAAGATAGGCATGGTGACCACAGTGGTAGAGCAGGAAAGTACATGTGGGTCTTGAGTGTGTAGCTAAGGCAAGGAGTTCCTGAACCCTGGGGGCACGGATATTTCCTCAAGGATCAACCAAAAATCAAGTGTTACCACATGATTGTGGTTAAGCCAATGATGATGCAAACAAAGTTTATAAACTGACTTTTTTCCCCATCTATAAAATCAAAACAAGAGGATTGAGAAGACAGATGAGAAAAAAATTCCTGCCTGGGGGCTGAAAGGAGCTAAGGAAAGAGGATRCAATTTAGTCCATATGCCAAGTCAGTTCTGAATAAAAAAGCAGAGCTGAAGCTATCCCAGGCCTTCTACAAAACCAAAATGTCTCCTGTACCAAGTGCCTGTGGCACACAGTTATCTCAAACTAAAAAGGGCTCAGAAAGACTGAAAACCGAGTTCTTATCTTTCTTTGCACAACATGACTAAGTCTCTCAGCTATTTCCTCTGCAGCACCAGGCAATTCTTCACTGTATTACCCTTTTAAGGGGTTCCACTCGTTTTTGTTTTTCCATTCATGCAAAAAAGGTTCAAAGGCACGAGAAGAGGCTGATGCCATTTCAGAGGCTCCCTGCTGTCCTTTAAAACATTAAAAACCTCTCTCAAAGAATCCAAAGCAAACTTTTGCTGTCCAAGAAGAGCAGCAGAACTGGCATATCACCCCGTTTTGAGTCTCTATGTTAGTGTCCTGATGAACAGAATTAACAATTCTTTTTTCCAATTTTGCTTTTGAGTGTTTTTCACTCCTTTATTTCTTTACATCTTTTTTTTTTTTTTTTTTTTTTAAGTATTATTTTGAATCTCTGACAGTACTTCAGGTTTCTGTTTTCTGTTTTTTAGACTAGTATCCCTGCTCCAAACTAAATGACTCAGCCACATTGGTTTTGAAGTCTCCAAACAGCTTTTGTAATTGTCTGCGCTCCCTTCAAGTGAACTCTACTATCTCAACATGTTGGCCAATTTTCTTCTCTAGTTCTTCTTCAAAATAAACACTGACACTACTCTGTTTCTTAATATATTCCTCTCTTTATCTAATTTGGTCTGCCTACACTTTAATCTAACTGCATGTATTGCTTAATTCCCTGCAGTACTTGAAATTTGGACTGTTATTAAATTGTGGTCAGTACTACTCTGTTAAACAGTCACTTCATTTCACCATAATACTTATGCAAAATGAAATATAAAGCACTATCCCATCTAGTTACAAAATGAGCCAGTCCTTCCATTTCTGAATTGCTTTAGTGCAATAGTCAACATTAAATGAAAATCCTACTTAATATTGTTCTCCCTAGCCTAATAGCTAAGCCACCTTCTCCAGCATTTCGAGGAACACTTTATTATTCTTATTCAGAGGTCAGTACATTTTTCCTATAAATCTACTTTTCTTCTAGCTCTTCAGTGGCCTGCTGCACTGACTCAACACTTCAACTATTTAAATCATTTTTGTCCATCCACCACAACTGATGGCTGTTTGCCATAACGCACCGTGTCTTTATTTTCAGATATTATGAAAACATAAAAACATTAATTGATATTTTTATTACTTACTATTAATACCACATGGTCAAACTTTAATTCGCTTTAACCTGTTATCTCACCAAGTTGATTATCTTTGTAATAGGTAAATCTCCTTTAGTGATAACAAGTATATTTTCATGACCATATTAACCATTGCTGGATTTACTAAATGGATTTATGGGAGCATCTCCCCTCCTCCCCATATCAGGACTACACAAATAAATTTGCTCATGGTATGCCAGAGCAATTCCTCCCATTTAAAGCAATGTTGCAGCTGGCCCTGAYATTAACTATATTTTTATAGAGACTGTCCAGTAGTACATTTACCCTATTTCCATTTCCAGCGAGTCAAACTATCTTCACAGCTCTATTTCATCCCTTCACCTTTATTGCAGGGCTTTATACTTCCAGCCATCATTATTTTATCTCTCAATGCCTCTATGAGAAAGGGAGGGCAGCACCTCACACAGCTGTCAGTTATCTGTGGGTGGAGGAGCCGTGAAGCGCCTTAATCCACCACAGGTGCAGAGATATCTTTACTAGCTCCACGAGCACTCATCTCCAAGCTGGAAGCACAGAGAGCACAGGTGGGAAAACATGTCAGCAGGCTCATCACCAGCCAGCATAGGTCCAGTGTGGTTTTTTAGCTCTGGCACAGAGCTCCTTCCCCTTTCAGCTGATGAGAGGGCAACATTGAGGGGTCACATAACCTGATGGTCAGGGTTAGTCCCAAAGATGGCCATCATTCAGCCAGAGCTTTGTGAGCTACCCTTCCTTAGTGCTGCATCAACCACACCGTGCACTAAAGACACCAATGTTGAGCTTTCTATTCCTTGAATGAATCCTTTCTAACACCATTGCTTCCAGGGCTGCTCAGACTGCAGGGAGAGGAATCGAGCAGAAAGGCCAGAAGTCACCAGTGGGGAATGGTGGGACTGCCCTTGGCACAATCCCTGGACCATGTAGCATGGCTGAAGAGGTGTACAATGCTGAGAAGCCACCAGGAGTTGGAGGCAATCTTGTGCCAGGCGTTCAACAGAATCCTGGGTCAAGCCAGGCAACTTCCAGGAGTGAGGCACAAGGTTTTTATAGTGCAGATGGCTGGAGACACAGGACTGAAGGGTCCACACAGTCAGAGCAGAAGTACCCCGTGACACTATGTCCCTTCCTCCCAACCAAATTTCCAGTTAATGAGTTGACTATATGGTTCATTCTTCTCCTCAAAATAAATAAAATACCAAAGGTCACTGGTCATAAGTTCCTACCAATGCACATCAGTCTGGCTGCCTCCTTCCCTCAAGAGCATCATTGGATTGTTTTAGATGTGAGTCTATGTCATTGCAATTGGTGTGGGTTGTCTGGTGACTCAGAGGGTTTTGGAGCAGCAACAGCCAGGCCACTTATTTACATTCTGAAGTTTATTTACATGAAATGCTTATTTTTTTAAAAATGTTATTAAATTAGTTCAGTGAACCTATTTCTTTGTAATTCAAACTATAGCAGACCGTAGAGTATTAAAAATTGCTTTGGCCTAGAAAACAAGCCTTTTGATAATAAACATCAGGGCACCAGATACTGCAGGATGGCCCAACCCAGATAGTGAGTTAGGGCCCTAGTAGCATAAGATTTCCTTAAAAAAAAGCTCTTGGGATTTTTCAGATTAATAAATACTGAATTGCTCTGCTTTGCTTTTTGATTTTTTAAGACCCTTACCTCAAATTTTGAAGTTTTGCTAGAAAATGCAAGAGCTATAAATTGTCTTAAAGAGACAGYGTGCAAACCAGACCCACATACAGAGTCGAAATTTTCATGTGATTGCCTAATTCCAGGAAAGGGAGCTTTAAGAAAAATATCATGAAACACCCTAAAACTGTGAAAATCATCAATGATGCAACAAGGACCTTAGTCTGTATCATAGGAAAGCACCAGAAATACTTTCAGCATGAACTGTGAAGGCACCACAGAGGTCAGAAAAAGCTACCTAGATCTTTTGAAACCACATCAACATCATGAAGAGCCAGTAGTCACGTAATGCTGCATTTGCTGATTCACATATAGATTTTGGTCAATATAATTAAAAAAAAAAAAAAACCAACCAAGAAACAGACAACAGGGTAAAAAGAGCTTACCTGGATCACTAAGAAATTCCTCTGAGGTGTTCCACATCCTACCATCCAAGTACAACGTGCCATTGGTGGAGTTAAACTTGGTGTAGTCTCTGACACACTTGTGTCGCAAGTTGCCCATGAAGAGCTGGAGGCCTATGAGGGCAAAGACACTCAAGCAGAAAACGGTCAGGATCATCACATCAGCAAGTTTCTTAACAGACTGGATAAGTGCCCCTACAATGGTCTTCAGCCCTAAGGAGATAAAAGCCAAGAGTTTATAGACTGAGAGGCTGAAATATGTCTGCAGATAGCTACTTTTCATGATGAAAATCTCCATGGAAGGGAAAATTGGAAGGGTTTCTACCACATGTTTATAACTRGACGGCAGAAACGAGAGACAAGTGATCACTATGAATGTTTAGTTTGGCCTATTTTTGTCTGGACAAAAGTCTTGGTATTACTCTTACACAAACACTGATTTAAAAATGGAGGGAAAGAACTGGATGGAGGAACAGTGAGATACAAAAATATTCATGGATAAAGAAAACAGAATATCTTTTATATTTTCATGGAGCTGCAGTAAAGGCTGTAAAGCCTAAATCCCATTGAATTTTGAGAATGTGAATTAGTTTTAAATCACTCAGGTGATTCTGATAACTTTATCCCTCACATAAACAGATGAAAAGGTACGGAAATGTTATTTATTCCCTGATTATTTTACATATTTTAGTGCCAAATCCAGCTCGCTGTCCTCATAYGAATAATTCCTCTGCCTTCAATTCATTTGCTTAAGACAACAAGAATTTGGGATTAGAAATAAGCCAAATAATATGGGCAATCAAATAAACACAGTGGGTACTATTTGAGTAAAACAACCTGAGTCTCCAACAATACCTGGGTGAAGTTAATCATTTTATAATATGCTGCCAATGTAGATAAATCATCTTATTACAAAGACCAAAGGCTTGGGTCACACAAATTAGCTTCTCCTGTGTTATTTCACCCTGTAACACTAGCTTCAGCTTATTATTCTATAAATATACGGATATAAATAATTATACTGTTTCTCAAAAGATGTCGCTTGCTTTTGAAGTGTTCCTGGAGATCAGCACCATTTGAGCTGATTTAATATTACATGAATGTGACAAAAMCCACTCTTTTCAAAAAAAGACCCTTCTAAAGTTGTGTGCTGTAGTTGGACGCTAATATCAGCTGYACAATGGTAGCAATTTTGTTGTTTCTTTACTATTTATATTTAATTAATACTCAATAAGTAGTAATCAGTGGTTCTGATAATCAGTGTCACCACTATGGCAGCAGTAAGAGAAATTGAGTTAAATGGAAAAAAGAAAATGCAAAGAGGAAACAGGAGGAATTCTCCTGGGCAATACTCAGAAGCACATTGATTTGCTCATTGAATATGATCATACACATTAAATCTCAGTTCCCTGGAATTCCACCCCAAGAGTTTGGCAGCCACAAAGGTTGAGCTAGTGCTGTATAATTTAAAATAACATAAAATGTACTTGAGGACTCATAGGAAGGCAAAATGTGGTTTTGCTCTTGCTTAAAATTCTGCAGTTAAGGGAAGGGYAAATCATAGTTTCTCAAAAGAGGATGAGCTGCTAGAATGGCCAACAGGTCCAGCAGTCCCTGAATCCAGCAGCCTAAAATATTCCACTCCTGCATAGGGTATTGCCATTAGGTTAACCTGTGAATGATATTAACGGCTATAAAATGGCCATTTAACCAAAAGGGACTGACCCATCAAGTGTCGGTAGCCCCCTTTCTCCACTAAATTCTTTGTTTGCCTCTTTACAGCTAGTTTGTGGCATGGTAAAGAGGGAGAGGTTAGACAGCTCCCTGCTCTACTCAAAAGCAAAGCAAAAAATATTGCAGTGCAAACATTAGGCAAAAGCTGGATTTTCATGCTATCTGCACTCCTCATCAGAAAGAGGTTTTACAAATGAGGTCAGTTCTATTCAGGTACCTGGGAAAAGGCCAGCTTTGAACTTTTGAGTCCATCTGTAGATTTGGCTACCTATTGTGATGCCTAAATAAAAAACATACCTTTTCTGATAATCTAGTCTTGGATGAACTTTATACCTGAAGTGAAACTAGTTTTAGTTGTAGCCCAATTCTGAAGGACTTCCTGGGGTCTCACCCTTAGCCAGTGTTAAGAATATAAGACCTTTAAGACAGCCAGGTCTTAAACAAGTAGTGAGGTGAGGAAAAAGAAATATGATTTGTAAATGCACTAGAATATTTTTCAATTTTATCTAATATTCTGAAATGTTTTCAATGAATCTCATCATTGGCTGTCCTTTGAATGCACAGATGTTTCTTCACTGAAGCTGGTGAAACTTGGGACGTCTGAATGCAAACCAAGTCTTAAGAAACGAAAGAAAGCCAAACCACAAATTCTTTTAATTCAGTCCCCTCTGTGGAATCCCTGAGCACATTTATTTGTTTGTAAGGCTTGGAGCCTGCATTTGTATCATCTAAGTCCACTAATTAATCTTACTCACATGGGCAAGGACAATGGGAGTCCTAATGTGAAAAGGGATAGTATTAGGAAATAAGACCTACAAAATTCCAACCACCAATAAAGACTATCTGTTTTCAAAATCAGGCCCCAGTATTGTTAATTTCAAGGTCATTTCATGAAACATGTTTTTCTCAGTTTACTTACTGGGGTTTTAAATAGAATAGTAACCCTATACTATTAGTTTTACAAGTTAATTCCTTGCAGGTATCAAATAATTTCTTTATGAGAAGGCTTTCTGCTTTACTTTCTTTTTCTTTTTTTGTTTTAATAGCATACAGGCTTCTGAACAGTTTAAGAAGAGAATGCTTTAGTAATACAATTGCTGTAATTAAAGACCATTTAAAAATAACTTGTACTCTGCCTCCTGGACCTTTGTTAAAACTTTCCAGGAAAACCATTTGGGGAGTGGTATACTTACAGTCTAACTGTTTTTTTTCTCACCCTTTAAAAACAAAATTTGCCCAGAAAGTTAAGTAGCATCCGTCAAGTTGCTTGGCACAACTCACTGCTAAACAAAGTGTCTAAATCACCATTCATTTGAACTTTCTGTGCTTCATAAATGGAAGGGCTGAGGGGAAATAAGGACACCCAGAACCTCTTGTAGGTGCTCTGCGTTTCTCTGAATCAATCCCATGTTTTGTAAAAGCAATGCTAGATGTATTCAAATTTAGAGCACTGTTAAATCTTCTAGATAAATAATCCTCCTTTGAAATAGTGCCAATGAGAGCACTGCAATATAGCTTAATAGAAGATACTATTTATGGGGCATTAAAGGCATTTACTTAATTCTTGCAAATCAAACATCAAACCAGGCAGCATGCAGAAAAAGCTGAGGATCTGACCCAAAGCTGAGTAACATCTACACCCGTTAATGACAATGGGTCTATAGATTGCTCCCTATGGAGTAATCGATACAGTGTTTTCCTGAATCACTGAATTCTTTCCACACTTCTGGGCCAAATCCTGCTTGCGTGACATGAACAACACCACAGCATCCAAAGCCAGTGGAATGAGGGCTGTACAGGCAGCCTGACATGTGCAGAAAGCAAGAAGGATTTGGCCCAAACATTCCTGTTAATACAGGTAGAAATTAACACATTCAGAGGTTAATCAAATAATCAGTTTTCAAATGCAAATCAGAAACCATAGAAAATGCAAGCAACACCAAACAATGAGAAATGGCAAGATCCCACAACACCATCCATTCCTCCTACGAGATGTGAGAAAGTATTAGCATAATTCAGTATGACATCCATACCAGATGTTGGCAATCACCTACAGAACATCAGACAGTTTCATGCACAGTCTGGAAACAAGCGGGGAGAAAAAGCAAAAACAAAAAAAAAAGAGAGTGTGACTTGCACCATGATTGTCCTCACCTAGCCTACTCCATCTCCTGAGGATACGCATGTGTCTTATAAATGTCTGCATGAGTCATGTGCATGTAGGGAGACAAGAGTTCACTCTTGATGAACGTATTTGTCATTAGCCACTGACACGTGGGGCAGCAAGAAGTTTAACAGCATGTTGGCAAACTTGAATGGTTGTCAGCATTCCTGTAGACCATCTTTGCATGGAAATGTGACTGTCAGGCCAGTCTCCAAGGAAAACACAAATATGTCATGTATTTCTCACCTCTGGGATAGTTACTTCTTGAGTTAAGTGATTTACCCACCAGAAGGATGACATTATCTCTCTGCAGGAGGACTTCAGTGAGACTGAAGCAGTGAACGGGGGTCAGTATCCTCCACACAGCCTTAATTCTTGTGCTCCAAGCTCTGTTCTGGCTATCAGTAAAGTACTGGGTAACATTCACAGCACTATTTATAGCCTTTAGACTCACACTAACTTAAATGGGAGCTGGATCAGGCCCCAAAGTGCCTTGGCCCAATTTTCTATGAGGTCACCTTTCGCCGGTATCCTGTCATTTTATGTGACATATTCGTGACGTACAYGACTGTTCCAGAAAGAGCAGTGGAGCTTCTCTGGATACAGGCAYTTCACAAAATCCTGGTGATGATGATGATGATGGCCTGCATTTTGCAGGCTTTTGGTAGGGAGGCGTAGGAGGGTGTACCTCAGGGCTTTACATTACCTCAGTTAGTAGTTATCAAAAAACATTGGTGATTCCCATGCAGATAAACTATGATTTGAAACCCTCTATTGTCGTGGGAAGGGTTCCTATCGAGCATGCTGGGTCTTGGATACGCTGGTAATGGGAGACGAATGAGTGACTTTAGTGGGTTGTTCTGCTGCTGACCATAGTTCCTATCTAGATTGAAAACGAAYGAATCCAGTTGCCATGGCAATGTGCAAGATGCTAATTAATAAATAAAATCACTGAGGGTTAAAGGTTTTATGCTCCCATAGAGAAAATGTTACTTATTTCTAAGAACTTGAACATAAGGGATATATAAAGAAATTAAAAACTTTTTTCTTTTAATGAGTTTGGATAAACAGATATCCAGCTACTGTACAAAACTTGTTTTCTCTCGATATCATGGGCAACTGGAAAACAGAAAGAAATGTGTGTGTTTAGTGCAGAAAAGGGAAAATTGAGGGGATCCATGAAGGTCCTCCGCCATGTTAAGGGCTGCCACAAAGGGTAAGGCACTGACCTGATGTCCTACACAGTGGCTGTAGGGTAAAAAATAATGAGCTGATAATGCACCAAGAGAGAGTGAGGCTGGATGGGGGTCTGGATTCAGAGATAGGACCTGCAAGTGATCCATGGCCACGTGGGGCAGGAGATGCTGGCATGACGGCAACCAAACTGAGCCCAAGATCTCCAGTGAGCAGGAAGCACATGGCTTAGCACATGGTAGATGCCAATATTTGGGTTGCCGAATCTGGATCTGA
This sequence comes from Phoebastria nigripes, assembly GCA_035582835.1. NCBI lineage: Eukaryota > Metazoa > Chordata > Aves > Procellariiformes > Diomedeidae > Phoebastria > Phoebastria nigripes. The sequence continues at coordinate 1,944,941 of JAYKAV010002662.1, read as the reverse complement.
ACCCGTCCTCCCAGGGGAAATCTAATGGCAAAAGTAATGAGGTGCTGGAACAGACTTCTCAGGAAGACCATGAGACCTCCACCTTGGAAGGACTGTTAAAACAAGTGAGGTAGTAAATATCATGCCAGGTCTGAGCCATACTAAATGCAGCCTTAGGCCAGGGGAACAGACTCTGAGAGTTTGGGAGATCTTTTTGAGTCGTGTGAGTCTGTGTCCCCTAAACGCCCCTGTGCCTGCTTGTGCGCCTAGAGCGAGGCATTAAAGGTAGGTGAGATTTTTAAAAGCACTAATTGTTAGCTTTACTAACTCCCTCTGGAGTCAATAGTGAAACTCATTGATTTCAAGTGAAGCAGAATGCCTTTGAAAACCAGCCTCTAAGTGCTTTGCTGGACAGAAGCCTTACACCACAGAGGACTTGGCCCATTACTTTCGGTAAACAATTTCACTGAGCATGCTGAGTCCAAGTATGTTTGTGCAAACATAACTAACTGATGGAAAAGTGTGATCAATTTTATTGAGGAAAAGCTTAGATATTTGCAAAGGAGAATACATCTCAGCATTTTTTACCTAAGATGTAAAAGAGGAAGCAAAAATAACAACCTCCTCCTCTCTCTAGCAGTTGAACCCAAAAATCTCATGGAAGATACTAGTGTTCATCATCTTTTCATTTKTAAGCCTATTGTGGAAAAATACTTCATCTCAGCATAAGCCTATGTTATCATTAAAAACTCAGACTGATCTCCAAATAAACCACAGCATCATGCCCAATATTTATTTTAAAATATATGTGTCTGACTGAAAAATGAACTGGTGCCTCTGAAATTATCTGCTAACATTAAAAAAAAAAACACCTTAGCTGTGTTTCACAGGCAGCTAGGTGTTCCTTGGCAATTTGTAGCTCTCCACATCTGTAATTTAAACATGCTCAGGGCACAGGTAATCTTGACAATAAAATCTAAGGCCAGATATTTTATTAGCATATCTTCATGCAGTTATGTCAGCAAATGATTTAGTTACGTGTACCTAAAAATGCAGTTATCGAAAAACTAATCAAATAGTCAGAAAGAAAAAAAAAGAATGTTATTATGTATTACTGTAATAAATAATACTCCTCATCTTTTTTTTTTCTATTAACCAACAAATGGAACAACTCTGGTTTTAATATCACTGAWGGGCTTTGGTGTACTTTTAAATAAAGTTTTTCTGAATCTTAATACTCCTTTTTTCCCCACTAAAAAAACAGCTAAAATTTATCATTTGATGTAAAACAAGCTTCTGCTCCAACTCTGATAAAGAACAGCAGAAAATTGCTATATATATAACTCAGCAAAATTGACAGGCTCTGTTCTGAAGAGGTTCAAGCTTGAGACAAGATGGAAAGCGAAAGGTGTCCCCTGGAGATGGCTGTCCCTCCAAGTTAGTCTTCAAATTGCTAGCAAAGGAAGCTAGGAAACTCCAGTTTTCTTTCTGATTAGCCACTACTATCCCACATGATCTGTAAAACTGTGCTCAACTTTCTGTTTCCCAAGAAAAAAAAAGTCCTTTCTCAGTGTCAATCCGATTAGAGAAAACATGACAAAACCTCTCTGCTAATTGATTACTCTTTTTAAACTTAAAAGACAAAAATTAAGACAGGAACTTGATTTCAAGGAATACCAGACCTAATCATCTTTAAGTATTCTATAAAAGCTATATTTTGACATACACTTTCAATAAAAAGTACCTTGCTCTCTCAATAATTTCACTGATTTTCATTACTGTAATGTTGGAATGAGGGAGTAAGCTTTAGACCCATATATATGTTTTCTTAACATCTCAATTCCAGAATTCCCATTTCTAGCTTATATGCCGTGTGAGTGCTGTCCCTAMAAGTTTACACCATGGAATTTGTTTAGATTTATATTATAGTACAGATGTGCATAATATGATGGATGGAAAAGCCTTTCTAACCTTAAAGAGCTGTGTGTAAGATTCTGAGCAGTTCTCTCGATGTTTTGAATATTTTTGACATGTAATTGCCAACATCTGTTCAGGATTATCACCGATAGGATCTATCATGCATGGTTTTCGCTACCTTCTCTACCTTGTCATGCAGGTTGGAGATGTTAAACACTGAGGCTGAATGAGACCTGTCCATAGATAATGCTTGGCAAGAAAGTATTGTCATAGGGTTAGTCCACTGAGAGTGGACTCATCTCTGCATAAATTACTTAATAGTAAATATTATTTATTATTTTRAGAAATAGTAATAGATTAGATAAAAAGCTATGAAAAAAGAGCTTCTTTTACTACAAGATCTGTAGTAAAACACTGATTTTCTTTTTCTGGGGGGGGAAATCATATCCTTTAAAATGTGAGAAAATGTGTGTTGGTGAAATGCTGAATCTACCGAAATCAATGATGAAATGTTCTCTGATCTCTTCAGGGTCCAAAATTTAAACACTGTTTCTATCACATGCAAATGGATAAACACCATGACCAGTTAGATTATCTATGCCTGCAGTCTTGAAACCTCAGCTCATAGCATAGATTTAGATTCCTCTATCGATGCGCTCTTAAACACGAATACGCATTTTGAGGTCATTAACCTTCCATTTTTAAAAATCAATATCTGAAGACTTTAAAGGAGTTTCATTGCCATTTTCATATGGTTCATGAATGAGTACTTTATGTATGTGATTCACGAGCCGCTGCATACGCCGTTCTTACAGCAGCACTCGTTTTAATGAGGTCTGTAATTTTGGAAGCACTCTAATTCCTTCTGCCCACAAAAACAGTATTGGAAAACATATGAAAAATGTATTCTATTGACAGGTCACATTCCCTACATTCCTCCATTTCCCGATCAGTATCTATGGTTAAGCCATCTGTAATTGCTGTGTTTACTACTGGAAATGGCATGTAGGCTTTAACTGCAGCCGGAGTGTTTAACCTGATTTTCACCTGAAATGACTGAGATTGTTTTCAGCGCCCGCAGTACTCTGAACGTTCGTAAGGCTGAGACATTGCCCAGGTCCACAAATTCAGTTATGTATCTGTAACAAGGAAAGTCACACACAGACAATGACAAAACACCAGCAAAAAAAACAACAGTCAAAGGGACAAAGAGAGACAGAGAAAGAATCACTTGTAGCTGAGAGCCAAAACRTAAGGATCAGGGCTTCTTACCTGGGATTACTGAAATAGTTTTTAAAGCTCTCAATACCCTGAAAGTCCGAAGAGGTGAAACACTGCCTACATTCACAAATTCTCCTACATACCTGTAGAATTAAGTCACAGTTATTTGGAATTATACAATAGAGTATGAGACTTGTCTGAATGAAGAATGCATTCATACATAGCAGGAGCAAATGCAGCCGAATGAGAGGTGCATCCACTTTTCAGGCTGTTCTTTGATGCCATTTGTCCCGGGTTTTTCATAGTACACATTATTTCAAATGTTTCTTGAACTATCAAACTTATTTAATAGGCATCAATTCTTTAAAACTACTGGGTGAACTTTGTTATCGTGCTGTTCAGCAATAAATACTTTAAAGATTTTACCATCATGTAGTTTAACAAAAAATGCTTTACGTTTTAGGAAATATTAAGAGTTATTTTGTTGCTCTTAAAAAAAAATAAAAGCTTCAAATACCCAAATAATTTTCACATAATAGCTTCTGCAAACTACATATAGGACAACATGGGAAAATATCAGTGCAAATGTTTCTACTGGGTTATTTATTCTAAGACGCTGTACTCTGTGGTAAAGCAGATGTTGGTTTCAAGAGATGCTTAAAATTTTATTTTGTTTTGTACATCAAATCCATGCCCTTTGGCTGCAGGAAAATGGATTTTGAATGAATATAATTGCAATCCTACTAAAAACTATTTATGATTAAAATACCAATCCCAGCTCTTCACTGCTGTGACTATTTTGGTCATCATGGAGACCCATGCCACATCTAAGCAAAATGCTCCCAGGAGGGTCAGTTATAGAATGAGTTTGGTTTTATCAGTGTCGTACAAAATTATTTCCTCCAAGTCAGTATACAGTAAAAGCATAGTCACCACTGTATCTTCTGAACAAAACAGCTCTCGGACCCTTTAATTTCACTATTAAACTTCTATTACATTTCATTTACATATTCTACTTCTTTGAGGCATTTGTTTTTACATGTTAAGGAAAAAACTCACCTGGTTATTTCACAAAGCCTCCTTAAGTGGGTTTTGTGCAAAGGCCTCTGGGGAGGACAAAGCATCCTCTCCATATCTACTAATCCAGATCATAACCTGGAAGAGCAATATTGCTTCTCCTTTTCATAATCTCATAGGGGAGTATGGGCAAAGATTTACCTGTTTGGTAATTCCTACCCAGGTTTACCCAGTGCTTCTCCCCCAGACTCTTCTGCAGCATGCAAGGGTGGAAAAAAATAATTTGGGGAGAAGCAATAGCATGGGAATATGGTTTTGCTGACCAGAGATGTGTAAAAACACATTATTAATATGTGAACAAGCATATGAAGCAAATACTACTGCTGCTTGTTCACAATAGTTAATTAAGATTTATTTCGGCCATTTCTTGGATGAAATTGCAGCAGACCAGTTCCTCTGTATCAGGGAGCGAGAAGCAACTGGAATTCCCATCCCGAATTTTCCTGTTAGCCAGGGAATTGCTTATTGTCTTTAAGCTTTTGGCAGGGCACTTTCCAACCCAGAGTTACAGCTGCCTCTCCCTCGCCTGTTCGGGAAAGTACTTGCTTGTCTGGGAAAGTGTGATCTATACAGGGGCAGTTTCATAATGTCCCCTGAACCCATCCATGGCCCCGCAGAGGGACACAAGCCATGGTTGTGTCTGTTAGCACAGGGTGGGAGAAAAGCCCTGGAGACCTCTGGGACCTCTTACTCTCTAGTGTGCTATTTAAAACTACTCTCTGTGACCAAATCCGTGCTGTTTCTGCCCAAAAGAGGAGGTAGGAAGTTATTTTGCAATAACTGTAAAGCAAGTGATGGTCATTCCACTATAACACCCACCACTGAAAGAATCAGATTTTCTGTTAGCTCAAAACTCTTGGTCCATCTAGTTCTCATGGTCCCTCATCAGGCTTTCCCATTTTGAACCCTCATGCCATCTTTGTTTCCAGGTACAGGAATACCTCTAGCATCACACTAGCTACAAGCAAAGACAACCCCAGAGTTACCTGTATAATCAGTCTTACTTCAAATTACTTGCAAATTGAATTTATATGAAGGATAAGTCATATCAGAATAGAGTCCATTATCCAATGCTCTGTACTATCTGCTGCTTGCATACTTGGGAAGGAAGTTTCATTGTACATATGAAGATCATATTGCAGTCACTTTTAACTCTCTCACTGCTGCCTATGGGCTCAAGGAAACACTTTTCTATTTCTTTTCTATTCCAGAATTCCAAGTCTTTTTTTTCTATTCTAAAAATGTTACTATAATATGCCTTAAAGTAAGAAACAATAGGAATGGATGCCGGTTCTGAAGAGCGCAGCCACTGCTATAATTTGATGTTGAGAAACTTGATTTTTCGCAGCTGCAGGCCCCCCTGTTTTAGGGACCTTCTAACTAAGAGATGAAATATCATTTGGAAAGAAAATTGAAATGTAGCTAGGAAAGAAAGGAGAGACACGCAAGCCTCTCATTAAATAAGGCTTAAGGAAGTTTTCATGAATCCTTGGGCTGGAGCACTCAGTGGCCATTCAAGTCTAGAAGAATCAGAAAAGCAAAAAGAGGTATAAGCCCACAACCTCTGGGAACCAAACCCTGGTTCCTACCTGCAGGGAGTGAATCACCTCTGGGCAACTGTCCACCTCAAGGTCTGTGCAAACCTTCACATCTTTCCAGCTCCCTAAGCCCCAAACACCCAGAGATAATGTGGACAGAATTTAAGGGATATCCAGACCTTGTCCCACACTGACTGTTCAGACTCGAATTTCAGTGACCGTAAATGAGATGCTCCCGGAGGAGTTCTGCAGAGCCGGGGGTGATGCCCCAACCTCTGCCCGAGCTGAGAAGATGAGGTGGAGCAGATGCATTGCCAAGGCTGCAAGCTGTGGCTCAGCTTGTCCTTTTCTCTGCTCCTTTCTGCCTCACCGTCAAAACCCTCCTTCCTTGTGGAATAGAGGGAACCCAAGCACAGAAGATCTCCATGTTGTGCTGAATTCAGAGACCTGCAAATGAACTCACATCCGAACTCACATACAGATGAACTATCATACCCTGCTTTTACCAGCTGTATGATGGCCAGGAGAGCAGGCTGTTGTTCTGTCCTGCCTCTAAATGTTGCAGGAGAATTGCACTTAGCACTGCTTGAGGAAAGGTTTAGCTGAGAAAAATACCTAATGTATGCTGACCTCCAGAAGCTCCTCCCCATCTGCGTTGCATTTTTTTTTAAAAGCTTATCACGATGGCCAGATGTCAGTTCAGCCAAATCCATAGGAATGTAATAACAGATACCAGGATCTGGCCTAGGGCTAGCTTTGATCCAAAGCCTACTGAAAGAAAGGGGAGTCTTCCCAATGAAGTCCACATAAGTTTTACACATCTTCATGCTGTTCTTCTGCTAAATGCTGCTAAGAACATTGGTTCTGATCCCTGCAGCCTACCAGAGTTTTCCTACCAAATTCAGTGGCCCTCACTGGTGTTTGAACTAAGTTTGGTTGAAATTTTTTACCAATTTTGGTTCCATTCAAATGTCATGGGCCGAGGAGTTCAGCTCAAACGTCAGTGCTAGCAGGCTTGCATCTCACCTAAGRTGGTGAATTATGAGGTTTAAAGAATGCAGCGAGAACTAAACTAAAACCAGAACATAATATAGGTACCATTAAGCAGAAAATCCAGGGAGATCAGATGAAATCCTTCTAGGATTAGGAAATGGGGCCTTTTGGGGCATCTCTACTAGCTTCCACTTCAAGATGACACGCTCTCTTTACRTGCTTTTTTCTCTTCTTTAACTATGAAGAAAATCTGGATTTCTAGCTCAGCTGGAGATACCGACAGTGTCAGACATCTGCCTTTGGCCAGAGCTTGGGCTGACCCCGTGTCCGCTGCAAGTGTTGGCTGACTGCTCCCCTATCCCTGGGTATTTTTAGCTGTCTAGATGCCACAAATCCATCAGCTCCTTCAAAGCACCAGAACCCCACGTCCTGAGTGAACTCTAATAATCTAAGTAGAAGTATACAGCTGAAGGGGAATATCATGTTGGGGGCCAAATTTCTATTCCGAAGATATATAACAAGTTTCAGAGGCCTTTAAATTAATTCCCTATAGTAGTAAAATAGTAATTACTTTCAGGATGAAGAGGGTTTGTGACGTGAAGAACGTGAAAACAGCTTTGGTGGTGTTATGGATGGATAGATTATAAATAGGGATTTAAATACATGGGTATTCAGTCACACTTATAACATTTTCTATTCAGAGGTCTGAAGCTTCCCAAAACTACATTAGATAGGCAGGTATTATTACAGATATTTTACAAACAGCGCTCTCTGTGGAGCACAGAGAGAGTAAATAATTTCTTCAAAATAGTCTAGTGAATTGAGAGAACAGAATCCAGAATTCCTCTGATTTCTTCCTCTGAAACCACTCAGGAAAACAAACTCCATCCTAATATACTTCAGCATTTTCCCATTTTCAGTAGAATTTGAGTGAAAAAAAGAGAACAGCCAGACAATTTTTTAAAAAGTTCTATTGCATATTGCTGTCTTGAAATAGATAAAGGAGTGCTACTTACGCCATAACAATAACACTGAAATCCAGCCAGTTCCATGGATCTCGAAGGAAGGTGAATTCTGTCATGCAAAATCCTCTCGCCAATATTTTTATCAATGACTCAAAAGTGTAAATGCCAGTGAAAGTGTACCTGCAGAATAAAGTGGCCAAGACAAGCAAGAGCATTAGCAAGCAGTAGATGACAGGAATGGCAGAGGCACACTCAACCCAATCCTACTCACATGAGACACTCCTGCCCATCTCGTTGGGGTTGCTCATGTGAATCATGGGTGCAGCACTGGGCTGTGTATGAGCAGCTTCACGTGTGGACCACGGAGCATGTAAGAAATTGGAAAACGCTCATGACAGCCACAGGATGAAGATAATTTTCACCACAGGGTGTACCTTGATGAATCCTCACTCATTAAGTCAAGCATGAATATTACGCTACTAAGCTGTGCTATGGGACTTTTGAAGCTCTGCCTGCAATCGCCAGTGAAAGAGGAATGGATTATGCCACATTCCTTATTGTTTCTGTGATTTGAAGGAGGGTGGTTGTTCCATTCATACCTCTCATCTCTTCCTGCCCAGGCCATTTTGAAGGACAGCAGGTTAAAAAATGTCACCACTAGGTTTTATTAGCTAAAAAGGGTATTCTTCCTGCAACTTCCCTTGTGTTTCACTATCCATGGTAAATCACACCAGCCCTCAGAATTAAACAACAGAATGCCCTCACTGAAAAAGCGGAAAACAACTCCCACCCGAATACTATATGTAGTAATTTTGACCTGCTTGACAGTAAAAGAGACACGAGGGTGGTTTTTTCCCTTAGTAAGATAAGTTGTTTATTACCAACAGCCTCTTGACTGTGATGATCTTGGATAGAACATACATCTTACCTTTTGTAATAAAGATGATGCTTGTAATAAAATTTAGCAAATCCTCTGTGGAGGACAGTAATGTATCTATCTGACTTATAACATTCAGATCTGTATTCACCCAGGGCTCTACCTACCATCAGAGACATATTTCAGGGCATACAACACCTCTTTTTTAATGTTTCTACCTGAGACATCTAGCCCAATGGGACTAGGTATTCTAGGCCATATCTTAATAAAAATAATAAATGTTTAGTACCCACTGCTGGCATTCCCTACCCCTTTTCTCCAAATGAAGATGCAGATGATACCAAAGCCTATTAAAAAAACCTAAACAAACACCTAAAATCCCATAAAACACAAATCTCRTAAGTCATGATGATGATGATGACTTCATCATCATTACTTCATGACGTAAGTCATGATGGCTTTCACTGGAAACACTAGCTTGAGTTTTCTGTTCAGTCCCTAAACATCAATAGCTCTAATGGTGCCATCACACACAAAAAATTATAACAGTTGGGATTCCTGTTTGGTAAAAAAAAAAAGGTGTAAGCAATTAAAGGTGGTAATATAAGGAAGAACTTCATTATGCATAAAAATAAAGTGTTTTCTCTTAGCTGTATTCTGCTGATCTGCAACTGGGCACACATACAGGTAGTGGCAAATCTCACGCCCTCCTGCCATCATGTCACACAGTAGAGCTAGTTACATATGTTATAAACCTCAGTATGCTTCATCTTAAAATGGAGATTAGCATGACTGTTTTTGTGCAACAGTGGGTGTAAAATGTTTGTTGTATCTCCTCCTTGACCACACACTTAAGCACTATCTTGTATCTGACTTTTCATGGCTCCTATTTAGTTTTGCTCTGGTATTTCAAATATAGGTCATCCACGTGACAGTCTCTTTAAGCATGTGTATTCAGTAATACATGCAGAAAACACATGCAAAGAACTAAAAAAAAAATACTTAATGGTACATAAGCTCATTAAAATGATAAAGCACTTGTATTTATTCAGCATGTCAGATGGTTTAATTGATTGTATAATCATCATCTAATTCTAAATGGATCAGGCAAAGTCCTCCAGCAACTGAACAGCTTCTTTAACAACAGAAGTCAGGATCTTTTAAAAATTTTTAGTGGGGGTAAGTTGAAATGATTTCTTTTTTCAAAATGGTAAGGAAAATGTTTTAAAGGAAGATCTAGGACAAATATTTGCACAAGGTTACTCTTGTATCCCCTGCGAGTCTCTGGAACAGCAGAACAAAATGGATTAAATGTATCTTTTCCAAATCCAATATTAATCAATTTGAATTAAAGTTCATCGGGTTATTTTGCTCCTCAAAAGTACTTGCCTTTGATTTCATTCTATGCATTTGAGGAGGAAAGTCTGAGAGGTATGAGGGGACGCAGGAGAAGAGGAAACATGGAAGTGAAAGGATTTACTCCACGCTGCATGGGTCCATTTGCATTTCTGCTCTAAGTTTTGTGCATGCCCTGCTTGATGCACTGATAACATCATCCACATTTTCTTGCCTACGGAAGACACGACAAGCACTTTGATATTTTCCTCCAGAATGTTCAAATTCCCGGCTGTAGACCCACTGACCAAATTTTGACTGACATGGATGAGATGTCCATGTTTCAGCTGAATACATCATGGTTATGGTAGTGTGTGACAGTTTTCAATAAGAGAAGGACAGCGTCAGGGGAAAAGGAAAGTCACAGACATACTTGAGGGTAGTACACTACACAGAAATACATGAAACATCCTGGGATTAGGATGTTATTGTGATCAGATGAAATATTTGGTTCAGTGCTATCTATAATTAGTAATTTATGGCCTAGAAGATGTGCCCTGCATGATTTTATGAAACCTAAAATAAGGGCATTTTACTGTCTTTCCTTACAGCCCTGAGTAGACCAACCACCAGGCTACAGAGCAGCAGATGGCTGTGTTTATCATATGTCAGTCAAAAATAAAAAGTGTGTTCCAATTGGTTCAATGAGCCAAAATAATTGTTTAATGCACTGTAGGTTCATTAGCTTGTGCATCTGGTATCTGTTTCTAACAGCAATATTTTAAAGCAACTTAAAGAAATGAAATGGGTTTTCTGAAACCCGTTACTCCCTTTTAAAATTAATTTTTAAAAACAAAACAACCAAAAAAACCTTCAAGTGATATCTTTGCTATTTTTTCTGAAGGTTTGACAAGCTAAAAAAAACAGGAATCCTCATAAAAGTGTTCCCAGACCATTTTATGCTAGCTCATAAAGTATGCCTACCAACGATTACAGGGGAACACTTCTCATGATTCACTCAGTCCAAAAGAAACTTTTGCTTCCAGTAAGTTTCAGTTTAAGGACAGAACTAAGTATGTCCAGGAAGTATTTTCTGAAATAATTCAACTTAAACTCCATCAGCCTATTCTAATGTGTCCAACCATCGAATCTCTTGCATGGGAACTGTGGCAGGCTGGCCAGTTTCAAATGGAGTTCTCCTCATACGTGATTTCATTCAGAGCGTAGGAGGTGCATTTAGCAGTAAGTATGAGCTTGGTAGTCTAAAAATTGTTAGTCGACTTACTAAGGGAGTTTTCACAGGCAACAAACGCCTGGCGAAATATTTTGTCAGGACAGATACTATGGTCAGTATTACTGGAAAGAAATTAGACAACAGCAAACAAGATGAAAAGAAGAACGTAACAAAYGGAAGAGGAAGGACGGGGCAGCTGTAAAATAGCAAGGATACTTACTCAACATATTTATTCCATGACGGAGTCTCTGATTGTGCCATGAACACACAATTAGTTAAAATAGTGCACATAATAAACATACTGAACAATGTAAATAAGCGAATTAAGGAAAACAATGCATATGTTACAAGACCTCATAAATTTTTGTCATTTCACACAAGATGTGACAGCTCACTCACTCATAATTTGCAAGATGCTTAAAAAGCACTATAGACATTTGTTTGCAAGTGCATAAGGAAACAAATAATTATATAAACATAGAAAAAATGAGGGAATCTTCCCTGCTTTTTTTTTCTTTGCCTACATCTTTTACACATACTTTATACAGCAAACAAACGTACTGACTCTACAGTCTTCTGAAAATACAATACCCCAAATTTACAGCTGTGTTGGTCAGACGACAATGTGCATAGGTGCACAACTTTGTATGAAAAGAGGGATTAGTCTCATTTAAGTATCTACAGAAAAACCTGTGTCTGCAAATTCCCATTTTATTTTGCATCCTGAAGCATTTCTCAGGCAGTAGGGCAAGTTAGAAATCTGGTCTTTCTAATCTCTCTAATGGGCTTGAGGTCTCGCTTTCAGTGTAAAGTTTCACCAAAAGCTAATATGAGTTTCAGAGCACTAATTTTAAGGCTTGGTCTGCAAACCCAGTTGGCAAATACACAGTCTTGGTCTGCAAAGCTGACTGCCTCAGCTGAGGCACCAGTTTCCCTAATTGGAGGCTAAAATGAACCTCCCAAGTGTATAGTCCATGCACTTAGCTGCTAAGCTGAAGCCATAAATACAAAAAGGAGCACCCTAAATCAAATTCCTGAAATTGAAAACATAGCTCACTGAAGTGCTCTCCTAAAAGCACATGCCACTTTCTGTAAAAAAATTACAAAACATGATGGGATTCTCCTGCATAAATAATAGGTCCAATGCTACTGGAGAAAGTTTAACTAATTAGTTTAAGTGGAGAGAAGATAAGGCAAAGGAAAACAGCCTACAACTCAGTCAGTAGGTTGGGACCCTTCTCAAGGAAGAACAGTAGCATCCAAATGTAAATTTCTTCTGCCTTCTTTAGGAAAAAAAAGAAGTTTTTTTGTTTTACCCCTTTACTGATCCCGCTGGTGGTATTTTTCGTTTAAGAATAGCAATCAAAGAATATCATTTCAAAGGTATGTCCTGAAATGTTTGCATGAAAATTGTCCTTTCGCAGAGCCAAAATCTCTGCTGAATACAGAGTGGAACGTTTTCCGATAGGCTGCATAAGCAACTACAAGGTTAAATTGGTAGTAACCAACCTGCATATTCCCCAGCGCCATTGCAGAAAGCAGTAATTGAACTCAAAGGGACTGCTCATCTCACAAACATTTTCCACTTCTGGGGCCAACCTCCTGCTGAAGGACTGGGAAGGATATCTGATATCCAGTTGCATTTTCTCAAGTCAGCCTGAGATACATTTCTAAAAGTTGTGTCCATCTGGTTAACACAGTTCGGTTGTAAGCTGCAGCTAGCCTAGAAAATGCTGGATTAATTTTTCAAATACAATGAAATGCTATGAAACGCTATGAAAACAACAATTGTAAAACACAGTAGTATCTTCAGTCCAGGCCAAACAAATACTATCCTCCAATTGAATTCCAAGCAAGGAAATTCCTCTATAACCACCCATTTTAGGATCACTGGTCTGATTTATACATCCCTGTTTCCTTGTGGTATAAGTTGAATCTAACAGCTTTCCCAGGTGCTCACTTATAGGCAGGTGTCATCACCTTCTTGTTGAAACACCAAAGAGAATATACCAGAGAACACAGGTTGAAAATGTAAAGGGTCAGCTTTGGGACATCAAATGCACTATGAATTCAAACTGAGTTTCATGATCAAGCTGAAAACTACAAAGAACTTAAAAGAAAGAAGCATTTCAGCTGGTTATGCACCAAAGTCAGAGATCTGTGTTAAAAGAAAGAGAAAACAGAAATTCCTACAGAATGAAAATCAGCATTCCTTCCTGAAATCTAATGCAACTGTTTGCATTAGAAACAGTCAGGGATGATGATCTACTCAGAAAGAACAAAGTAAAGGAGATGAAATTGAGATAATCTATATTAGCACCATTGTCTGTTACCTCTCTTAGAACTGTTATTAATTCCAATTTTTGAAAGCCTGCTGATCCAGGAGTTGACATGGTTAACAGATCCAGAACTATGGGTTGGACTCTGTTACGGACCACAAACCAAATATACTAAGCTACTCATCAGGATCCTTTCTGCAATAAATTAAACCTACTATTTCCAATTCGAAGTTATAGAATAGCCTTTGAGCAAACTGATTCTGAAAGTTATAAATTTTATCTTCTAGCACAAAGATATTCAGTCAAACACAGCATACTTCTATTCTAGACTTCATTATGATGGATAATTGTTAATTAGCAGACTGAATACTAGAGGCTTTTTAAGTGATCGTTGCCAAATTACATATAATATGTGCAAGCAAAGGTTAGGCCCAATCAATAGTACATATAATTGGTGCTTCACAAGGTCTCATTTTCCCTTACAGAGGAAAGTGTGTAAAATCAGATGGGAGAAAAGTTGCAACCAGGAACTATGAACAAAGACTGGAAATTCTTTAAGAAGATTTTTCTTTTTTTAAATGGACCAGAATCCATAATTCTAGCATCAAGGAAGGTAATTTTGGCCAAAACCCCATTCTGGATCAGTGGCAAACTGAGAGCAACTATCTATAATACCTAGAAAAACTAGGAATAGCAATTGCTATGGATTTTATAGGGGACAGCAAACTGCTTGGAGAAACTAAGGACACCACAGAATGTTCCTTGGCTTGCAGGCAAGAAGAATTAAGAGGAGTCTTTTAAGCATAAGGCATCAATGAAATGTTAGCAGTGGTTTAATCTTATTAATAGGTGGAGATAGTAAATAAAGATGTTAATAATAGCTAATAATGATGAAGGCAGCAAAAGGGTTCATCCAATACTTCTGTTTTGCATTTGATATAGATGGGATGCAGGCCTACACTCCCCATGTCCTCTGTGACAGAAATGGACCAGGGCCTTGTTCTGGGCAGCTGTCCGGGCCATGGTCCTTTCATGAGGCCTCCTAGACTCTGGAGAAGAGGAGAAACACCTAGGAGAGGTGTAGGGGTATGTTGTTAATTGAAGTAATTCACGTTACTAGAAGGCTGTGGATGGTTTTTTCCCTTGGAAGGGTGTATTTTTGAATGACTAGACTAATCAGGCTTGGCTGCACAAGCAGTGAACATACAGGATCTATCCTGCCTGAAGTCTCAGAGGAAGAACTCCATATGCAGCTACTTAACCAAGAAATGTGACCCCCACAGCTTCTGTATAGGATGATTTTACTCTGTCCTCTCTATTCTGTTCTACTGTTGGCCTTCAAGGTACAGTCAATGACTGGAAATGGAAATATGGCATCTACTAAAGAAGTTGCTTCATACACGTGACAGGGCACCATTTGTTAATGTTCTTTTTTGGCTTTTGCCCTGGGGAAAATAAAGATTGCTTGATTACACTCACGCAAGACAACAGATCTGGTTCCCAGATTCATGTCTGTGATATTCTCTGCTTGAGTACTTGCCCATTCAGGCTCCTTTCTGCCTGGGATATTGACTGCCTGCTCAGCCAATTGGCCTTTGTGTTTCAGGTTGATGTGAAAGGTCTTTATCAACAGAAAACAAATCAGTGCCTGATAAGGAACTTCAACACTGTTTCACTGGGACTGGAGCTGTTGCCTCCTGCCTGTGCTTGCCAAAGATTGAGCTGTTGGATTTCCTGACATTATCAACACAAGGTGATAACTTAGGTCTTTCTGGAACTAAAATGCTATTTGCATTGTGACCTTCCACTCCCAAAATTTTACACTCCTTATCTGCCCGTATTTCTGTTCCTAAAATATCTTTCATATTCACTTCTCTGTGGTTTTTATCCTTCGAAGAAGTGTGATAAGGATTTCTTGCATACTTATCTTTTGGTTGACTGCTACCAAAGGCATGTAGTTCCTGTGTATTACACATACCTGTGACCTCTTGGCTTCACCAACCAGTGTAGAAGAAAGTGAGCAGAAGACAGAACAGGCCTCCAAAGCTGGAGTCAATATTCACACATCCATGCTTTTTTCTAAGAAGCTCAACTTCCAATTCTTCTCTTAGCCACACCCGTGCAAATTCATTGACCTCAATTAACCTCAGCAAGGCTGTGCTGATGCGACAGTACCTAATAAACACTGTTGGGCCCTGGGTATGCAGCAGCATGTGCTGTACTGCTTGCACGTATAACCTGATCCATAAGAAAATCTCTCTGCAAAATTCCATGCTGTATTCTCAGTAACCATACTAACATCTTGGCTGATATCTCATTTCATTTTGCATAGAATTATTGTTACTAGAAGCTTCCTATTTTTCCTCTTGCTAGAATACCTATATTCTCACTTTTTTTTTTCCCCCACTGCACAGACAACCACTGGGAATCAGGTTTCTTTCCCTATTTTTTTCCCTGAAATTTGATAATAAACCAATGATTCTAAGATGCTACCTGCTTAGTACTTATTAGTTCTCTCTGGTGGACATGGGCATTGCAGATGAGGGATTTCCATCACTAAAACATCACATGATCATCACAGCAGCATGTGGAGTCTTTGAATTATCACTGCCAGGTCTCCCATGCGCACTGCAGAGAAAGCAGGCAACTCATGAAAAAGGGTGTGTTTTTAGTAATGTTCACACAAAGCTGAACATTTGGGTCAGTCTGGTCTTCCAGAGAGAAGTGACTATGCCAGAATATAATGTTTCTGTGGCCACGTTAAAAAAACAAGCCAAAACCAACTGCTGCATATATATCTCTCTCTCTATCTTGCAAGACTTCAGAACTAGAGCTAGGGGAAATCAGGCATCTCCCTTCCACTGAAAGGTCCAGCAGGCCAGCCTGTGCTTTCATTCCTAGCTGGATAACACATTGCAACAAACAAACTAAAAAACCAACAAAATTTTTTAAATGTTCTGTTTCAGGAGAGCAAAAAAATTCAGTTCTGGGGCAGTTCAAAATTAAATTGCATCCG
This sequence comes from Phoebastria nigripes, assembly GCA_035582835.1. NCBI lineage: Eukaryota > Metazoa > Chordata > Aves > Procellariiformes > Diomedeidae > Phoebastria > Phoebastria nigripes. The sequence goes on along the minus strand of JAYKAV010002662.1, from coordinate 1,928,510 downwards.
CATATGGTGTCACAGAGTCTCATGGGAGAGGTTGCTTAAGTACTCAGTAGCGAAGCTCTCCATCAGTGTAGATTTCCCCAGGTGTTCTCCAGCCCCCTGGTTCCCTTCCTTTCTAAGGTACTACACCCTGTTTCTTCCACTCACCCTTCACACCCTTTAAACCTGAGYAAACTCACCAGAGTCTCCAGTGCAGTTCACATTATCTGATGCCAGTAGTATAATATAGTCATTTTCATAGCTCACATAACAATATAAAATGAAACAAACCAAAAATCCAAGTGCGTTTCTGCTTGTGCAAGCAAATTCAGCTGAAAGATTTAAAACAGCTTAATGAAATAAAATGGTTTCTGACTTCCATCCATCTGTGTTTAAAAACCATATAAAATACACAAGAAGGGAAATCAACAGAAAGGATATGAATGTACCAAAATTTTAATTGCTGCTCTTCTGATTGGATGGAAAGGACTAAGTATATACAAGGCAGGAGTGGCACTAAATCGAAAGATTGTCTTCCCTTTGTTCAGTACTATAAATGTCTGGAAAACAAAATAGAAAATGAGAACATTCAGTATTTGCATTTATGCTCAGCTTTTCCCAGCCCACATCCCATTGGGAAATTCCTGCCAGTATCCCATACTTCTTCCCCACTCCCTCCCGAGACCCCCAAATTCCTTTTCATTCAGTGAAGAGTTTTGTCCAAGACCCTGCCAGCAGAGCTGTTGCCTGTCCTATTGCAATATCCCAACTATTTTTTCTTTCTTCACTCCTTACAGTGCCATCACCTCCATCATGGGGCTGGGAAGAGAGCAGAATCACCTTTAAAAATAAAGAATGACCTGGAGACTAAAATGTGGTGGAGGGACTTTTATGATGCTCTTACTTCCCAGGTGCCGGGAACCTTACTATGTTGTTACTCTACCTTCTCTACCTTGAGCATTTTGTTGCTCTCCATTGATGTTTTTTGTCTTACCAAGTAAGAAGCTGCATGAGACACAGCTCCACAGCAGGATCTGACCCTGGCACTGAGGCACTGTCATTGTACTCAGGTTAATATGGGTGGAGAAAACCAATACTGTGAGTTATCTTAAATCCAAAGCAAAGGTGAATTGGATGCTGGCCCAATTTACAGAGCTCTGAAGATGCCCTACCATGCACAGAGGAACTAATATTCAGTCAGAGACAGGATCAGGGCACCCAATAGACAAACTCTAAGCAACTCACCCACCTTGAGTCTCAGACCTTCATGACACTAAAATTGCAAATCTGTATCCTGCTGCTTGTGCAGGGATAGCAGGCAAATTAAAAGGTAAATTACATACCTGGAAGGGCCAAAATTAATCTAGTTGTCTTTATCCATTTAACTTCTATTCTGTAGTTCTTGCACCTGTTTCTACGCTGTTGTAATAGAAGTAGCATTGTGGTCATATTAACTCATTGTTTACAGGAAATAGCATAGCCCAAAATCAGGCTCAGTACCTGAAAGAACTGGAAGCTGCCTAAAAATACACTRTAGCTTCCAAGCCTTATTTTGTCCCCCGTGTTGCAAAATGTTTAGAAAGGGGAACAAACTGTAGTAAGCAACCAGCCCAGCTCTGCTGTCCACAGCCTTTTGACAGAAGCTGTTTGCACTGTTGTGGCTTTGGTCCAGCCTACACGTGATTCCTCATCAGGTGATGCTCGCTTTGGGATGAAGTTTACCCTTCTGCAAAGTGCCAGCATTGCACATGCTACTCACATCTCCCTTCGGGTCTATTTTGGTCATCTTAAAYGGAGTTGAACTATCCCTCAGCAGGAAAAGAACCGCTGCTCTCCAGGAACAGTTGTGGAGGTGCCTCCTGCTCTTATGCAGAGTGCTAGCACAAGACTCAAGTCACCCAGAAGTCCTTAAYATTAAGGGGCTTAAGTGATAAACAGACCTGTGAAGAGTCAGGGCTCATGCAGAAGGCAAGATAGGGTAGATAAAAACCTCTGGCTTAATTTAACTCAGCTACTGCTCTGCTCTTTTCAGACACTGTATATTCATACTCAGAGTTATCTGAAAACATCCAAGTTTTAATTATGCTTTTTATCCCTCTTTGCCCTCCTGCTTAGATGTTTTCTGGGAGCCCTGCTCATGCCGAAACTCTGATCCTTAATCTGGGAAAAAATATTTTTACTGGCTGTAGAAAGATAAAAACCCGAGCCCTCAAAACAGAGACAGTGTTTATGCTTTAGCAAAAGCAAAGAAGCAGGATGGATGGCTGGTGCTCACCTTACGATCATTGTAGAAAGGGTCAAGGTCCTCCAATGGCTCCCCAATGAGCTCTGGAGGAACAGTCCCATAGATATCGGGCAGCTTCTTGCAAGCTTGCAAATCAAACTGAGGCTGAGGTTTCTCTTCTTCACCCAGCTGCTCTCTGTATTCCTGCTTTGCATTCCTTGCAAGCTTCTCCGCAATTCGTTTCTCAATAGCAGCCAAGGATTCAGGCGTGAACCGGTGGAAGCTGTTAGTACCCGGTGGTAACAAGAAGTCAGCCATCTTTTCATCCTGCTTTGTCTTTACTGGTCTTTACTCCTAGTAGTGGAAACAGCTGAAAGAAAAAGTACCAAAGGTTAGTGACAGGAGCAAAGCAAGAAGAACAAAGCCATCAGAATTCAAAAAATAACTTGTAGGCTATCTATTATCAGGAAACCCTTCATCTAGTTTTATGTGGTTAGTAGAACATCAAGGAAAACAGAAATGACTGAAACTGTAATTTCAATTAGGAATCACTCATCATCAGAGCTAAAAAGACTTTGTAGATAGACTGCGGAGTATTCTTAAGTTTTTCAGTCACTTGGGATCCTAAATCCAAACTAAGGAGTAACTTAGATTCATACAAGCTTAAATTTCATTGAAAGCCACAGGGATTTGGATTCCTAACTCATTTTTGAAAATGCAGCTCTGGGAGTGGATGAACAATGTGCCTAAGATGACTGCAGGGCAGACTTAAATCAGCCGATCTCTGGCCACATGATGCAAACTCTAAAAATGCCCCAGCTGTTCTATTCCAAATTTAAAGAGTGAGGGTCAAGTTCAGATTCTTAAATCACATAGAAATTCTTCATAATCTCTGTCTTAGGCTTCTGCAACATAGTTTTTATTTTCCTTTGGGATAGGAAATACCATCTTCAAGATATCTGTTAAGACTTTTGAGCATTTTCTTCTCCTCCACGCCCTACAGTCTGAAGGGTGTTGGAAGCCCGAATGTGCCGGGCAAAGCCCTGGGACCTTCATGAGAGCACTCCGAGCTTCTGAGATGCTGAATAGCCACTGCTGCCAGTTTATCACATCTGAAAACCAGGCTCCTTCCATCCAATACCAGTTTGAACATCTAACCCAAACCTGCGAGGTTTGACCATTTTGGGTTGATGGTGCTTCACTGTTAACACTTCCAATGCCTGCCTGAATGAAAACGAGTGAGAATTGCCACATCTCTTCAACTTACATGAATAAAGCCAAGCATGAAAAACACAGCAGAACAAAAAGCCTTCTTGTATCTGCACTAAACAACATGGACAGCTGTGAAAATTAATGTAAAACTACTGTTTGAAAAGGGATGAAGCTTATCCCTGTTCTAGTAGCCTGCACAAATCCATCCAAGTTCACTGAACCCGTATTGTGCAATTTAATAGTGACTTTAGTGGCATGTTTTTCCAGCAAGAGAAACCCTCACTACGCAACAATTAAAACTCATTTCACAGAAGAAACACAGCCCTTGTTTTTTTACCACCACCAGACCATTCATACTAAATCGGAATATAAGCTGGTGACAAACAWAATAGTAGATTTTGAGGTGGGCTACCCTATTGCACTTGTCGATGTGTGCAGGGGACAATTCTTTGTTCAGCCGCAATTGTTGTTTTCTGCTTTCAGATGGTATTTGTCTATTTACAGTGGATAGTTCCAGATAGTTTGCTTCTATTAGGCTCTGTGATGACAGCATTTTTGTCAGCAAACAAGACTTTAACTGGACTCTGCATGATAAATAGCATATTTATTGACTCAATTTATTTGAGTAAAGTACTCTTTCAAATAACTACTGTTTTTCCTATTCTGACTTCGTTTTAAAATGAATTCATTAAATTGTCATTGATCACAGCCTATCATACAGGAATGATTTACTGGAGCTGGTACATTACATTCCGCATTACTGCTTGTTTGAACAAGCAGGGCTAAAATGAATTAGCCTTCCTGGAGTTTGGGTATTCTGACATTCTTCTTTATTTAGCTTTATTCTCTTTATTCCTTTCCCCTCTCCCCCCACATCATTTGTTTTATCCCCTTCCTCCTGAAAAACAGGAAATTAGAAGCTTTCCCACAAACTGAGTTTTCTTATGCTCAACKCTTTGTGACTCAGCACCAGTGCAAGCAAATAGAATTTCACTTTCTGTAAATGGCATCAGTACAGGTGGCCAGAGAATTCTCAGAATTTTTTGTCATTTCAATTTTTGTTTCTTCACAATGAAACCTGTCTCAGTGCTGAAGGGGACAACAAAAATCAGTGGCTGATCAGTACTTCTGGAAGGGCACAGACTAGGTCTCTAAACTGGAGAGGAGATCATTGTGGGGTCTGTTAGTTGAGGTCTAGATAAACACGAGCGCTGTGAAGATGGTGAACGGGGAATGATTGTTCACTTTTTCTCATAATACAAGAATGGAGAAATTTTGAATGAAATCACAGAGCAGCAGGTTTGAAACAACCACTGGAGCCACTTTCCACCTGGCACAGAGTTATCCTGTGAAACTTGTTCGCTGCAAATGGCAAGGATTCACAAAGCCACAAGACAAATCCAAGGGCAAAAGATCCATTAATGGTTTTAAACACAAAGATGCTGTCTCTGACTGAGAAAATCCCTTAGCTGCAGAACCTGGGTGCATGCAAGAAAGACTACTTATGTTTGCCCTATTTTTACACTCTTCCTAGGCTACCAGTCTGGAGAAACCCATCATCTGATCTTATGTGCTTTTGTCCTTATGTAGCACTAATGCCAACACAAGACAGCCTACGCTGCCTTGGACAAGGGCTCAATCTGCCTGCCGACTCTGTGGCTGACCTGAGCTTGTGCAGATGCGGAAGTGCACAGAGAACCAAAGTCAATACCCCCGTACATCTGCAGGTGCTCGAGATCTGCATCGCACCAACTACCTGCTTCCAGTGCTTCGGAGCACGGGCTGGGTGACTATCTCCAACCTATGCAGACATTCCCTTTGCTGGAAAACTGGTGGTAGCCACCATTGCACCACCTTCTCCATATAGCTGAACTGGAGGCATGGCCATATAGCATGAGGGTCACCAAGAACTTTACTGAGATGATGATAAAATGTGTGGAATGTCTCTACTAAGTGCCACAGTTTTCATGGGTGTTGCTTGATCACAAAAACTGAATCTTCACTAGAATATTCAGCATCCTTCTCAGACTTCCTTAAAGACTTCCAAAAGAAGCCATTCTGGCAACAGAACTGGACAAAATTTTTTAAAAAAGCAAAAAACTAAACAAGGATAAGGGATGGTGAGGGAGATAAAATAACCAGAAAAACCTAATCAAAATGAGAAGGTTTTTTTTTTTTTTTTTTTTAAAAGGGGAATTATTTTTGCTTAAAGCTCTCTCTCATTAGAAAACTGAATCAACTTCAAACTGGTCAAAACCAGATCTTTTCAGTTTTATCTGCAAATTACAGAAAGATAGCTGCCTAGGAACAACTAGAAAATCCTACACAAATTTCATTAGAGCTTTTGCTACTTTTCTATTAACTTTTCCTTAAAAAAATTACAATTTCTGGCATCCTTACAATTGAAAAACCTTGACATGTTTTGTCTTCACATTGTATATAAGTTAAAGTTCCAAATTCTAATATATATATTTAGCCTAATTCTTTTTCAATTTCATATGCTTTCAGGAAATGGACAAGATAATTTCATGGGTCCTTTCTATGTCTAATTTCTTTTAATCTATGAATTGCAAACATTTCTACAAATAGCCAGGGTTAGCCCAGATGTTTCTTAAAAGGGTAAGAAAGCACCACAACTTAAAAAGGGAAATCATCAATGACTGAATCAAAGAGCTGGAATGCCATTTCTTAAGAGATAATAGCTGTGTGACTCACGTTTTTACAATACAAGCCTGGATTTTTCCATTCCTCTCAGGCATATTTTTGAAGTACAAGGCTTCAAACACATTGTTTCTGTGATATCACCATGCACAGAATGAAAATTTCCCTCTTGCTTTGTCTTTGTTAAATTCAGTTAACATCGGTTCTTGCTGATAAAAATGTACTGGTTATGTAAACAAAATGTGCATATGAAAATAAAGACCCAAGATGCATATTTTCTATGGCATGGCAAGAAGTGAGAACAGTACAAACAAATAAGATATTGCTAGCGCCTGTATTTATTCAGAAAGATAAATGCCATTTTCCATTACAGTTTTAGCCTTACTCTCATAGGCTTCAGCCACCCCAGGTCAAAAGACCTTTCAGGTTCTCAGAACATGACCTGCATGCCCTATAAGCCTTTCCCTGACTCCCCGTGGATGGGCGACCATTACCTAAAAGGCCACCTTGGGCAATAGGTTGCCTGCAGGGGTGTAAATACAGGGAAAGTGGGTCCTGCTCACCTCCAGCTAGCTGCCCTCCTGCTCTTGCATGGGCTTTGTGGACTCAGACCACCACCCTAGCACCAGCCCCTTACCTTAGCCCAAGATACTGACACAAGCCAGCAGGGAGGTCCCATCCCCCAGAAGCAACAGGGGAAGCAGAGGCTGAGGTCCTTGCTGTGCACTACACCTGGTTGGACACTGACTTCAGAGAAGTCACGGCTTCTTGCACCTCCATCTCCTGCTTGCACAACAGCATAGGATTGCTTGCCTGGCGTGGTATCAAGGACATGCATGCATATATTTCAGACACTTGGCAATGATAATAAAGGAGCCAAACTTGAAGATCAACAACGTGAAAGTGGTGCTCACAGGCTAAAGGTTAGATACCATCAGACATGCTCATTTCAAGTACGATTGTATTCATTTAACCCTACTGATTTCCATGATGCCACTCAAGAACCTACTACTGACCATGGGCTGGGGAGATGGATGATAGCCTGTGGCAGCAGGGATGTTTCCACTGCGATTCTGCTAGACCTAAATCTTACAAAATAACAATCAGGAGTCCTAAGTTCTCCTTTTGTTTAAGAAATGTTTGTGACTAAATATAGACTTTGCATTCTGTCTGCTGTGGTAACGAAAACAGTCATGAGGATGGGTTTCTTTCAAATGTTTGAGACTACGTGGAGCACAGTCATCTTTTTTTCCCCCCTCTTTTCCATATAATCTCTTTGGCATTTTCCTTTGACCTGCAGAGCACTGCAAAATACGAGAATAATAGGCTAGGGAAATAAAGAACAATACAATGACACATCTAATTTAATGTCACTGGCCTAGATTCACAAATTCTTATGCATAAATTTACACGTACACACAAACATTTTATCATATTTAAAAAGACTACAAGGTGGTATGGGACCGCATGGAAGTTTTATTCCAACCAGGAAGTAATGGCTTCATGGAGAACTCCTGTTTTTAACTAAGATCAAATAAAGACTTCTACATAAAGATACATGAAGATCAAGAGGCTAAAGGAGCCTAGGTGACTTAGACACTCTTCATAATTTTACTGACAATCAACAGGCAACCTTTTGAGACTTAATTCATTTCTATTTATACTGCACTTCACATTCCACAGCTAGGAGGTGTCATGGGAAATTCTTTTTCAACTGAAAAATTTGAGTTGCTGTTAATACACACTCTGAGGGTCTGTGTGCTCACATCAAAAGGAGGGTGAACTGAATAATACAGTCCTTGAAATTTTACACAGCACACTCATTACTTCTGCTTAAACTGATATCTGGTTTGTTTCCTTTTTCCAACAGGCATAATTTTGTCAAGACCATAAACAATGATTTTGTAGTACACGTTCCTAGCACATATAATCAGCCACAGCTCCAGCTGGCGTAAATCAGCACAGCTCTACCCATCCCAGGGAAGTCACAGCAGCTGGGGAAGTGATCTTAGGACCAGGAATATTTGGATAGAAATGCTTTCTTTAAAGAGAGTACCTTCACACCAGAGCATGAACACCAGAGAGTGTGTAACTGAGGTTTCAAAGTAACGGCCTAGAAGGTAACCAAGCTTGCAGGGAGCTGGAAAACCTTGGGGTTTTTTGCAACATATGAAAGCAATCTGCAAATGCTTCTTCATCCAGAGACATCTTGTTGGGTGAGTTGAAGGTGCAAAAAGGGGTGCTGGAGACACCAATGCCTGTCTGGGACCAGGCAGGCTCCCGTGGYTGGCCTGCAGGGGAAAGGCTTTGTATCCCACAAAAATCTGATGGAAATGGCTGCAATGTTTAGCTCTAGAAGGAGATCTCCTAGGAGAAGCACAGCATTGAAATCAGCCCAAGACTGACRCAGGAGGAGCTGTGAGACAGAGTTCCTCTTGCTGCCCGCGTCACAAGGCAACCCTGCAGGTTGATATGAAATTGCATAACACAGATTTCCTAAAACGAGCCCTGTTTGTTCACCATGCATGCTGTCCAGGGGCAGAAATAAGTAAGAGAACTCATTGCATTCACATCATTGGGAAAAAAACCCAACACCAAATGTCCAAACCGAAATCTCAAAATCACCGACCCAAGAGCCTTTCATCACAACCAGCTCTGCCTATGCTGTATCTTCTTTTAAATCCAGTTTAATGAGTTTTACTGGCATCTCGCTCATCAGAATCACAGCATTCTGACATTACCAATGACTTATTGATAAGATAAAGTCTTCAGAAAGCTAACATGTGCTAAAAGGAAATGAATTCAGAAGATTTCATCCCAATATTGAAACCGTATTTGGGGATGACAAATGTTATGCCAAGAATTAAATGCTGGCACTAAGTCTTCTCTTATGATAAAATATATATTTTTAGTGAGCTAAAAATATTCTGCTTTCTTTGCAGGTGTTTTTATTTCAAATTATGCTGCAACCAAATGACATAAATAAGCAGCACATTATAGTTACCAATGCGCATCTCTATATTTTGCTGAAAATTATAATTCTCTGCATCCAACAGGTTTTCATGTCTATTTTAATTAACTAGAGATTGGCCTCAGAGTTATTTTACTATAAACTACTCAGCCTTCAGATCCAGGGAAAGATTTCTCCTTTGCTACTCTGAACCAACAGAGCTTGCAAAGAGCTACCGACAAAGAGGAATGTTTTCAGCTCAGGATGCAGTCACTAGCTTTTGAACAAGAAATAAGAAATCTACAGGAGAACTCCATGTTGTGCCAAATATAATATATGCTGCTTACGACATTAGGTGTTTTGAATGCTCACATGAATAAAATATATCAAATCTGGTCCATTTTATTCACAGAGTGTTTTGTAAAGACATTCTAACGGATATAGGAAGTTGTAAAATGGCTATTAAAATATATTCTGAAGCCATTATGGGATAGTTATGCTGCTGAAAGAAGGCAGGTTTTATGCTGGCCACCAAAAGCTTGGCTGCATGCCTCCCTTGGAGAGGGAGCCACGGCTGGAAAGCTGTCTGATCTATTACCACAGAGTTATAGGTAAGGCATCACTGATTTCCCCCCCCATCTAAGTTATGGAGACACATTTCATCAGCAGGGAAAACCAACAGACTTATAAAAGCCACCACCAGAACTGTCATGTTTACATTAAAAAAGATGGATGAAACTCTATAAGCAAAGCCAGGGCATCTTTCACAATTTTAGCATTGAACTAAGAGACAAACATGACATAACAACTGAACTTCATTTTTAATAGTGAACGGAGCAATATAGGTTTTCCTTCTTTCAGGTGACAGAAACAAAAAGAGGCTGAGGTGAAGGGTCAAGAAAATACTGGATGTGAAAGGCTGGGAGAGAAAGACCCAAATCATGCAAAGCTAAGCTGTGGGAGGTGGCAGGTCCCCCTCCCGCATCCCACGGATACGAGGTGAGACAGCAGGTCCTGCCAAGTCTGCAGTACCAGGAGCACTTTGCTCCATGAGCACCATCCTTCATTGAACTCCACCCCATCCATACACCTACGATACACCCAGCTTCCCATCCTTCTCCACCTCTATCCTTTTCCTATTCATTAGCCAATAAAATGATCTCATCCTCCCACCTACTTTATTCCAAGTCAACATAACCTTTCCACAAACCTCTCCCTGTCCACAGCGATAACCCTCAAGTGACATTCACAGCCACTTTATTCTCCTCTTTGTCCCATGCAATGCATCTCTGTCTATCATGGTAGGTTCCCCCGGACAAGGATGCAGGCTCCCTTTTTGTCTATGGTTTTGGATGGTGTTCGGTGCTAATAGAGCCCCAGCTACTGGCAGGCATTTTCAGTGCTTTTGCTATAAAATACACAGGAGAAAAATGAAAAGGCACAGATTTAGAAGTGCACTGGCAAAATTATCTTCCCTGGTAATGGAAATAGAGACTCATGAAGGACAAATTGAACAGGGACCCTATCAGGGAGTAGCTGGTTGCTGCTTGCTGGGGTATATTGAAGATTTGATTCATTATTTAGTGCACTGTAAATTTGACAATACTATTTGGATAAAGCTAGTGGATCTTCCACTCTGATGGAAGAGATTTTCCCTCCTGAGAGACAGAGAGAGATTGTTGCTGTCCAAAGAGGAGGGATATTCTTCCCATTTGCGATTGAAAACCGCCTGAGTTTGGTTGCCAAGTTTAGGAATCAGAGTTAAGAGCTTACATGGGCTCTGGGGGTGCAATCCTCAGCTCACATCAATCAAGGGGACTATTTCGTGTGACTGCAATAGGCGGTGGGTCAGACCCCTGGCGTCGGAAAGACAGAATTATTTAATTTCTGTCATTCCTTTCAAATACGTTTACTTCAGCAACTCTGYGTAGCTTCATGGAAAAGATGCAATGGATGCTGGTGCCAACTGACAGCGATTTGATTTTAATTACATAATGCTCTAAAYGATTTTGTAAATAAGGCCGACGGAAGCATGGAGGAAGAGAAGCCAGAGACTTTTCATTGGGTTTTTTTTTTTGATACCTAGTAGCCTTTAAGGCTAGCACCAAGATTGCCACTTTCTAGCTACTACATTTTGCTGGTAGGTTAGCTGAATTAAACTTTATTTCTCCTGACACTAACTAAAACCTAAAGTGCATCTGAGCAAATGATGGGAAGCATCTAAAGAGTGGTGAACATGGATGATTTTAGAGGTATATGAGTGAGTCACATTACCAGGAGTGGTTTTGGCTATGTCCCACTGATGTCAATGAGACTCATGCTTCTGAGAACCCTGTGGCTCTCTTGAATATTCCTCCCCTTCTCCCCTGTATAATTTCTTCATCTTTTTACATGGAAGAATTTTTCAGAGTAAATAACACATTGCACAAACAATTATTTTCCAAAAGTCATGACATTTTCTGTTAATTAGCAATAATATAATGATCCAAATAAAACTGCTGGGGACATTGCATTTACTAACAAGCTACATCCAAATATGCATTTATGTGTCAACGGTGCATGCTTGAGTGGTTGGTAATACTCAATTGGGCTTGAGGCACAATGCACTGGGAGCATACAATAGTGGCCTAATACTGCAAACCCTGCTGTGGCTTCTTGCTTAATTTAGTTTATGGGACCAAACAGTCAATGAGTAAACCAGAAAATAATACATCAAGTGGCCTGTGAAAGAGAAACATCTGATGATGGTATCAATGCAGGACATTTTCTAAATGGAAAATGCACTAGCTCCATAATTTGGGAACTTGTTTGCACTTCCTGAAAGAAAAAACACTATTCCTAAAAATAACTTTATTATTACTAATAGCAGTGATAAACAGCAATTGTACCGAGAGATCATCCAATATCTTGACCCTAATCCCCTCCTATAGCTAGGGTTCTTTCTATGCTACAGACCCACAATAATATATGAATATTGGGGGCAAGGTAAGAGCCCCCAGATGACATTATGTCTATGAGGTATAACAGCACCTACTCTGATAGGGTCCTAAAATGATACAGAAATGACTGTACTGCTTCAACATTCAGATTATTTTTTTCCTTTTTCAAGACAATTTCAACTAAAAATAAAAATTTGACAAGAAAATGGAAGATTTTGGTCAGATCACTTAATTTTTAACCTGCCATGTATGGGGCTAATAATTCAAGTACTGCCTGCTCCTCTGTACATTCACCTGTATCTTTATCCATCCTGCAGCATAGTTCCTAAGCTTAGACAGGACAAATAATGTATTCTAGAAATTTTTGGCTAAAAAAATATGTATTGGATATGCAACTCTTGTGAGTCTAGCCTCATACACAGGATAGAATGCATCAACTAAAATCTGGTGCATTGGAACAGATTAGCCAAACCAAAGAAATGCGGGATGTTAGACATTCAGGGAGAAGTAGGCACYGTTAGGACATGAGTAATCTCTCCTGTTTTGCATGTCTACTTCAGTGAGATAAACTATGCTTTAGACCCTACCAAAGGTCCTGATGATTCAATTTGTTCATTAGGACACCTAAATTTAGGTATTGTTATGTACCTGTTGGTACCTGTGAACTAAGTGTCTACGCTTGCATGTCTGYTTTTCTCTGACGGAGCAGGGGCATCTGGACTGAAATCTGTCCCCCCCAAAATTCAGACCATTATGGAATATGATGCAAGGCGTGTGACATGTGTTAGCTTTTCTTCTGCTTGACTCCTCTCAGGAAAAAAGGGACCAGCTACCTCTAAATGCATGGTGGTAAAGGAGCGGAGCATGGGGCTGTTCCACTCCAGCGGGTGGCAAACTCTAACACTTCTGCATCAGCTTTCCAGTGCCCACAATTACTTTACAACYTGAAGTATAGATCTTCAGCTTCAATGAACTGCATACATTTAATTAGTCAATGACAACCACGTTGTTCCCAGAAACTTGGTCACCCAGGCTATCCTGATACTCTCAGACTCACCATGGACTCACAAATCTGGAAAATATTTTCTGTCTTATGTTTTGTTTCTACAAATTAAAGGGATGTTTGAGATCTGGATTGTGCAGTTACATGGGCAAAAGTYGTTTTGAGCTAATATTTTTAAAAGTAGAGTGAAATACGGGCTAGTGGCATCCATGACTCCTAGGGGACCATAACGAAACAACCCAAAAAAGAGCTGAAAACGCACATCCGTCCTAGTTCACAGCCAATTTCCTACTCCAGTCTCGGGCTTGTCTTGCAGGTTATGTCAAAGCATATAGTGATTTTAAAAGCAGAACAAGTGGGATGGCACAGTTCCTCTCTTCCCACACAAGTGTTTATCCTGGCTCCAAAATATGCTTCCCCGACTCGATTTCCCTTCCAAAAATATTCCCAAAACTTGTAGTGCTAACTCCAGAAAAGTTGTCTGGGATCCCAGCTCTCTCCTGCCCATCTCTGCTGCCAGACAGAGAAGAGAGAAATGTAAGTGGGGAAAGAAAAGAGGCAAATGTAGATGGCATTTCACAGATTCCCCTTGTCCATGTCTCCAGGACACATTTCACGCTCTCCAAGGGCCTGATAACCGTCCTTTATATAGGATGGTTGTGTATTAGGTCCCCTTTACCTAATAACCATCTGTGGTGGGTTAACCCAATATGAGGAGGGGGTAGTRAGAGAGCAGCTTGGTGGGCACCTGGCAGCCAGACAAGGTTAACCCACCACACCATCCTTTGTGGAAACTGCTTCTCACTTCATCTCCAAGTCAGTAAGCTGCAGAGAAGTTAAAGATGATGTCCTGGAAGAAATGGTCACAGCAGACCAGATTGCAGCTTTGTAGTGCAGCCTTGGGCTACAGCATGACTTCTCCTACCTCCCCTTTCCATCCCCCTGAAGGGATGGAGCTGGCAAAGAGAGCCATGTAAAATGCTGTCACAAAACACAAACGAGAGCCTGTAAGCCAGCCCTTAGGTCCAAGCAAGAAGAACATCTAGCTTGAAAGATCAGACCATTAAAAGCATTACTGATACTCTCAATTCTTACAATTTATAGTATTCCCAGGTGAATCTAAATTAAATTGAAGATTCACATTAAGAATGTAATGGGAAATCCCACTTCACATGCTTAACATTTACTCTCACAGTGGCTAACAAGAATAAGATAGTCCAGGACAGAGTTCTGCTGATTTATCGTAACTCCCTTCTTACACACCCAAAGCAGAAACACATCTCAATGCCTGGTCTACTTGTAACTATTGTTTRGGTATGGCCTGATAGCACAGACATCACTGCCTCCATTTTACCCAATACACACTGTAATGAGCCCAAGAACYGATGGTTTAAGTGTGCTTTGCTTTCTACTGGCTGGTACAGACCAGCAGCAGAGATACAGGCCCTGGTCTTCAAGTCTTTCTGACGTGGCTAGTGATGCCATCAGCTCTGGCCATCTCATATCTCACTCATCGCCTCCTTCTCCTTGCCCTGGCAAACACAATCTGGGTTCATCTTTCCAAAATTGCCTCCAAACCCAGGGCCAAGACTGTTCACCACGCTGACCCTGCTGCTCCTGCTCCTTCTCACATCTCTGTCTTCATTTGGTGGCTCTGACTTAAACTAACATTACTACAAACCAAGCAGAAATGTTTCACTGCGCATGTCTAAAAATAGAATTGCAATCATCTATGCTTCCGTTACTTTAAAACTAAATTTATCAAGAGATTAGTCTTCCGTGAGGTTTAGCACATGAGAAGTCTTATGTTTTAAAGTTCAATCATTTCCCAGTTATTTATGAGCAGAAAATCTTACGGATTAATTTTATAAAGAAGCACAATCAGCTTGGGGATCCGGWCTTCCTTTGGTGTAAATGGTCAGAATAAGTCTTCAGCCCATCAAGACAGTTTTTGGCTTTTTTTTTATATTGTTTGCTATGTTCACAGGTAATGTGTAGCTGAGCACCAATAAGATAATATATAAGGGTTACAATTCTGTTTCGGAACAATCTTCCATGTAACAGCTAAGACTCCTATGACTGAATAAGGAGAGAGAAAAAACCATATATTTCTCTAGGTTTTTTTATTAGTTTAGTTTCTACATTAGGTAGTTCTTTGAGTGGAATTGATTTTGTAGTTTCCTCTGTAGTTTCCAATTAATTATCCTCCCTCTTTGTGAGGATGTTTTACACAAAAACAGGAGACAGGAAAACATTTTAAAATAGGAAAATGTGCTTATAAAACCACAACGGTGGCATGGATATGCAGAAGTGCAGGTTCTATATGAAACCACTCTTTCGAGAGGAAGGGGGAGCCGCTTTGCCTGCCGTATGTAACAGCTGACTGCAAATTTCCTATTGAAACTCCATTTCTATAGAAAAATGCTTTTCCAATAAGAGAAGCATTTTAGTAAAGAGCATCTACTTTGAGATACAAATTTCTTYGTACAACAAAGAAGCCTCCAAACTGAAAAGGGAACAGATTTCTCAGAGAAATTCACAATTTTTCATGGGGGAAAAAAAAATATTTTCTCTCCAACAATGATGGGAAACAGGCCAGAAATCACCCTAATCACATCCCATTGCTGGTTCTCCCACTGGCTTGACATCCCTGTGTTTTTAAAGTATATGAAAAAATTGGGAACTTTACATAGTCATTTTGATCCTGATATAAAAATGTATTTTAAAATTACTCGGTTTTGACCAGTCAAATGACATCTCTTTAAATCACAAAGCAATAAATGTGACGATACCTATTCAAAACCAGGAAAACACACTTTTCTTCTAAAAGTCACCATTAGAATCTCATCCAAGCATAAAACTTTTGACTGAGGACAAGGATCTTTTGGAGCTTTGAATGAGTAACAATGGGATTATTACAAAAATAAATAAAAGATGAGCAAGCTGCCACTTAAGCTATGGATTTCCCACTGCAACAGCTTCAAAACTTTCTTGAAACATAACAAATTAAAAAAAAAGGGAGGCAGACGATAAGGCTCTGTCTAACTGATAGCACGAAAACATCAAGCACTTTGATTCAGATTAATAAATAATGATGGCGTGTTATCCAGGAAACAGTGTAATGCCAAGTCTGTTTGATCTCAGACCAACTGTTGGGTAAAAGTATTTTGAAACGCTCTCTTGGGCAAATGGGCTAGTTGCATCTCATCTCTGGGACTTTGATTATTTAAATAGGGCTTTTATTAAAAGAAGGAATTTTGTCCTAGAAGAAATTTTATACCATATTACCTTCCTAAGGGCAAACTCCAGCTTTACCTGGCTTATTTGGGGTCATAGGAGCAGGGGAGCTCAGAGCATCCTCTGGTTTTGTCCTCCTACCCTAAATTGAGATGGAAGCAATGGGAAAGGAAGAAAAGAGGGAGACTTGTGAGTCCTGTCCCTTGCATTTCAGGGCTGTCCCAGGAAAGCCAGGAAATCATCCTCACTGCAGCTCCCACAGCCCACACCAAGAGCTGTGAACCCCTGGGAGCATCTTTTCCCCCTCAGCCCTGCACAGCAAAGAGCATTACCCTAATTTTATGGCTGGGAGCACATGCCAGCCCGGCTTAGGTGCACGGGAATGTTGAACACTCAGTGCCACAGTGCCATGGCACAGGGAACGGACAACAAGACTGGGGGTGGATGTATGTCCTCGGCCCTCCTGGAGCCTTCTCCTAAGGTGGCCATGTGGCTGAGACACCATGTGGTATGAGGAGGCTTTCTGGATGAACCAGCTAGAAACACTACCCTGGCTCCAGCTGCCATATAACCCCCTCCATTGCAAAGTGTGGTTCCAAGCCTCAGCCCAACCCCTAAATGACATCCCAAGGCTGACAGATGAGTTCACTGCAGTCCACTTTCAGACGGCAGAAAGTGCTGCCTTCCCCCAGGTCAATCTGCCACAATCCACCTTCTCTCCAAGGGAGAGTCGGTCATCTCTCAGGCTAGCASTTCCATTTCACACCCAACTCTTTTACAGGAGAGTAATCTCCCGGTCCTTCTCAAAACGTCTAAAAAACCTCTAAGTTTACAAACATGCATTGCCCAGGCAGGTGTTTCTGGACTTGTTCACTTTTTTTCAGCATAATCATTCCCCCCATGAAACACTCCACTGGACACATCGTTCTTTCCCTACCAAACAGGGCTTTGGCAGCCTGAGAGCTCAGCTGGAAAAACCCCCAAGCACTAATGCAGGAAGCGTAAAGAGATCTGATAAATGCTCCAAAGCTTCAGCTTCCAATAAACATATGAAGTATAGCAACTGCCAAGAATTATGACTGCATGACATTACATCCAGCTCCTTGCTCTTATTAAAAAGTAAGCATGGGTATCCGATCTGCAGATGGGCAGTACCACACAATCTGCTCTGCTCCAAAATCTGTGTTTTAATGGATGCTCATAGGTTGTCACAAAGCAAAAGTTTTCATCGTAAGGAAACACGTGAACTCTGCAAAAAGCTGCTTTTAGGGTTTGCTGTAGTAAATCCACAAAAGTGATTCCGAACTTTCGGTCAGTTTTTTTATGCTCTGACACAAAATGTCTTCCAATCTGTTTCCTACTACAGAAAATATAATGGACTCTGATGGCTAGTTTTAAATAGAGGAACGTAATTTGCACATYTTTTGTAAGTGAAAGTTAATATTTTTGGAAAATGCAAATCTGATGAGCTTCCTTTTGACTCCTGAGCATGAGAAGTGACAAGGTAAGATCYGGAGTGGCAAGATCGCCGAGATACTCCACACTAATCTGAAGAGATCAGTTCTAGCAAGATGAGGATTGTTTTACATTCATAATCCCTGATCTTACACAGTGTCAGTTTACGCAGTTGTTGTTGGGTGTAGGGTTACTGAGATCTTTGCATGATCACACCTGTAGCACTTGGCCTCAATACTCATAGCTAATAACAGAGGGGTGATGTGTTGGAGACTGTGAATATTAAACTGATTTTAGTCCATCAAAAACTTTTGGCACTATTAGCTGCAACCCTGAGCTGTAAGAAAAATATTCTGTGCCTTTTTAATAATAGCCCTAATCTATCTATCCTCAAATTTCCAAAACTACACCTGATCCAAGGTGGCATAGATGGGCAAAGAGGGATACAGAAACAGTTGTAGGCAGGAGAAGTTTAAATTTGGCATCCTCTAAAAACAACACCAGTCTTACTGTGCTGTAGGGTCCACAATAAAGATGCACTGCCAGCATCAAATTTGCATTCCCCAAATTTCACTTCCAGAAATACACTTCCATTATGTTCGCTCTCACTCTGAGTAGCAGTGCTATGAGTCTTTGTTGAGACTGCTCAGATTTTCCCCTTGCTTTTACGGATGTTGTTCCTTGGTGCACTTCTTACAGAAATAGGGCAGCATAATTTATTAGAAGCGATGGTATTTTGATCTGTGACCATCAATAAGTCTGTGGCCTTCAGACCAAACACTATTATCAAGACRTCCATTGAACTGGAAACAGCATTAGAGAAAAGACAGCTAACTCGGCGTTAATCAAGACTTTCTGTTCTTCCAGTATCTGAATATTGCCATCAGGCTTTCGGATAATACCAAACCTCTGGCAATTCCAGGCGATCATACACTGATTTATTAAGGTGGTCACGTAGACAGGTGACTTGTGATACTGCACTGCAAGGATAACGTCCCAGATAGATAGTTAACGTAATCATTTCTAGGGCCACGCACAGGGTCCAATGTTCACATCAGATATTGCATGTCAAAATTCTGGAAACTCTGCCAATAAATAAGATCATCTGGTCACAAATTTGTCTCGCTCTACCAGCAACAGAAATTAGACAAGGTACAGTATACATTTGGAGACCAGCCCAGTCTCCTGAACAAGCCCTTTAGTGATCTAGTGAAAATCACCAGTATAACTAGCATGTTTGCTTCTCTGCCTGACCACAAGATGCTACCCAGTTACAGTCCCAGATAAAACTTTAGCTTAACCTGCATCTACAGGCTTTTATATCTGGAGTTAGATTGCAGTTGTGTTGGTCAGCTGTAAGAATAGCATTTCCATCACTGTTCTGCACAAAGAAATTGCAAATCTGGCTCCTTCCACCTTTCTTAATATTTATGCATCTGGTCTGGCAGCATCCATCATCGGGGTAGCCTTAGTAGGTGCCCCAGAGGGATGAAATAATAGCAATTGCAAAATGAGACACAAGATGAACGGGAATAAGGAGGGTGGGAGGGAGCTAGTATCAGGAGTCTTTGAGAGTTAGGTTATATGAGGCTATATCTCTTGCAGCACAGGAAGAAAAAACACCACCACAAATTAGCAACGAAGGAAAACAATGAGCTGGTTTCAGTGAGGGTTGGGGTGGGAGAAGCATTTGGTAGAAACATATACAGAATATACATTGCCAACTGATCAAGGCCTGGGTCGAGGCATAAAGTATTTTGCAAGGCATCTTGCAATCTCCAGGCATGGGCAGTGACCCACCCCTGGACAGCACTGTGCGCACCCGAGTCTCCCATAAACCAACCCAACAAAAGTAGGGGCAGAAGCTATCTATTCTCAACTGCCTCTGGAGAGCAAATTGCCAAAAGGCAGCGGCTCTGCAGTCCCCAGGAGGAGAGGAAATGTCAGACTTCAGCTGGGAAACGGCTTTCTGACGCCGAGCCATTTTCAGAGCTTTCTTTGGGCTGCGGTGGGAGACAGTGGGGTTTCCCCCCAGCTACACACCTGATGTAGCCAGGGTAAAGGTGGTTTGGTCCCTCCCGGACAGCAGGCTCACAGGTAATGACCCCAGCTTTACCCAGCAGCCCATCCTCTGCCTCCCCGTGCAAGAAGTGCAGCTGCACCGTGAGCTGGGGTGAGACACGCTCAGAAGGTCTCAAAGCCCAAGCAAGCACCAGATGAAACCTTTTCCTTGCCAGGTGTGAACTTCATCTGGTGTCCATCACCTTGAACAAACACGTTATCCACCAGCTCATCCAAATTCCTCCAAATAGAGTTCAAAGCACTGATTTTGAGCCATAAAACCTCTTCTCCCTGAGGGTGCTCAAAACTACAGGTGCCCAGCACTACAGGTGCAGGGGGACAAGGCAGTCTCTCCAGGCCATCATCTGGAGCTCATTCCCCATCCTGCTCTGGAAAGCTGCCTCGTGGGCCTCAGCAACGCTCATAAGAGCTCAGGCATGTCGTGACGGCTGAGACGACGGGGATGTCAGAGGAGCAGGAAGGGAGGGAGGAGCGCTGCAGCCCAGCTGGCTCGCTGGATTTGTGTGCGTGGGCGGCAGGTTCACAACCAGCTATTCCTTTTATTTCTGGATTTGTGTGTCTGCTTGAAAATTTGTACCAGCTCTGCTATATAAACAGCAACACAGGAAATTGGGCTAGAAATGCCAAGATACCCAGAACCCCAAACCTTAGCCTCGTACCCTTCCTTCACATTTCAAAATCCATGTCCCAGAACATGCCTTTATTTAGCCTGAAATTTAATGCCTTCACAGGCTTTAACTATTTTTCTTCTTGCAACTGAGGCTGGCTTTCATCCCAGCACCCTTCTCTCAGATGAAAGGCTCCATTAAACTCAGCCCCTTTCCAGCACTCCTTCTGGATCATGGGGTCACAATTAACAGAGTTTGCTCTGAGATGTGCACGGGGATCAAAGGGTCATCAGCTTTGCTGTACATGCAAAACGGCAACCTCTTATCTAGAGACCAGGCACAGCACCTCAAGGACTTCCCCACCTCCCAGAGTCTGTAAAATTGATTTATAAACAGCTTCTAGACAGCAAAATGTTGCCCACTGTGAAAGGTGCCAGTCAAATATATATTTGGGGCTGAGGTGGGCGCAGCCTTATATCCCTACTCAACTAAAATATTTCCATGTTCACACCTAGACTGAGGAGAAGCAGCAAAGTCCTCATCAGCTGCTCGAGAATACAGAATGACCAACCTGTTGGCTTGTCTTACAGCCCCTCAACAAACAGTGACTACTCTATGGGGCTTGTCTCCCGGCAGCTAAATCCTGTTTTGGGCAAGGGGGTGTTCAGATGTGGATAACCTGGAGCCACTTCTCATGTACACATGACAAATTTCAGCTGCCGAGACGGAGAGGACTGATGCCACATCAGTGGGATGACTACATTCAATATTGCAGGTGTAATGTAAATAAACAGTCAGAGCAAAGGAGAGCGGCATTGCTGTGTGCGCTGCATCACTCATTTGTAAACACTCAGAGCTTCCAGTATTAACTACTGCAGATGCTGAAAAAAACAGGATGTACAGAGGACATCGCAGGAGTCCTTGCACTAGATTTTTTTTTCCTTTTTAGCCTAGTTTTCTGAGGAAACAGGCTTATCTGATCATGCTGTCTGTCTTTTAATCCCCTCTAATAATTTTTGAATCCATTGGCCAATTTCAACCACACTTGAGATGGAAGTAGACATTTCAGATACTCTAAACACCCACTCATCCTATAGAAATGAAGAGCTAAGTAAAATAAATCAACAGTAGTTAGTGCCCCCACTACGGTGTAGCTCCAACCCCTTATCTGTTCTGAGAGATGGCAGTCAGCATGTCAATCAGTTTAGGGATGCAAACGAATCCTCAATAAGCCATTACACACATTGCCACTTACCCCCACAAGTGGTCAGGAAGAGACTATAGGCTTGGAAGGGGAAGTTAAATATAAAAGAGCTAGATCCATAGGAAACAATGCTGAATTAGTTTTGCTACTCACAAAGCGACAGGAGCTTTGTTTTTCCTGTTTTAGGATAATAAACTTAGAAAAGCAGAATCAGTGTGGCTGTGCAGGGATTAATATCGTGGCGCCCTCTCTTATCCTCTTCCGCCTTGAAATAGTAAAGTCTAAAACTTAGCTCCTTGTGCTGGTTTTGGCTGGGTTAGAGTTAATTTTCTTCACAGTAGCTAGTATGGGGCTATGTTTTGGATTTGTGCTGAAAACAGTGTTGATAACACAGGGATGTTTTAGCTATTGCTGAGCAGTGCTTACACAGAGTCAAGGCCTTTGCAGCTCCTCACCCCACCCCACCAGCGAGGAGGCTGGGGGTG